>VZQC01000945.1:804969-873197 GCA_009823505.1 Rhizomys pruinosus
GTAATTCATGGATTAACATACCATCCAAACATCTGTGTCTATACCAAAGTAACCTACCATAATAATTAGTACTGTTTAAATACCTATGTATCTAATTGCTTGTGCATCATTAGTAGGAATGAAAGGTTACTCCTGAACAAACTGTCAGCCCATGAAAGGAAACAGCCAGAATTGACCAGAGTCCAAGACAACGGCTCCAGAGAAAGTAGACTGTTTTGCTTCTCGCCCACCTGTGCCCCTTTTCTAAGCCTAGGGAACAATCTGTGGAAGAGGGGGCGTGGTAGAATGCAAGGGCTGCGATTGGGGTGAATGGTGAAACTACAGCAATATAGTCTGGACATTCATCTGATCAACTTGATTGAACATACAAGCCCCCCCAGCTGGATGGTGGGACCCATGGGCTGTGTGGGTTTGGGCACAACTGCTTGCAAATTGGTTTTACATGAAGGATTCTTGTACTCAAATTATTGCTTATTGTTAAAAAATGAAAAAAATAAAGAAGTAATAAAAAAGAAGAAATCCATTGTGTAGATGTAGCACATTTTCTCTATCCACTCATTGGTTGAGGGTCATTTGGGTTGGTTCCAGCTCTTTGCTATTGTGAAGAGATATGCAGTAATCATAGATATGCATGCATCTTTGGTGTTGGATGAGTCTTGTAGCTATATACCCAGGAGTGGTATGGCTGGGTCAGGTGGTAGACTCATTTTGAGTTTTTTAAGGGTTCTCCACACTGCTTTCCATAGTGGTTGTATGAGGTTACATTTCCACAAGCAGTGGATGAGTGTTCTCCTTTTCCTACATCTTCTCTAGCATTTGGTGTCTTTTGCTTTCATGATCTTAGCCAGTCCTATCAGAGTGAGATGAATTTTTTTTTACCAAAGTTTTATTGAAGCTCTGGGCATTTCATACAAAATTACATTATAAATCAAATCTAGTGCTCCCCTCCTTGCCCCCCCCAGCCCACCAGAGTTCATGCATGCTGCCAAACATGTTTTTCATCTTTTTCTTAGTGTCTCTCAAAATTCTTGATGCAGAAGTTTTCTGTTTCAGTCAGTTCATTGACACAGTCTTTTCTGTTGTTGTTATTACTTCCACTATGCATCACTACAAAATATGCACATATGCATGTCACAGATATCATAGGTTTTAGCATCTTCAGCTTATGATTTTTTTTATTAGGCTGAAAGATGTCATGTTTGAAGTCTCCTCCTTGGCAAGCCCAAACCACCATCAGTTCTGCACTTTTGTTCCACAATGGGACTTTCCCTTCCCATGGTCACCAAGTGAGGACCAGTAAGCACCTTGTCCTGTTTTGATCTTCCTGTACTGGTCTCCATGATACAGTTTGGGTATTCCAACAATGGCAGTCTATACTCTGAAGAAGAGGAAACCCCAGTTTCCAGTAGCTCAGTCCAGAAGTTGGATATCTCAGCAGTCCCCATCTGGTACTGAAGGTTTGGAGGATTCTTGGAGAGACATGAGTCTTCAGTCCACATTGGAAGGTTGAAAAGCTGTGTCTTCTGAAGGATGGCAAAAGCAGTGGCAGCCACAGGGTGGCTGCACTTGCCAGTAAGACAGGCAAAACAAATGTGCTCTTTTCTCTTTTTACTAAGATCTCAAATTTTATACCTGAAGTACAATTTCTCAGGACTTAGTATTTATTTATTTCTGATTATACTTTTCTTTTGGATATTTAAAGCCACACAGTTAACCCAGATTAACCAAGGATTTTGTTTTCTCAAGGTCAGTTGAGGATCTGGTCCTCAAGGGTCACTCAGGTTTTTTGAGGGGTGAGGGAGCCCCTGGCTACTTTTGGCTTTTCAATCAGCAGTTCCATCCACTCAAGGATAAAGTCAGGTCTTGCTAGACCAGGCTTCCCTTTTTGAAGCATGAGCAGACTTTCCTCTTTATAGACTGGACACTGGCTGAAGTCCCATTAATGGATCTCTAAGACCTCACTGCACAGGAAGACTGGTGACTCACATTTGCAGGACATTTCAAGAGACGCCCCCATGCATAGTCCCCTGGGACTTAGTTGATCTCTGAGGGCAAGGAACAAAGTTAACCCTTAAGACCCTTGGTCAAATTGGTTTGGGCATTAAGTATGGTCATTAAGCATCCAAAATGACTAAGTTACACCAGCCTGATACTTTTAACTACTGTGTAATATTTTAGAAAATGGTTGGACAAAAGCTCAAGCAGCCTTGTATAAGAAATACTAAGAAGCACTCCCATAAAATAAAAACTGTGGTTAGACATGTCATGACAAACTAGTTTTTTCCACATTCCTTTGATCTTATATTACTCTAAAATATATATACATGTCCTTCATCCATATATCAAAACTTGCTAATGCTGTGTCTTAGTCGGGTCTGGTCCCAGAACTGACTGGGCTGAGGAAGGGTAAGTGTGCTGTTCGCCGTTCTCCAGCCTCCTCAGTTCCTGGAGACATTCAGACACAGCGAGGAGTCTAGTCAAGCAGTTTCTCATTTATTGCGAGCAGGACAGTGACTTATATTCAAAAATGGCTGACAATTGCAACTCATGCTGCTTGTCCTTATCTTTCCCCAACCAGAGGTTTTGGCAAAGAACCTGGCTCCCTCCTCCTCTACCTCCCCTCAGCACCATCTTGACCTGGATGGCCAGGTGGGCCCCATCAGACTCCCCCTTTTTTCTTTTGTAAACCACCTCTTTCTGAGGTATGGGTGTGGCACCTCCTCGGAGGTTCACCACTGAGGCACCTTATGTAAGCTTCACCTTATAGTGTGTGGAAGTCTTCCGGTTCCAGCTGGTCATAGCGCAACCTAAGGGCCATGAGTTTACCTCCTGGGCCTTTTCTCTGATCAGCCTGGTTAGCCTGTTAAAGAGGCAGGACCCAAATATGCACAGGAATGAAATTATGAGGAGGGGGCCCATCAACGTGGAAATAAGAGTAGTCAACCAGGGGGACCAATCGAACCATTGTTGGTACCGGGTGGATCCATACTCTCTCTGCCTGTCCTCAATTCCCTTCTTGCCTTCTTCAGTGAATGTTACCTGAATGGGGTTGCAGTGGTAATTGCCGCATGCCCCATAGAGGGGGTTGCTGGCCTTTCTTAGTGTCTTTACCCTAACGACCCAAATATCTCCTTTGTGCCCCACCCAAGAGCATTGTCCTGTGGTCTCACACCCCCATGCCTTACAGTAGAAGTCTCCTGGCCCACCACAGTCAGATATCTTTTTTGCAGTCCGGTTACTCCCAGGGCATACATAAATGTCAGTGTCTCTAAGTGCAGCTTTTTTGAGGACATGAGAACATCCTGGGGATCTAGGGTCCCCCACCACTGGCAGGGTGCATCCCTTTTGTCCATTACATTCTGGCCTCCCCAGGTGAGCCAGGGTCCATTCAGCCACATCCCAGCTTCCTCAGGCCAGATCACAGAGATCGAAGAAGAGCAGTGGTCATCATGCGAGGGGGAGGGTATCATTCATGGTGCTGTTGAGGATCCCTCCATTGACGGGATTGGTCACCAGCCATGTCACTCTCTGTGGTTGATGGGGGTTTCAGTACAGCACTCCTGTCACTCCTGCCGTCACCCATGCAGCCACCAGCAGACTCAGGAACCGCGCCATCTGTAAGCGTTAAAGCACATAAGAGCTTCTCAAGGGTCTGTTGCCCTTGGGCCTGGTTAGTCCTTTTTATCACTTTGTGTTTTCTCTTGTTTCTGAAGGTGAATTGAGACCACCATATCCTCTTTCGTTCCTTGTTGATTAGTTTGTTTTTGGTTATCCTCCAGCTCTGAGGGAATTGTCAAAAACTTTAGGTTCTTTGCTGGCACCCAGATAGGCGCCTCCTCCCCTATAGGATACACGCACCCAAAGCCCCTTCCCATTGTAATTAGTGGGTCTGGGCCTTTCCATTGGTGTGTTAAAGGACATTTCCATTTAACCTTCACCTGGGGGTTGAGGTTTGTGTGTCTCCAGTGTTTTTGGAACCTGGATTCCATCATATCTTTAGAAAAATTTAAAATATTTATAGTAAACAGAACTTCTGCCAATTGCAGGTGGGGGTTTACTCCCCCTTTTAGTTTTTGTAATTGTTCCTTAAGGTATTGGTGATTTCTTTCAACAATGGCTTGTCCCTGGGGGTTGTAGGGGATTCCTGTAGTATGTTTAATACCCCATCTCTTGACAAACCCTGCAAGGGCCTTAGAGGCAAAGCAATGTCCATTGTCCATTTTGATTTGTTGGGGCAGTCCTAATGTTACAAAACATTGGAGAAAGTGGGATTGGTCATGTTTGGCCCTTTCTCCAGAATGGGCCGTGGCCCAGCAGGCTCTGGAGTAAGTATCAATGGACATGAAAACATATTTAAGTTTGCCACAGGCAGTGAAGTGGGTGACATCTGCTTGTCAGAGGGCATTAGGTCTCAGGCCCTGAGGATTAACTTCTTGGGGTTGAAGCAGGGGTACTCAGAGAAAGGGTTGGCAAGATTTGCATGTTTGGGCAATTTTTTTTCAATTCCTTCACAGGCATCTGGGGGAATCTTTGGTGTAGCCCTCTCCAACATGGGTTAGCTCATGAAAGTTTGCAGCTTTCTGAGCTGTTAAGATGTTAGGCCCTGAGGCCAGCTGGTCTGCTAGGGTGTTTCCCATAGATAAGAAGCCAAGGAGGCTCCAGTGTCCTCTAAAGTGCTGGAGATATATCAGGGCACTCCTTCCTTCCAAAGGGGCTTTAAGTTCTACCATGAGGGGGAAGATTGGGTTGCTGTCAAGTCTAATGTGGGCTTGTGGCAAGTGGGGTAAGAGGTTAGCAATGTACAGGCTGTTGAAGAAGAGGTTACAGGGTTCATGGATGTCCTGCAGCTCCATCACAACTGCCAGCAACTCCTTTTATTGAGTGGGTCCTTGGATAGGTTGAAATCTTTGACTGGTTGGGGTGGGGCCATTCCCTCTAAAGGCTACATAGGCTGAGCCGGCTCTCCTTCCATCAGTGAAGATGCACAGTGCATGCAGTATGAGTGTCTCAGAAAGGGGGGGGCATTGTGAGCACTAGGGAAATTTCTGTAAGAAGGTGGCCCACTTGGAGGGTCCAAAGTGGCAATCCGCTTTCCCCATGAACCCTTCCAAGGAAATAGTCAGGTGCGAGTGGTTGTGGGCTAGCCATTCAATGTCTGGTGTCCTATGTGGGAAGATAATGTGATGGGGGTCTGTCCCATAATGCCTCTGTGCCTGTGTTCTTACCCATATTATGGCATCCACCAATTGGTCTGTCTGAGAGTATACCCAAGACATACATGCTGTGGATGTGTGTATCCATTCCAAGGGACCCCCCCCTTGAGTAATTACTGCTGTAGTTAAGTCAGATCCTGAAAGCATCCATAGGGACAGAGGATATTCTTTAGAATATGTAGCCAATGAGCAGCCATACAAAGCCTCTTGAAAAGCCCTGAAAATCTCCTGATGCTCCGGTGTGATAGGGATCTCCTCCTGGGGACTCTTATCTCTCAGCAAGTCAAACAGTGGTGTTAATTTTTCTGTAGGGATAGTTATCCAAAGCCTAAGCCAGTTAAGCTCTCCAAGCAGACTCTGGAGCTGTGTCAGAGTAAGATGCTCTGGCATTCTTATATCAGGCTTCACAGGACCGACCCTTGTAAGGGAAAGATGGGTTCCCAGTACCTTGAAAGGGGGGATTTGTTGGATCTTTTCAGGTGCCACCATGAACCCCTCTGCATTAAAGTTCGCGATATTGTTTCAAGGAGTCCCCACAAATCATGGGGATCCCGGTGGCCAATGATGAGATCATCCATATAGAGGTACAGAAGGGAATCCTTCCGCGACAGCATGGGGGCCAAGGGGATGGCAAGATACTGTTGGCAAAATGCAGCATTGTTGGCCATACCCTGGGGTAATACCACCCACTCATATCGGTGATCTGGCCATGAATAGTTGAGTGAAAGCACTGAGAAAGGAAACTTACTACAATCATCTTGGTGCACAGGGATGGAGAAAAAACAGTCCTTAAGGTCAATGACCACAATTGTGAAATCTTTAGGGATTGCAGGAATCCAGGTCATGCACCACAAGGGGGTTCCAGCCAGCTCCATTTGATCATTTATCTTTCTCAAGTCCTGGAGCATGCACCATGACCCCCGAAGCTTTATGGATAACAAAGATGGGGGTGTTCCATGGGCTCATGGTCAGGCGAATATGTCCGAGCTTCAGTTGTTTCTCCACTAGCTGGTGTAAGGCTTCTAATTTTGGTTGTGTTAAAGGCCACTGCTCCACCCAAATGGGTTTACCTGGCTTCCATCTAATAGCGGGAACCTGGGGAGCAGTGGTCCCTATGATTGGGGGTAGATTTTGACTCGCTTCCCTTTTTCTGAATGGGGGGGGTCATTCAGGGGATCCTCAAAAAACATCTTATGGTCAGTGGTCAGTACCGCATCCATCTGCCCCAGTAAGTCCTGGCCTAGCAGGTTGGATATGAGGCCCCGGGGCCACTAGTGGTCTAATCTTGCTCTGATCTCTGTCTGGGCCCAACCATCTCATGAGGGTAGAAGTTTCCTCATTCTGAGAGTTCCCTCCCAACCCTGGAACCATGGGTCCAGGCGTTAGGGACCAAGGCAGGCACTTCCTCCTTTCTCAAAGCTGTTCTGTTCACCCCTGTGTCTATTAGGCATTGGAACTTGACACCTCCAATGATGACTGACATCTGGGGATGCAGGCCCTCGGTTAAGGGG
Organism: Rhizomys pruinosus; assembly: GCA_009823505.1. NCBI lineage: Eukaryota > Metazoa > Chordata > Mammalia > Rodentia > Spalacidae > Rhizomys > Rhizomys pruinosus. Next base: position 811,694 of record VZQC01000945.1, read on the forward strand.
ACCGTCCAGTGAGCCTGAGTCCTCATATCTCCATGCCCAGCACCTCGTTTCTCTGGACATGCTCCTCCTTGGTATGACAGGGCTAGAGGCTGCCCCAGGACTAGTTTAAAAGCTTGCCTTCCAGGTCAAATTTCAACCTGCAGTCCTTCTTCCAATGGAAGCCATTTCTGCATCGGGGACATGGGGTGAAAGGAGGTTTGGCCCCCCTCATTTGTGCCATCCTGGGCCCCCCCTGAGGGCAGTCCCGTTTAAAGTGCCCTTCTTGCCCACACCTGAAGTAGGCCCCTGCTTTACCTTTTTCCTGGGCTTTCTGTCCCTGCATTGTCAAGGCTTGCATTATGGACTCAGTCATTGCCTTTTTTTGTGCCTGGAGGGCAAGGGCTAAAGAATGAGACTGGTGGTGCTGGGTGCCTACATCTTGTGATGCAATCACCCAACTACTTATGGACTGGTCCTTCAGGCCTGTGCAAGCCATGCAATGATCATTGTTCATCCCCTCCCATACCAATAACCTTATGAATTTGTCTCTAAGTTTTCCTGTGGGGAGTTTACAGTGAATGCTCTGTTGGACTCTGTCAATGAAGTCTGGCAGAGGTTCCCCAGGCTTCTGCCTCAACCCAGCAATGGGGGATTCTGTAGGCCCCTCATTTAACTTTCCCCAGGCATCCAGTCCACACTGCCTCACGTGATCATGGTAGGGGCCTGGGATTGTAGTTTGTTGGATCCCCATGTGGTACTCATCCCCCATCCCTGAGTGTATTAGTCACTTTTCTGTTTCTGTGATAAAACATCATGACCAAAGGAACTTTTTTTTTATTTAATTTTAGTTATTTCTGTATGTGTATGAATGTACTGTCTGCATGCAGGTTTGTGCACCCATGTTGTGCAATGCCGCAGAGGTCAGAAGAGGGTCTCAGATTCCTCTGGAACTGGAGTTCTCCTGGAATTGGAGTTTCAGATGGTTTTCGGCCGCCATGTGGGTGCTGGGGATCTAACCCCGGTCCTCTGTAAGAGCGGTCGGTGCTCTTAACCGCTAGGCCATCTTTCCAGCCCCGACTAAAGGAACTTATAAAAGGAAGAGTTTATTTGAGTTTACGATTGACGGTTCCAGGGAATTAGCATCCATTGGGGCAGGAGGCATGGCGGCTGGAGCTGGAGCAGGAAGCTGAGGGTCACATCTCGCAATGAGCACAGGAAGCAGAGAGAGCGGCTGGAGACCACGAGGCTTGTTAAACTCACTAAGCCTGCCCCCAGTGACATACTTTCCCCAGCACGGCCACACCTTCTAAGACCTCCAAAAACAGTGCCACCAACTGGAGACAAATGTCTGAATACTTACAGCCTATGGGGGACACTCATTCAAACCACCACACCAAGAGCATCCCAAACGTGATGGGGATGGCAGGATTGGCTCGTCTATTCTCTGCTGCCCTGACCCTGCATTCCTCTTTGAAAAAGGCTGTCTGCTTGATGAACATGGGGCTGGGAAGGATGGCTTTAGCCACATGGAACCATTCCTTAGGAACACAAGGGTGGTAGGCGATATCCTGAAACAGAGTCATGGCCCACAGGGAATTGGGGTCATCCTCAGCCACTGCCTTGTGGAACTCCTTAAGGTCTTTGGCCTCCCATGGATACCAGTCCAAGGGGCGATTTCCCCCAGGGGCCAAATTCACAGGAAATGCTTGTAGTTCCTCTTTAGGAGGACAGGCTTCTGCCTATGTGGCCTCTCCCATCCCCCTTCTCCTCCCTGGTTGTGTATAGGGGTCCATGTACCTGAGATCTGCTCAAAGTGTGGCATAGGTGGAGGACGTCTCTCCTGGGCCCTCCCCATGGGAGTAAGGGGGAGGTTTAGTTGAGGCAGGGCTGGTGGACTTGGGTGTTGGTTTCATCTTTTCCTCTCCTGCCCGTGTCTCTCTCTTCTGTAAAGGCTGCCCATTTCTTCTCAGTGTCCTTCTCTATCCCACCCAAGGCTCTCTCTGAGGCTCCCTCCTCTGGGGGAGGGAGTGCATTCGGGTGGAAAGAGGACTTTAGGGCCGTAATGGCAGGGTAGAAGCTGAGGGCCGGATCAATGCCAAAATGCCTCTCGCTTTCCCTTGCCAGTTTCTCCACCCTAGCCCAGGTTTGCCAGGAGAAGAGGTTGGCCCCTGTAATCCAAGGGGTGAGGGAGACGATAGTCTCCCAAGTATTCAGGGCATTGGTCTCAGTTAACTCAAATCCCCTAGATTATAACATGAGGCATAAAGCTCTCAAGGCAGGATCCTTCTTAGGTGAGGTTGCATTACCCATACTTAGTTTCTCACCCTGGGAGACTGATTGGCCTCAGCCGACAGGCACAGTTCCACTCAATCGTTCATGCCCCATGTTGCCCCATGTTAGGCACCAGGTGCTGGGTCTTAGTTGGGTCTGGTCCCAGAACCGACTGGGCTGAGGAAGGGTAAGCGCACTGCTCGCCTTTTCCCTAGCCTCCTCAGTTCCCGGAGACACTCAGATGCAGTGGGGAGTCCAGTCAAGCAGGTTCTTGTTTATTGCAAGTGGGGCAGTGACTTATATACAAAACAGTCACAAAAGGCATTTAGGTGCGAAAGCAAATGACCAATGCTCTTGCAGCCCCTCTGACCCTCTCAGGTGGATTGGCATACATGGCTGACAATTGTAACTCGTGCCGCTTGTCCTTATCTTCCCCCAACTAGGGGTTTTGGCAAAGAACCTGGGTCCCTCTTCCTCTACCTCCCCTCAGCACCATCTTGACCTGGCTGGCTGGGTGGGCCCCATCACCTAACTCTGAAAATAAATGGTAGCTTAGTTCTAGAACCTGTTAAGGGATTCACAATATAAGAGGACAGTTGTTTTCGGATCACATTAAGGTGGCCCTGCTAAGGGGGATGGGGACACAGTTTCCACAAAGTGGACCAAGCTGACCCCTTGGTGCAAAGGCCAGCTGGCTACTTCCCATAGCCCAGCCTGGGTGGTACTTCCAGCTCAGGCCCTTAGCCTAGACCCATGAGACATGTGTCCCACTCTTGGCCGTGGCTTCTCACCTGCCCAAACCCTGCACAAGAATTTCAGTCTGATGGCTGATTGCCTCTCTTTGGACAATATCCACTCACAACACCAGCTATCCAGATTTGTGGCCCACAAAGGGGAGCCTTTATCCAACCCACTGGCCACCCAAATGAAATCCAGGCCTATCTTAGCCTGTATGCGTGCAATAATTAATTTAAAATAATGGCTAGGGATTCCATGATGATGTTACTATGAAATTCAAGTTTATTCCTTGCTAGCCTACTTTTATAAACTAAATGACATCAGTTCCCAGGACCAATCATAAGTCCTCCAACTCCATGACAGTGTATACCATTGCCCCACCCAGCATCATGCACCTAGACCATGCTGCTTGCTCCTCCTTGGGGCAGGGTCAGACCCTCATCCACAATGTGTGCTGAGGTATGCTAGTTGGAAAGCCAGCCTGGAATTCAAGCTGGATTTCCCTAAAACATTTTCAACTTCCTCATATATTATGAGTCTGTTTATTATGACAATGTGGCTGGGTGTGGTGGTTCATGCCTTTAATCCTAGCACTCAGCACTCAGGAGTCAGAGTCAGGTAGATCTTTGTGAGTTCAAGGCTAGCCTGGTCTACAGAGTTAGTTCCAGGACAGTTGGGGCTACAAGGATACCCTGTCTCAAAACAACAACAAAAAAATGTCAATCTCTTCTTGGTTAAGCTTTGGAGAATTCGAGGATTTCAAATATTCATCCATTTCATTTAGGTTTTCAAATTTAGTAGAGTATACGTTTTTGAAATTTTCTCCTATGATTGTCTGGATCTTTTCTCTGTCTGTTGTGATGTTTCTCTTTCCATAATGAATACTATTGATTTACAGTTGCTCTTTCTTTCTTTTGGTTAACGTTGTTGGGGGTCTATGTATCTTGTTTATTCTTTCAAGGAACCAGGTTTTGGATTCATTGATTCTTTGTGTATTGTTTTCCTTGCTTCTATTTCATTGATTTCTGCTCTGATTTTTGTGATTTCTTCCTGTCTGTTGGGTTTAGGGTTCATTTGTTGTTGTCTCTCAAGTGTTTTTAGCTGTAGTGTTAGTTGGTTTATTTTCCTCTTTCTGCTTTTTAAATGTAGGCACTGAGAGCTATAAACTTCCCTCTTAGGACTGTTTTTAAAGTATCCCATAGTTTTTGCTGTGTTTCATTTTCTTTTTCATTTAGTTACAGGAACTTTTTTTATTTCTTTCTTTATTTATTCCTTGACCCATTCATTATTCAGTAGTGTATTGTTTAGTCTCCATATGGTCTTGTAGATTGGGTTTATTCTGGTGTTGAGTTTTATTGCACTGTGGTCTGATAGAATGCATGAAATTATTTCACTGCTTTTGTATTTGTAGAGGTTTTTTCTGTGTCCCCATACATGGTTGATTTTTGAGAATATTTTATGGGTTTCTGAGTAGAAAGTATAGTCTCTGGTGTTTGGGTGGAATATTCTGTAGATATCTGTGAGGACCATTTGGTGTACAGTATTGTTCAGTTCAGATGTTTCTCTGTTTATTCTTTCTCCAGTTGACCTATGTAATGGGCTCAATGGGTTATTGAAATCCCCCACTATTAGTGTGCTTGTATCAATCTGTGCCTTGAGGTCTTATAGAATTGTGTTTATAAAGTTTGGTGCACCGGAGTTTGGTGAGTATATATTCATCATTGGGAAATCTTCATGTTATTTGATCCTTTGATAAGGATGCTGTGGCCCTCTCTGTCTCTTCTGATTAGTTTTACTTTGAAGTCTATTTTGTCTTGTGGGAATAGGAGTTTACTTGGCTCGAAGCAGGAGGGCTGCAGAATTCTGTGCCTTGGGGCCTCTTCATGAGGTTGGAGCAGGCAGTCTTTTCCTGCCTTGCCTACTTCTGCAAATTCCTAACCCTCTTCCTTTGATGTATTGAGCAAAGATGTCACATCTCCAGCTTATTGCTTACACAAACAGTAGCTCCAATAGCTCTCGTCATCCTCATAGGAGCCAAGGTGGCTTGCACTTCCCTTCTCCTCATTTCATACCCTCCTGCCCCACTTCGTTGCCCAGAGCACAGTAGCCTTCATTATATAGACCTCACTGACAGAATTAAAACTGGAGATATTTTTCTCCTGGCTCTCTGCATGTGTGAGTTCGTTCATTTTCCACAGGTGGTCTCCTGTGGTTTTTCTGTCCCCCCTCCTTGCCAGAGCTAAGCCTAGATAGAGACTGTCAGCCTGTAGGCAGGGGACAGTCCTGGAGCTGAGCTAAGAAGGGAAGAACAGCATGTGGAATGTGGTCACTCATGACTCAAAGACATTGAACAACAACATTGTCTAATATTAGAATAGCAAGTCCTGCTTGCTCTTTGGTGCCATTTGTTTGGAATATTTTTTCCCAGTCTTTCACTTGAAGTTGGTGCCTATCCTTGAGAGTAAGATGGTTTTTTTTTTTGTAGAAAGCATATAGATGGGTTCTGTTTCCTAATTAATTCTCCCAGTCTATGTCTTTTGATTGGCGAGTTCAGCCCACTAATAATTAAAGTTATTATTGAGAGATGTGTGCTGCTTCCTTTTACTTTATTTTCTTCTTTTTAAAAAAATTTTTATTTATTTTTGTATGTGTATGAATGTACTGTCTGCATGTAGGTTTGTGCACCTGTGTCGTGCAATGCCACAGAGGTCAGAAGAGGGTCTCGGATTCCCATGGAACTGGAGTTCTCCTGGAATTGGAGTTACAGACAGTTCTCAGCCACCATGTGGGTGCTGGGGATTGAACTCAGGTCCTCTGCAAGAGCAGTCGGTGCTCTTAACTGCTAGGCTATCTCTCCAGCCCCTGTACTTTATTTTCTGCTTGCATTCTTGGTGTAGGTTTGTATTCCTGCAGTTGTACTTTTATTCATTACTCTCTCTAGGTGCCTGGGGATAGTTGCTCCTTTCCTCTGACCTTTGAATTGCTTTGAGTATTTTCTGAAGGGTTGGTTTCCTGGACATGAATTCTTTCATCTTGTTTATGTCATGAAAGATTTTTCTTTTTCCTACAAGTATAATTGACATTTTTGCTGGGTATAGGAACCTGGGTTGGCATCTATAGTCATTTAGTACTAGGAATACTTTGGTCCAAGTTCTTCTGACTTTCATCATTCGCACTGAAAAAATCAGCTGTAATTCTCATAGATTTTCCTTAATATGTAACTTGTTTTTCTCTTGTGGCCTTCAGTAATTTGTCTTTGTTTTGGGCATCTAGTGTTTTAACTATGATATGGTGTGGGGTATTCCTTTTCTGATATTGTGTATTTGGTGTTCTATGTGCTTCTTGTATTTGTATGGGTTTGTCATTTTTCAGTTTGGGGAAATTTTCTTCTATTATTCTGTTGAAGATCTGATCCGTACCTTTGTTCTGGGATTCTTCTCCTTCCTCTAGCCCAATGATGAGGAGATTTGATCTTTTCATAGTGTCCCATATTTCCTGATTGTTCCACTCTTGTGATTTTTGAAAATTTTCATACTCTTTGAGCATTGTGGTTCTTCTACCTTGTCTTACAATGTTGATATTCTACTTTTTGCTTTATACAATCTGTTATTGAGGCTTTCTCCAATCTTTTCTTGCTGATTGGATGAGTGTGCAATTTCCTTTTTCACTTCAATCTGTGATTTTTTTTTTTTTAGTATTTCCAGTTCCCTTTGGAATTTGTCATTCTTGCCTTGTAGATCCTTGATTCACTGGTCAGTTTCAGATCTGTGTCCTGTGTTATCTCCAGGGAGAACTCATTGTTGGGGTCTTCGATAGGGCTGCTAGATTTTGTTGGGCTTTTTTATTTGATTTTCCCATTTTTGTTGATTTTCCTTTGTGCTCTTAGCATGTGGGTTTGATTTGTTGTTTATAGTCTGATGGGAAATTCAAGTGTTTCTTTCTTTGGTCAAAGGCCTGTTCATCCAGGTTGGAAGGTTTGCTAACTCTTCTGTTACTTTGTGCTCTGAGTCACCTTCTCTGTTCCCACCAGGATGCCTGCAAGGGGGGTAGTTGGCACTGGTTTTTGCCTGCCCAATCCTGTCAGTGCCAAGGTGACTATAGGGCCTGGTCTGGAAGTTGGAGCAGCTCCAGAGGCCCTGCGCCTGAAGCGATTGGGTTGGAATCATCCTGGAACCCTGGGCTGTAAGCAACAGGGTTCCAATGGTCCTAGAACCCTATGCCAGAGGCACCGGGGCCAGGAAGGTCCTGGTAGCCCCCTCCTGAGAGGCTTTGTGTTACACTCCCTGCTTGCCATGGAAGGGAAGTTGCTAGTATGGTCCTGGAACCCTGCACTGGAAATGACTAGTCTTGGATGGTCATGGAAAACCAGGCTGGATGGGAAGGGGTTGGGATGGTCCTGGAACCTGTCTGCTAAGAAGTGCGGCCTGTCACTCACCCTGCACTCGAAGTGACTGGGATGGGATAGTCTTGGGACCCTGGGCTGGTAGCAACAGGGCTCTGATGGTCTTGGAAGTGGCTCTGGGCCAGCAAGGACCTAGAACCTGACTGCCAAGAGGCCTGACCTGTCACTCTGTTTGTAATATGTATTTTATATTTATAGAAAAATATCCCAGTCACCACTGATCAATGAAGCCTATTTGCACCAAATGAAGACTACTACAGAGTACCACAACTAGTCACACATAGACATTATGAATTGCTCAAACTCAAGCAGTACATTTACAATACAACCTCTATACCTAAGGTTCATGCAACATAGAACAAGTGGCCAAGAAGACACTAATGAATCTCTCAACTTTCATTAAGGAAGCTCATGTAACAGGGGGCCAAAACATAGAGATTAAGAGTCTGTAGAATTTTGGTCCTTGGACAGGACTGCTATATTAAGCTTCACATTCCCATGGCTCGGGGACCATCTTGGAAGAGGAGGTCCATGATTATATGAAAATAAAATCCTACAAGCTTCTGGGACTCTACTTATATGACCCTAATACAATGGTATTAGCATGCAAAAGATCCATGCAAACTCAAGAAGACAAAACCCCAGCAGAAATGGAGAGCAGATCCCAATTTTAGCTGAAGAAATATTGGCAGAGCTGATTCCTGTTGTGTTAGGAAGAAATGTTCTTCTTAAAGTGAGCGACTCTGGAAGGTTGAATAGAGCTCAGTGGATGAACTAGCACTGAGAAATGTCTTGGAAGAGTAATTTGGCACAGTAGGCCTGAACACAAATGACAGAGTTTATGAATTGTTGTGGGGGCTTTGGCAGAGTATCAATGAAGGGAGTATAAAGGTGATTAAGAGTGATTGATACAGCAACATAGTCTGGACACTTATTTGATCAACATGATTGTACATATAAGCTCCACCAGCTGGATGGGGGGAGACTTGGGCTGTGTGGGTTTGGGCAGAGCTGCTTGCAAATTGGTTTTACATGAAGGATGCTTGTACTCATAACTTATTACTTATTGTAAAAAAAATAAAAATAAAAAATTGGAGAAAAAAAGAGTGATTGAGATGTTCTGTATCAAATGCACAAAAGTTCAATTAAAAATTAAAAAAATAGAGCAGACATTCACAAATGAGTGGGATTTACATAGGAAGAGTTGTTTTTACCTGGCATTGAAGAAACATGGGGAGGAAACAGACTGGTGTACTATTATTCAAAATAACATTGTAAAGAAGTGAAGCTTTTCATGGGGGACTATTGCTGTTACACTTACACACACACATACCACATACACACACACACATTCCTCCACCCCTGCACAAGTGTACATAATGAGGCAATTACCTTGATTGGAACAATAAGTGATGCTAAATTGTGCTCTAAGAGCAGACAGAAAGTCATTAGTTTAAGTGTGTGTGTGTGTGTGTGTGTGTGTGTGTGTGTGTTTGTGTGTGTGTGTGTGTAACTTATGTGTGTCCATGTGTGTAGATGCATGTAGAGGTCAAAGTTGATGTCCAGTGTCTTCCTTGACTATTCTCTATCCTCAGAGACAAGTTTTCTCATTGAATCTGCCATTAATGGATTGCCTAGAATGGCAGGTCAGTGACTTTAGGTGATCCATCTGTCTCTATCCCACTTTACTGGGGTTACAGATGAATGTGACCATACTCACTTTTTTTATTATTTTTTTAATTAATTAATTAATCAAAAATTTATCAATTTATTTTGGTGGACATTGAAGCCAGGGCCTCTTGCATTGTAGGTATACACTTTATTTTTTAACCACATCCCTATCTTCTTCCATGCAATTTTATCTGTGTTTACATTGTATACTTACTTTTGTCTACTTTAGACACAGCCAGAATTAACTGTAATTAGCAGAAGTCCTACAAGACAGACCAGAGAAAGCAGCAGATAAGTAGCAGTATGTGAAGAAATCCAGTTAATTAGATGATCTCTCTCTCTTTTTTTAATTATATATATATATATATATATTATTGATGCTTTGTGTATTTCATACAACATTTTCCAATTCAGTTCAGGCATATATCCCCTTCCCTTCCCCCCACCCCACCCCTACCCATCCTAGGTCATGCATTCTGCCGTAAGTTTTCTGCATCTTTCTCTGCTTTTTTGTTTTGTTTTGTTTTCATTTTTTTTAACAATAAGTGATAATTTGTGAGTACAAGCATCCTTCATGTAAAACCAATTTGCAAGCAGTTGTGCCCAAACCCACACAGCTCATGGGTCCCACCATCCACCAGGGGGGGCTGGTATGTTCAATCAAGTTGATCAAATGAGTGTCCAGTCTATATTGTTGTAGTTTCACCATTAACCCCAATCGAAGCCCTTACATTCTACCACGCGGATACTCACCTTTTTAAGTGGGTGCTGGGGATACAAATTTAAATCTTAATTCTTGAGGGGCAGGCACTTTACCCACTGAGCCATCTCCCTAGCCCAATATCTTAAGCATTCTTAAGAGGTCTGGATTTGCTTTTACACATCCATCCATCTTGCGTATATATTATTTTATAGTTGCATATATGTTCTTCAAGCTCTCAAAAGCTACATGGAGAAATGCTAAAACAAATACCCAACTTACTGAATTATGTCTACTTGCTTGGTTTGTGTGCAGAAACTTTTTATTCGAATTAGCTAAAAGACTCTATTTAGCTTTGCACAGCAGTCAAGACTATATTTGTTATATCCCTGGAGTCTTAATATTATGATTTCTTCATGAGAAGAACTGTCATTTACTTGAAACTTCTCTTTCAAAGATCTTTTTATGTGGAGCATAGAATCTTGTCTTTTGAAATATTATTCATCTTATTTTGGAAAATCCATTATAAAGTACTTTTCTCCTGTCCACATAGGTAAATAAACTCATGAAAAAAGAAAAAAAAACCCAAAGAAAAGATTCAGGTTTTCCAAGGATGATACATGTCCATAGCCTAAGAGCAGTGTCTACCAAATAAGGTCTATAGCATATTCTCCTTTTAAGCACATATCCTCTTGTCTTCCTTCCATATTTCTTCCTTGAGAGCTCAGGTTGAATAGGACAGCATCTATCTTGCGACTGCTTCCACCCTCTGGAAGAAAACTGACAGATTGCTGGGTCTCAGACTTTTGTTTTCACAAGACAGAACATTTTTCTTTTCTGTGTAGGGGACAATGTGGAATTGTTGACCTTTAATGAGATCAGTAAGGACAATGAAACACAAACAAAAAGCAACATAGAGGGATCATAGATTATCACCATTGCTTTAAAAAGGATATTTTAATACCAGAATAAAGAAGATTCCTTTGAATTGAATAAATTAAGCTTCATGGAAAAAGTCACCACTTTGTTCTTATCATGCAGGGGACTGCTAAATATCACTGGACCAGTGATTTTCCTAGCCTCATCATGCTATTGCCCTAGATAAGTTAGCAGCCTCTAGGAAAGAAAGTTGAAATCACCTTCATTTCTTCACTCTTTATTTTAATTTGCCATTTGAAAGCTTTGATTTTCATGTGTGTCATAGCAACCTATTTTGGTTCAATTAAGCATTTCCTTTCCTGTTTTTCTCTGTTCTGCTCCAGGGGAACCATTCTAACAGCTGAGGTTTCATGACACCAGATCAGATGGTCCTTTCTTTCTGTCCTTCATCCAGTGACAGCTTTAAAAGCCTTTGATGATTCAGCTCTATAATATTTAAAGTTCTATTTCAAACCCTTCATACTTGGGGTTTTAGGAGATAGCTAGCTGCGTGGGCAGGAAAGAGAGGAGTCTATTAAAATCTACAATCCTCTTAGTGACCCAGTCACTGAGACTCTCCAAAATATCTGTGCAAGTTTTCCCTCTGCTGAAAACAAAGGGAAAAGCAAATGGGAAAATAAACTCTCACAAAACAACTCTAAGAAGAGAACCCCACAAATGAGCCTTCAAAGGTAGAATACTATAAGGGCTTCCTATTTTGCTCATTCTGAGCAGCAGAATCTCAAATCCAATGGGTGAGTGGGGTTTGTCCAGTTCAAGCTATTTTCCTCTACAAATTCTGGAGGAACTCTTTCATGTAGGATTCTATGAATATAAAAACTTACCAAGGCTACATGCTGTACTGAGAGCTATATATGCCTTACACACACTGCAGATGTCCAAGGCTATACATGTAAATACATTGCTTTTTCTTTTCCTCTTCACCTTTGGTTATTGAGAGCTTTAACCAGGGGACCCCAAGATACACTTATATTTCAGTCTGAATTTCTGTGTGCAGGTAACTCTGTTCTTTTTTATCTACCCCAGCCCTGCCTAGTGCATTCACTTTTCAATTTTAAATGTGCTACTCAAAGGCTAGTTATTAGGCATGGCTTTTTTTCAAAATTTTCATTTTCATTTATGTGTATGTGTGAGTATATGCTACCTGTGTGCAGGGGTCCTCAGAGACAGAACAGGGTGCTGAATCCCCTGGAGCTGTTACAGGAGTCTCTGACCAATCCAGTGACAGTGCTGAGAACTGAACCTAAGACCCCTAAAAGGGCAGCAAGCACTCCTAACTACAAACCACCATCGTCCATCTCTCAGTGGAAGACGCTGAGAACTGACCCTAGGACCTCTAAAAGGGCAGCAAGCACTCCTAACTACAGACCACCATTGTCCATCTCTCAGTGGAAGATTCTGAGAACTGTTAGTTATATTTATATAATCTATAATTCCAAGCCGAGCATTTTAAATGTTTCTTTTTGGTAAATCAATGTCCAGAATTTTATACAGTAAAAGAGAGGTTTCTGAGGAAGGGAGATGAAATTCCTTTAGACAGGAAGGAATTTGAATGGACACTGGCAACACATTTACCACTTTTGTCTGACAGCAGATGATTATGTCAGTGTAGTACTGTCCATATCTCTCCTCCAGTCCATCCCCAAATCTCCCAGGTAGCAACAGCAGGAGCAGTAGTAATGATAATGTATAGAAAGATTTCTGTGAAACTTCCTATGTTTCAGTGCTTTACATTTTATTAATTGATTAGAATTGAAATAATCCTCTGATTTAGACGCTATTACATATATTTATTAAGGAGGAAATTGAGGCATGAACTGATTAAGCCCAAGTCACCCAGATGGTGGGACTGGCAATATTGTGATTATAGACAGTTCTTTAACTGCTACTCTTTGCGGTAAGGAAGGAACCAGAGGGATAAGCTTCCCAATTGCTTTTGGTTCCAAAATCATGCTTGTTACATAATTTTGCACAACGTGAGCTTGTGACTAAGATATTAGAACAAAGTAATAGCTAAGCCATAAAATCTCCAGAGATCCTGGAGAAGTCAAACTTAGAAAGCACAGATCTAAACTCCGAGGTGGAAGGACTTAAGTATGGGGAGTCACATGATGAGAACTTTTTTGTTAGCTTTCACTTTGTTTTATTCCCATTGCTGTATAGAATGAAAATTACCCTTCTCTGTATTATAAACTGGAAAGAAAAGAACAAATCAAAGTAGCTGAAAACTAAAACTAAATTCTTTTTTTGTTTTGTTTTTTTTTTTTTTGGTCTTTTCGAGACAGGGTCTCTCTGTAGTCCCAGCTGTCCTGGAACTCACTCTGTAGACCAGGCTGGCCTTGAACTCACAAAGATCCACCTGCCTCTGCTTCCCAAGTGCTAGGATTAAAGGCGTGCGCCTCCACACCTGGCCAGAAAACTAAATTCTTATCAGATTGGAACGCATCTGCTGCCCTGTCTAATGCATATTTATTTAATAAATATATAGATCATACTCTTTTATATGCTAGTTTAGTTGTTTTTACACACACACACACACACACACACACACACACACGCAGACATACCCTAAAACCTCATGTAACAACTCTGTGAAAAATTACCATTTTCATCAAGCTCATTTGATGAAAGAAGCTGAGGTGCAGAGTGGTTAAATAGCTTGCCCAGGGTCACACAAAGCCAGGATTAGCAGAGTTGGGATTCAAATCCAAGCACACTGATACCAGTCTGTGTTTTTAATTGCTATGCCATTCTGCTTAATCCTAGTTAAGCCACGGAATGAGAGGGCTGTCTGGCATTTTAGCTCACGCTGCTTTTGCATAACAAGGGGTAGGGACTGCCATCACAGTTGCTTGGGAGATATGAGACATTTTTCACCACATGCAGAATGGTGCAGCTGGAACTCCAAGTGCTCTCTAACCCATGCAGAGCTTTTTTTGATGTTTATAGTCACTGTGATGTCACTTTGGAACTTCATCTAGAATTGATCAAGCAGGAATTTGGGGTTTCACCAGATAATTCAGGACCTAGGTTCAGTGGGATCACACCATAATGAATTGAAGCACCATGCCTTTCTTACTGCACAATGATGGATAAGTTAGCTCACACTGCAGTACACTCTGTGGGCAGAGATAGAAGGGCAGTGGAGAAGACTGAAATGGGATTTTCTACTTGGATTGCTAAGGAAATATCTGAAAGCACTTCCTACCACATACGCGTTCCAGTTCTGGTAACACAGCTTCCAGCTGAGTGATCAAATTCCAGCTAATTAAAAATTCTTTCTCTAATTTCAGATCTTCTTTGTTTATGACCCTCTTTACCTTCTGTTCTAAATTGTCATTTACTATGGTTTCCCGCTGCTAAGTTCTTTACAGTATTTCTCCCTGGGGGTAGTTGTACACTGATAATGGTTGAAATAATTCTATATGTAAAGTATTCATGGGATATGTAAATATTTGTATGTTAAGGGTAGAATAAATCTAAATTAAAATGTACAAATATATTCTTTTCAGAACTTCTCTGAATATCTTATATAATCCAAACTCTTTTGATTATGAGCTGAAGATTGGACACACAGTCGTGATTATTTATTAATCATATATTTAATATTCCCCGGTGCTGCTGTAAAATGTGGAGGAGACATGCTGCCCAGAATCACCCTGCTCAGTGCTGCAGTGTAAAGCAGACGGTTTTCTACAGGGACAGGAAAAAAAAAGACACATCTTTTCACCAATTGTGAAGTAAATTGTTAATGATTTTGCCCATTTGAGCTGAGAAGTAATTAGCAGTATGGGATAGAGGCCAAGCATAACAAGAACTTGAAAACGTGTTCTACTTAGGTACTGTTATTCTCATTTTAGATTTTGCTGTGATTTCTGTGCATTTTGTGAATTTCCTTTCCGTTGGCCATAGCCTTAATATGAAGAAATTGATTTCCTTAATAAAGTAATTTAAAAACAGTAGTCTTATTGTATATGGATACAGATTAAAATGGTAATAAAATTAAAAAAAAATCACCCAAGACAAGGAAGTGCATTGTCATGTCTTATTTGGGGTTTGGATGGTGGCTGGAACTGCCTTTTCTCCCCTCTACAGTGAGGAAGCATGAGGCAGCACAGAGACTCATGCCAGTTTGTGAATGTGGCCTTGGCTTCAAGCTTTAATCCTTGATTTGAAAACTCCAGCATTTCTCAAGGATTTAAGTAGCTTCAAGGTCATTTGATTTTCCTTCCTATTGTGATGTAGAATTCCAAAGACCGCACAGTATCCTCTTTCAATCCTCAAGATAGATTAATATACAGTTTGTTTAAGCAAACGTTCTACAATTAAACTTGAAAAGTAGAATGAATACATCATCCAAAGCATCCTATAATATTTTTTTCACCCATTGGCCAATGAGCCATCATCCAACCTGAGATTTGGGGATGTTAGAGGTCCATGATTCAGGATACCTGAGATGCAGTCAGTGAGCCCAAAGCAAATGTGTCAGGGATGTTATAGCTAAATTCCCTCTGAAGGTGTATAAACAATGTCTGCCCCCTTCTCCCTTGGTCCCCACAACAAACTGAGATACAGACTGCTAATGTACAGTCTGGGAAATCGTTGCACTCACTGAGCTTATACCCCCTGAGCCATCTTGTCGACCCAGATAATTTAAAAAAATTCTGAATTAGGCCTCATGCAAACATGTTAGGTCATTACTGAGACAGAGGTAGTAGTGGCTTTTAAGTATAATATACCACAAGCTAGGCATGGCACTTTACACCTTCAATCCTAGTACTTTGGAGGGAGGGTGGGGTAAGAGGATCTCAAATTCAAGTCTATTCAGGGCCAACAGGAGATCCTAGTTTAAAAAAACAACAACAACACGGGGCTGGAGAGATGGCCTAGCGGTTAAGAGCACCGACACTCTTGCAGAGGACCCGGATTCGATCCCCAGCAACCACATGGCGGCTAAGAACCGTCTGTAACTCCAATTCCAGGAGAACTCCAGTTCCGGGGGAATCCGAGACCCTCTTCTGACCTCCGCTGCATTGCACGACACGGGTGCACAGACCTGCATGCAGACAATACATTCATACACATACAAAAATAAATAATAAAAAAAAATTAAAAAAAAAAAACAACAACACAAAAAACCAACAAGGGGCTGGAGAGATGGCTCAGCAGTTAAGAGCACAGACTGCTCTTCCAGTGGACCTTGGTTCAGTTCCCAGCACCCAACTCATATGGTAGCTCACAACTGTCCTCAACTCTACTTCCACTATGTGTTGTACTTACATACATGCGGGCAATATTCTCAGATACACATATAATAAAACAAAAACAAAAGCAAAGAACCCCTCCAAAACCAAACACTTTCATTCCTCCCAAACCCACAACCAAATGAAGAATTCAGGTTGTAAGGATGAGTGGACAAAGGCCTTGAGGATGCTGTTTTCACTTTTAACATTTACTTTGTTTTACTTTTGTTTTGTTGAGATAATGCTTCACTGTGTAGGCTGGATTGGTCTTGAACTGGAGATCTCCCTTCCTCCACCTCTTCCTTCTTTCTCCTCTTCCTCTTCTTCTTCCTCATCTTCCTCCTCCTCCTCCTCCTCCTCCTCCTCCTCCTCCTTCTCCTCCTTCTCTTCTTTTCCTGAAACAGGCTCTCACTATATAGTATAGTTCTAGCTTGCCATGAGCTCACTATGTAGATCAGAGCAGCTAAGATTAAAAGAGTTGGCCCATTCTTATTACTTGATATTATGGATATCTTGCTGGATGGTTGAAAGATAATAAGTTTGTTTTCAAGTACAATTCTAAAACATGAACACAAGTTAGCTTCAACCTGATCTATGCAGCACCTATTTTTTTCTACATTGATGGTGATAATATTTCTCTGATGAGCATTTAGTTTCACATAACACGTACATTCAATAGTTATTTATGATGGACTTTCTACTCACCGTACTGTGCATGCACATACATATACACTCTCCCCATGTAAGGATGCTTCCTTTCCATCTATCCAGTGTCTTCTCCCATGTCAGCCTGGATGTGAAGTTCTTTCTCAGTTAAGATGACGTTCTTGTCATCTGGCCTATTATAAATGCCTCCTCATTGTCCCCAGTGCAAATAGTCTTTCCAAATGAGTATTTTTAATTGGCTGTTTTGATGTTTTGTCCTTTTGCTCAGTACAACAGAAATCTCACATAGAGTAATTGCCTTTTGGTGCCCTGAGATCATAACAGTTCTGTTCTAAGACTAACAAGTACATATATATATATATATATATATATATTCATTATAATTAAGCATCTATATAAATCAGCATGCTATTTGTGGAAATCTATAAGTAATTTAATGCTTTTTTTTAACATGCACATGCATATTTGTAATTTTCACTTTCTCTGTTCTTGTTCCAGCTGTAGGTACACTTTTAGAAAAAGGAAGACAGCTATTGATAAATACTGGGAAAGATACCTGAAGAATCTGTTGAGTAGCAATGCATGTCATCTCCTACAAATTTATCTCATATAATTCTGGGGCCCCTATATTAGTTTTTTCCTTTTTTTGGTATTTTTGAAGCAGGGTCTCCCTTTCAGTACCAGCTGTCTTGGAGCTCGCTCTGTAGACCAGGCTGGCCTTGAACTCACAGAGATCCACCAACCTCTACCTCCCTAGTGCTGGAATTAAAGGCGCGCACCACCATGCCCTGCTTGGGGCCCGTATATTAAACCTCACCCTCCCACCTCTCAGTTATCATTGCAGAAGAGATGGTGGAAAGATTGTAAGAACCAGGGCTGGTGCATGAATGTAGAGAAGAAGAGGCTTCACAGTTTCAAATGTGAACTTGTGGCAATGTAGGCATCAGACATGGGCCCCATGCCAACTTGGACAAGGTCTCAAAGTGGAACAAGAGAAATTGGTGGGGAACTGGCCCTGGACTGAGAACTACAAAGGCTGAGTACTGTTGGGTGAGGAAGAGTGTGCCTTACCTAGGATTTCTAGATGCACAGACTATAGACTCCCGTGGTGGATCTATTTGCACATAGGGACATCTGGGTTTCCGCGATTGCCTGGGTAGGGCTTAGCTTGGATGTTGTAATGCATGAGTTCTAATGGGGGTTTGGGGCATGTGGGGGACTGGGTTTGATTGGGAACCATAATATGAATTGTACAAATGCTCAATAAAAATTATATAAAAATTCTGGCAATAACCTTTGAGAAAAGTGTGGTGTTATTATAATAATGCTGCTGTATTACACATGACAAAATGAAGATATGAAGATCTTAGGAACTCAAGCAATCAAAAGTAACCAAGTAAGTTGGAAAAGTGGGATTCTATTTTATTCCAATTGGTTTGTTAGTTTGGATGCATTGCCTTTCTAAATAGAGCACTGCAGAGCTGGCAAGTTATATGAGTGGATCTTGGTGGAAATAGGGAGATGTGGGCACAACCAAGCTTGAGCAAGTGTTGGCTAATATTTCAGCCAGCATGCTTCAGAGTCACGAGCAAAGATCACAAGACCTCTCTCTGTTTAATATCTGTGAGTTGGGATGGCATGTATGGAGGTCTAGGATTGGCTGCTAGGAGGTGATGTCACGTTGCCTGTCCCAAACCTATATAAGCTGCTCACCCTGTAAGAATGAAGAGAATTCTTACAAATTGTGACACCCACCTGAAGAGATCTCCACGTTGTTGTTGTGCACATGTTTTTCTTAGCCAGATCCATCATGGAACTGTTAATCTTGCAGCTAACTTTTCAGCTTTTGTGGTTGTTAGAGCCAGCCACTCCCCAGCCAGTTGAGTTGTCATGAAGGCTAACAGCCTCTGGCTATGGGTTAGGCCATGTGTGGGAGCTGTGGAAGCCAACAGCTTCCAGGCTGCATGTTGGCTATACAAGACTACCAGTCTTGCAGCTGTGGACCCATCAGCCCCGGCACACGTTTGGCCATGGGGTCATCAAACTTATGGCTGGCCAGAAGGCCACCAGTCTCCTGGACAGTGGGAACTTAAGACTGGGAGACAGAAGCTAAAAGCTTTGGCGGAACTAGTCCTTCCTGTAGAACATAGGCTGTGATTCAAGCCATCCTCTTGGCAGACCTCTGTTTTTTCTGTCATTTAACTTATGAGGTTTTTCTGACATCTTAATAGAACATTTTTAATAACACATCATGAAGAAGCCCTATTGTGATGATAAACTTGTCAAATTAATGGGACTTAGAAACATCATGGGAACCAATCTCTGGGTGTGGTTATGAGGGATTTCCTAGGTTGGGGTTAAATGAGGAGGGAAGAACCACTGTAGATATGAATAACATCTTCTGTGGCTGGAGCCCGGGACTGACAATAAAGGAGAGGAGTATCTAATGCAGCCGCTTTTACCACACTCTGCTTTCTGACTGGATGCAGTGTGATTAACTGCCTCTGCTCTTGTTTTGAATGCCTTTTCATTATTTGTTTTCCCCACCATGATGGACTATATCCATGGAACTGTAAGTCAAAATAAACTCTTTCTTCATTAAGTGGCTTTCGTCAGGTGTTTTATTGCAGCAACAAGACAAGTAACTATACACAAATGATGAAAGCTGGGGGAATTACAATGCAGCAATTTAGCCCTAAATTAATAATCTGCATTGTAAATGTGATACTACTTATAAGATCTTTTTACCAGAGGAAAAGTATTTCTGTTTGTCGTATAAACATGTGTGATGTACATAGTTAGTAAAACTGATAGTATTAATAAAAACCTTAATAGGCTTCATGATTAGAATAAAATGATATTTTGAGCCAAATCCCTAATTAGAATAGTACATTTACCAACTGTTCTCATGGGAACTGTAGCCAAGATTCATCATTTAAAGTAATACCTAATTAATCTTTCTTGGTAACAGATGTCAGCCTTATTTTCCAATCTTTTGTAGACAATGACTTGCTGTATGAATTCTTTAATTATGGATCCTGGGTTATTCATTTTTTAAAACTATTAATGTATGGGTAAATAAAGAAGATACAATCGATATTACTGTGGTTTGGGGCTGTTCAGTGAAACACTGGAGAATGTAGAAGGTTGAAGACCACAAACACATCCAGAGTTCCATCAGAAACAGTTTAAAATGAAGTGCAGTAGTACATATGCTAATGTAGATCACTGGTCTGAAGTAGAAAGCCAGGATTCTAGTTGAGACTGTTTCAGCTTTAGTAAATTGGAACACCATTTTGGGTCTCAGACACATTGCAGGAGGGCTAGGAAGAAATTGATCTATGAATTAATTTGGCTATACTCATGGAATTTTTTATAACTCTGCTTTTATAATTCACATTGTATTTTAGTTCATACTGTATGTACCTATGTGTTTATAATTGTTAAATGTACAGCTCTATTTCTAACCTGAATGCTTATACTCTATATCAGAGTGTCCTCAGATTATAGGAAGGAAGCAAAATGGTGAAAGTAGTGTATTACTTATGTTTTCTGTTGCTATGATAAAATACATTGATAAAAGCAGCTTAAGGGAGAAAGGATTCTTTTTGGCTCATAGTTCAGAGTTCTAGACCACCCAAGGTGGGCAGGGAAGTCACAACAGGTACTTGAGGTACCCGGTCACATCACATCCACAGTCAGGAAGCAGAGAGCAATGAGTGGTTGTGCTCAGCTTGATTTATTTATTTGTTTTTATTTTCTGTGTATGATTGTTTTGTGTGTAAGCGCACCCATGTGTGCAATGCCTGTGGAGGTCAAAAGAGGGCTTTGGATCCCCTGGAACTAAAGTTACAGACAGTTGTTAGCTGCCATGTGGGTCCTGGGCACAGAACCCCAGTTCTTTGCAAGAGCAGCCAGGGCCCTTAACCACTGAGCCATCTCTCCAGACCACTTTATACTTTTTTTGCACAGTCCAAGATTCAAGTCCAGGGAATAAATGGTGCTGCCCACAGTGGGTGGGTCTTCCTAACTCATTAAACCTAATCAGGTTAATTCCCTATAGGCATGACCAGAGGCCCATCTCCCAGGTGATCTCATCAAGTTGATAATTGAGATTACCTACCACAGCTGCTAAAATTACTTATACTTGTAGATAGACACACACTATGTATTAAAGATAAAAAAGAAACCACTATTTGGTAGTTCATTTCAACCTATACCCATGGCAAGCATGTTATGGATGTTTTGAATGCCTTTTCATTATTTGTTTAGAAAAATGACTGTAACAGAAAATGGGCATGCACCTTTAATTTCTATCAGTACTTCTGAACTAAAGTCCTGTCTGTTGTCTTCATGTAATGTCTTGTCAAGGATGACAGAAGTGTAACGTGAAGAACAGACAACCCATGGAGTAGATACTTAGGAAACCGTGTCAGTACTTGCTGTAGCAATGAAAAATAGCAGGTTAAAAATAGAAACACAATGCAATCTGTATTCGAATGAAGAGTACAAAATTTTAACCTGTGAGAATGTTGCCTTTGAGCGATCTTTTTGCTGTTTATTGAAAACCCATAGATTTGGTAGCCTCTACAAATGCTAAAATGACTAAGTGTTGGTAATTGTTAAAATTTTATTAAAAGGTATGTCTACAGGGGCTGGAGAGATGGCCTAGTGGTTAAGAGCACCGACCGCTCTTACAGAGGACCGGGGTTCAATCCCCAGCACCCACATGGCGGCTGAGAACCGTCTGAAACTCCAATTCCAGGAGAACTCCAGTTCCAGGGGAATCCAACACCCTCTTCTGACCTCTGCGGCATTGCACGACATGGGTGCACAAACCTACATGCAGACAGTACATTCATACACATACAGAAATAAAGAAAAAAAATAAAAGGTATGTCTATAATGGGTTGGAAATGAGGAGGGGGGAGATAAGGAGGTAGGATGCATTAGAGAGGAGATGGGAGAAGGGAGCAGAATATGACCAAAATGCACTGGATGAAATTCTCAAATAATTAATAAAGTATTATTTTTTTATTTTTTTATGTGTTTGAGTGTACTGTCTGCATGTAGGTTGGTGCACCCATGTCGTGCAATGCCACGGAGTTCAGAAGAGAGGGCGTTGGATTCCCCTGGAACTAGAATTAAAGACAGTTCTTAGCTGCCATGCGGGTGCTGGGAATCAAACCCAGGTCCTCTGCAAGAGCAGTTGGTGCTCTTAACAGCTCAGCCATCTCTCCAGCCCACTAAAAAATATTATTACTTTTAAAAAGCTCAGTCTACACATGCTCTTACTAACAATGCATCTTACTGCTTTTCTATTTTATTCTCAAAACACATCTGTGCCTAGATCTTTTTATTAACTTCATTTGCAGATGAGAAAGCTAAGTCTTAGAGATATCAAATAACAGCTGAGTCTTCTGAAAGAGTGTTAAGTAGTCAGGATCACAACCCAGTGAATTTAAATCCAGTCTTATCAACACACACAATGATGATAAAACAGAGCAGGTGAGCAACAATAATGAAGATCATTCCTAAAAGGACATCGTTAGCTTGAACTCCAGTCATCAATACCACCTTCCTTCTGGACTTATCCTCTAAGGAGTCTCACAGTTCACTGCAATCCACAGAGCTATATTGAACTGTCACCCCATGCACTGAACCTGCTTGTACTCCAGGGACTCTCCTGTTTGGGTAATCACTCCATCGTCCATTTATGGCTCAAGCTTAGGAATCACAGTCACACCTCTCTTCTCTTGCTATATGCAATTATTCATTCCATCGATCCAGTGCCTACATATTCAGAAAAATCAAATTGTTCTCTAATGTCAAGGCCCCCACTTGGTCCACCAGGCTGTCATTTCTCATGTGTACAACTGTAGGACTTCCTAATAAGAGCTATCCCTTTTCTGGTTACGGCTGCTCTGGTCTCCTCACTTTTAGTTTAATTGATGCTTTCAAATCACACATCTTAATCATATAACACAGGTGCTTGAAACATTAACTTTTGGGGGAAGCACAACTTCCTGAACATAATGAGTTCATGTCAATATATTCTTCTATATTATGTCACAGTCACATTGTTTTTCTTTTAGGATTTTGTTTTTATTGCTTTAAGATTCCCTCCCTCCAAAATGTTGTTTTAAAGTTATTTACTAATCACATCCTAACTGATTGTCACTATTTTAAAAACTGGGATAGAGTGGTCAGAAAGAGCAATGAAATCCTTGCCCTAAAGGAACTTTCACTTTAATGTGTGGAGGGGCAGATTACAAAGAAAGAAAATGGCACACTGGGGGTGGTGATGAATTCTATGAGGGGAGCAGGGCCACGGGGGTGGGGAGAGAGAGAGAGAGAGAGAGAGAGAGAGAGAGAGAGAGAGAGAGAGAGAGAGAGAATGCCAGCAAGAAGGGGTCATTCTCCCTGTAATACATACAGTAGTCTCAAGTTGCTTCTGCCAATACCTCCAGTTCCAGCTTGTGTCTGGTTTAACTTCAACTTATACTATGGATTTTGGCTTAATCATCTCTTGATTCAGGCTATTTTGTGACTTCTACATGCTCCCAGGTTCTCTGCGCTTGTTCTTTAATAGCACCCAGCACACTTTCAATTGATTATTTAACTTCTGACATTTTATACTATAAACTTCATGAGAAAGAACCCTTATCTCTGGATAATATCTCCATAAAATAAGACATACCCATAAAATCCTACTCTGTGGAGCGTATTTTCATATCATTTCAAAGATCACATAAATAAATAATATAAGTTACTTATAAGGGCTAGCATCAATATTTAATTACACATACTTTTCAAAAATTAAAAAAATCTATAATCAATGGACCTCCCTTCTCTAATATTTTAGGGGATGGATTTGCTAAGGAAGTGAAAGTCTGAGGCTTCATTTCACAGGTATTGGGGTGGAAAGTCCAAGAGTGCAGCATTGAAGCACTGGTATCTAGCAAGGGCCTTCTTGCTGCATCACATGGTAGAGAGCATCATGCTGTGAGATAAACCAAGATTGGTTAATTCTGATCTTACTTTCTAATAAAGTGGCCAAGTCCACCAGAGGGAACTCCTTACCCTTTCATAACCACATCTAATGCTGGTTGACTTCCAAAGACCCAATCACGATATTCTTTTCATATACTTATGAATATGAATAAGATGGATGAGTTTCCAACACATGAACATGGGTTAGATAAGAGATCATCTGTCTTGACTAGATGAGAAAAATTCATCAGCATAGCACTGAAGACCTTACTGACCATTGCAAGGAACATGGACTTTATTCTAGGCATATTAAAAACCTAGGCTTGAAAGATGGCTCAGCAGTTAAGAGCACTGGCTGTTCTTGAAGTGGATCTGAGTTTGGTTCCCAGCATCTACAAAGAC
The DNA here is from genome assembly GCA_009823505.1 of Rhizomys pruinosus. NCBI lineage: Eukaryota > Metazoa > Chordata > Mammalia > Rodentia > Spalacidae > Rhizomys > Rhizomys pruinosus. Next base: position 835,698 of record VZQC01000945.1, read on the forward strand.
AGCTCATAACCATCTATAACTCTAGTTCCAGGATTCCAATGACCTCTTCTGGCCTCCATTGGACATTGCATGAATGTGGTACACTTAAGTATGCATCTGCATAGGCAAGACAGTCCTACACAGTAAATAAAAATAAATACTTAAAAGAAAAAAAGAATAAAAAACTGAGAGTAAAGTCAGAAGAGTGGCATGGAGTACTTTATTCTTAAGATTAATCTCATTGCTGTCTGAACAAAATAGTTTATCAGGTGGGAAGGCCATCCTTGAGACCAGAAGCCATTCAAATGAAAAATGGGAAAGGAAATATCATGCATATTTTTTCCACAGAAATTGGTCTCTTTGTGAACAAAGAGGTAAATTGTACTGAAAGTTGCACAATCTTGTATTTAAAACTAGGCTGATGAAGGGACAATGAAGGAGTCATTTATGAGAATGATAATCAATACCTCACAGAATTATCAATGATCATAAGTAAGGAAGACCAATAACTATGGTTCCCTTGTCTACCTTTAAAACACAATTATCTCATGTGGGGAGCAGTGCCTTTTTGCCATGACTATTCAACAGCAGTGATTCCATAAGTCTGCCTTCTGCAGGCATTGTGCTAAGGCAGAGGCCATAACAAGAAATAAGACCACATTCTCTTTCCTCGACTATTTGTAGGCCAGTTGGAAAGATAGATGTTAGGCACAGTTGCATAATTATGCAATGATTTTAATCTTAAATCTTATCAAGGACAAAGTTTTCTTTCTTTTTTTTGGGTATTTTCGAGACAGGGTCTCCCTTTAAGTTCCAGCTGGCCTGGAGCTCACTCTGTAGACCAGGCTGGCCTTGAACTCACAGAGATCCGCCTGCCTCTGCCTCCCAAGTGCTAGGATTAAAGGCATGCGCCACCACGCCCAGCCAGGACAAAGTTTTCTAAAGCAAGATATCATCCAGGCTGAAATTTCAGAGAAGCTTCCACTGAAAGAACATTTAGTTAGAGATCTGAAGAGCAAACTTAAGCTAAACCATCATTTACTTGATTTGGTCTTTTCAAAGGTGACAGTTTTCCAAATATGTTTTGATAATGACTACAATGAGAAACCAAGGTAAAGAATCTGTTTGGAACTGAGAAATGTTTTGCTATGGACTCCAAGTAATGAAGTGGGGTTGAGTGATCTCTGATGGTATAGAGAAGGTTTGGAAGCTCAAAGCTCAGTCTCATTGATAAGCAGCACACACATAAAGAGTGGAGGGAAATACTGTTCATAACTGCACACTCACACTTTCCAGCTCCCAAGATGTTGTATAAGTGGGGAGGAGGCTTAAGCTCAGGGAAATTCTGTTAGCAGATGGCTAAAGAATCTGGCAGATCTTTTACAAGGGTGGACTGAGAAGTTCTAGATTTAAATAATTAAATGGCATATTCTTCATGTGCTTCTAATAAGGAATATAACATCTCTTCTGGGCCCATCTACAAATTCCTCAATTATGTTAGGAACATGAAACTATGAATCATGATCCCCAATCTGAATTGGTTTGTGAGTAAAAGACCTAAAATGATATATATATATATATATATAATTTTTTTTTCTGTGTTTTTGAGACAGAGTCTCCCTATAGGCCCAGCTGGCCTAGAACTCACTCTGTAGACCAGGCTGCCTCTGCCTCCCAAGTGCTAGGATTAAAGGTGTGAGCCACCACACCCGGCTGATGTGTAATATTTTACATATTGTTTTCATAATTGTCTCAAAATTATGTAAGTTCAAGAATGATAGAAATCTATAAAACAGAAAGTCAGACCTTTACCTCAATTTCATTTTTTTTTCACCCAAACTTTTAGACTGAATGAAAGTAGAAACTGCTTAAATACAGCTTTTGGCTAAGTATTTTATTTTTGTCTTAGAATAATAACATTAAAAGAAAAGCACAAAGTCCATACTTTCATTGATAAATCCATGTGAACTCATTAAAAATCAAACAAGCTAAACAATACTTAAGAAAAACAGGATAAAGTCTAACCTCAAGAATAAATCTTTGCATTCAAAAACTCTTCACTGGGAAGGACTTTTCACTAAATATATTCACTTTCTGTCCCTGCCCATTGCATTTAGAGTTGGGGTAGTTGACAGCGTTCTTTTCCATGAGTGCTGACAAGGCTGAAAATCCCAGCGGCCAATCAGCAGTTTTTGCACTCTGATTTCCAGTCCAGTGTCCTTTGAGCAAGGATTCTAAGTGCGGCATGCCAGGCTGGCTCTGTGGGTGGTCTTGGCCTCATAGCTAGAGCCATGTCAAACTGAATCGTTTCACCTCTGATCAAAGAACTCCTCCTTGTCCTATGCTGCTGAGTCTTCTCTCTGTCCTGCAAGGTTACAGTCATTTAAACTGGGTCATTGGAAACATTTTTTCTTGCCTGCTGCACAGAAGCCAAATCTCCTTAAATTTCATCAAATTCTGTTTCTGATCACCTGGAATATTCCATTATTTCCCCGAGAGAGTAAATTTACCTCTTTAAAAACAAAAGCGGGCAACCAGATGGAGCTGTGCCACTTGGAGATGCTCAGTCTTAGCAGAGAGCCAGCTGTAAGAGCACTTTCATTGACTCCACACTTGGGGGTGGAGGGGGGGGAGGGTCTATAAATCACTGTAAAGCTATGACTTGCTTGGCTCAGCAAGTACCTCATCTTTTTCATGAGCTTTCCAAAGAGGCAGTTTGAGGTCCTCTGTCTTTGGATATGGACACACATCTGTAAACTCACAAGAATAGGATAGGGCATTCTTTAAATCTGACACAGAATTTTCCTTTATCCCTGGCCCCCATGACATAAATTCTTGGGACACTGGATTCAACTGGACTTTTTTCTTTCCTTAAGTGCAACATAAATTGCTTATGAAATGCCTGACACACAACAATGCTGATGAAACAGTAACTTAGTTCTATTTCACTCATCTTTTCAAATAATTAAGACACTAATGTTTCTCTTAATGATTCCCAGAAATACCTTTACTTTTACCATATTTTAAATCATTGCATTAAAGTAGCATCTTTAATCAATTATATATATATATATATATATATATATATATATATATCTCGAGTTCAATCTGTTCACTGAAAATCAAATACTATATAACTGTTGATATGGAAAGATCTAGAGTTTTTCAGAGAGGAAATTTGGTTTGGAATTCTTTATTTGTAGCTTTTCTTTAATTGAAGTTTTTATGTTTCATACAAAATGTTTTAGTCAATCCTAATCGCCATCATAACCACTTCTCCCTTGGCACACTCCTGCATCCTCCCCCTCCTCTCCTCACTCCCCACCCCCAGTTCAAATGTTCTGTCATTTGGGCTAGAGTCCATTGCCCCAAATTTCTCTGCCAGCTCATCCCCTGACTCATAGTCAGCCTATCGGGAGTCTCTTTTCTAAAGAAGGCTAAGTCCTTCCTAATGTGATTTTCATCTGTTGGCTACAATTCCTCAGCCAAGTTTGGGTTCTGATACCCCTTTCTGAAGTTCTATGCTAGGTTTTTGACCATCTAAGCTTGCATGGGTTTTATGCATGCTGATACCAATGCTGTAGGCTCAGATGAACAGGGTCCCAGAAGCTCATAGGATTCATTTCCATTTGGTCTTGCATCACCTTCTGGCTCTTAAAATCTTCCTGCCCCCTCTTCTGGAATGTTCCCTGAGCTCTGGGTGAGTGAAACTGAATATAGGCAGCCTGTCCATGTTTATAGTTTTATAAGAATAAGCAAAGAAATATGCATCAAAAGTTAATTCATCTTTTGTTATTGAGTACTATTTTGCTTCCTTGATCTTAGCCAGTCTTATTGGAGTGAGATGATATCTTAGCATGGTTTCAATTTGCATTTCTTTAATTATTTTTTTCACAATAGCAATGACCATTTATTAAGCCTACACAATGTAAGTAAGGAAAGAGCTCAGAAATGCCTGTCCATCATGGACAATACACAGCAGTCCTCATCCATGACTACTTCCTTGCTCTTTCTCCTCATCTGGAAGGATCCCACGCTTACATTATTTTTCTACACTTATACAATATCCAGGAGGGCAGTGGTGGACTTTTTCCAAAGTTGAAGTCTTCTCAGAAATTTAGGGATATCACACTGATAGTTACACTTAGTGGAAACTGCTTCATTTTAAAGATACAGGGAGAACTCAGCTCTGTGTGTGGAGGTCATGGTATGGTCAGAATCTTCACTAGCAAAGAATGTATAATGGAATGTATAATTATCATCTGTGGCCTCACTCAATTATTCTAGAATGCTGGAAGCGACTGTCTCAGTATCAGCAGAGGATGCAAAAGTCTGGGTGGTCTCTTGGTGCGTATTCATGGTTGACACTAGGTCTGTAGTCTAGTCTATGAATCTCTGTCTATGTCAAACTTTGGACCAGCTGTGAACACTACCTCATTAAAAATCTCAGTTGGATTAATAGTCAGTTCACTGGTTGATTCTGATAGGGCACTAGCTGTTTCTAGTTGGTTATTGGTTGATTCTGGTAAGTTATTATGGGTTGAGACTAGTAGGTCATAAGTTGAATCTAGTAGTTGGTCACTGGGTGAGTCTAATATATCACTAGTTGATTCCAGTGGGCCATTACTGATTGATTCTGTAAGGTTATCAGTTGAGCTAAATCAGTAATAACTGGTTGATTCTGGTAGGTAAATAATTGATTCTGGTAGGTCTTCACTAGTTGATTCCAGCTGATCAGCAGGGGACTCTATGAGTAGCACGGGTAGCCAGGGGAAAGCCACAGCCAGGGTATACAAGAACCGGGACCTCACAGAGCATGGTGCCTCCATGAAGGTGGGGACAAGTGAGCCAGTAGAAGGGAGGAGGTGCATTTCCTTAATTTGTAATGATGTTGAACACTTTTCAAGATGTTTCCCAGCCATCTTTACTTCCTCACTGGGGAAGTCTCTGTTCAGCTCTTTACTTCATCTTTTGAGTAGGCCAATTGTTTCCTTACTTCTATGTTTTTTGAGTAGTTTATATATTCTGGATGTTAATGCTCTGTCAGATGTGACAGTGGTGAAGGTTTCCTCCCACTCTGTGGGTTTTCTCTTTACTTCCTTGATTGTTTCTTCAGCTGTACAGAAGTTTTTTAGTTTGATTTAGAAAGTCTTTTCCTATGCTTATGTCTTGTAGGTTGCTGTCAATGTTTTCTATCACCTTCAGAGTGTTGGATGTCACACTGAGGTCTTTGATCCATTTGGAGTTGCTTTTTGTACAGGGTGAAAGGCAGGGGTATAATTTTGTTGGAAAGGTTGTAGGGAAAGGGGAATACTCATCCACTGCTGGTGGGAATGTCAACTCCTACAACCACTATGAAAAACAGAGTGGAGAACCCTTAAAGGACTCAAAATGAGCCTACCACCTGATCCAGTCACACCACTTCTGGGTATATATATACCCACAAGACTCATCCTATTGCAAAGGTACATGCACATCTATGTTTATTGCAGATCTTTTCACAATAGTGAAGAGTTTGAACCAACCTAAATGTCCCTCAACTGAGGAGTGGATAACAAAACTGTGGTATATCTACACAATGGAGTACTATTCAGCGGTAAAGAAAGATGACATCGGGCTGGAGAGATGGCCTACTGGTTAAGAGTGCCGACTGCTCTTGCAGAGGACCCAGGTTCAATCCCCAGCACCCACATGGCAGCTGAGTACCGTCTTTAACTCCAGTTCCAGGGGAATCCGATGCCCTCTTCTGACCTCTGCAGGATTGCATGACACAGGTGCACAAACCTACATGCAGACAGTACATTCACACACATACAAAAATAAATAAAATTAAAAAAATGTTTAAAAAAAAGAGAAAGATGACATCACGAACTTTGCAGGTAAATGGATGGAACTTGAAGCCATTATGCTAAGTGAAGTAACACAGTCCCCGAAAAACAAATGATGAATGGTATCCCTTATTTGTGGTTGCCATCACCAAATCCCCACTTGAAAGGCAAGGTGAGCAACATTATTGCTATATTTCTTTTTATCTTAAGGCAACTGTACTCTTATAATGTGAATCTCTTAATGGGCTCTAGAATTAACATCACTTATTTTCAGACATTGTAATTGCCATATACAGGTGGAAGGTATGTATACATATATTATAGTAATATAAAATTAAAGGGAAAATGTGAATTCCTAAACATATTTTGGAATTAACATTCAGTTTATTTTTGGAGGTCATAATTTTGGTATATATTTGATGTTTAGAGAGGCATCTTTTGGAGCAATGCAAATGGGAGGGAACAACAACAAAATAAGGACTGGGTCAAAGAACTGACTGAAAAAGTTAAATTCTGTCCCAAACAATAAACCTCTGCAGAGAAAAACTTTAAAAAGACTGAGAAAAAGATGCAAGATGTGTATGGCAGAATGCATGAACTGGGGTAGGGAAAGGGAAGCATGTCTAAATTGGACTGAAAAATGATGTACGAAGTACACAAAACATCAATAAAAGTATTTTATTTTTTAAGAAAGAGTAATATTTTGCTTTATGCAGGGGACTTTTACTCCATAAGTATTATCCTCATATATTTAAGGTATTCTTTTTCATGTTTTTATTTACTCTTTTTGTGTGCATATGTGTGTGTGTGTGTGTGTGTGTGTGTGTGCGTGCGTGCACGTGCGCGCATGCTCCCATGTGCCAGAGGTCAGAAGATAACTTTCAAACATCAGTTCTCTTCTTACTTCTTCCACAGTAGTTTCATAGAATCAAACTCAGATCATCAGACTTGTACATTAAGATCCTTTATTCACTGAACCATCTATTTTTTCCCCATTTTATGGTTTCGAAGTAACAATTCATATAAAGCAAATGCCGTTTAGTAACATGTGAGTTTAAATGGGTTTTAACTAAAGAAACTAAAAAAAAGTTACCTGATCTCTGTATCAAAAGATCCACTCCTTTCTTTGATCCCATTGCCTTCGGATGGCTTATTCCAAGGGAGAAACTCTGAAAATGGCCTTTGAAGCCCTGAGTACTTTACCTATCTTAGCACAGATTCTTCTATAGACACTTTAAAAGAAGGAAAGGATTGTCATGTTTTTAGCTGGGATAGATATTACTCTTTTCCTGAAAGTGTTACAGATTTTAAAAAGTATTCTTGAGAAACTGAAGGATGAAATGAGGTTTAATGTATCATGAATGCACAGAAGGAAGGAAAGAAAAGCAGCATTATTTGTAGTGCTGTGCTACAAGCTTGCAATCCCAGCTATGCAGGAGGATGATGCAGGAGGGACTTTTTGCCTGGGCTATATAGGGACTTGAAGGCCAGCATGAGCAACTTAGTGAGACCTTGACTGAAAACAAATAAATAAAACATAAACAAACAATGAATAAAAAAACCCATTAAACACTGGGGTTGTAGTTCAATGGTAAATCACTTGCTTAATATGTGGGAGCCCTAGATTCAGTCCCCACATAAAAGGAGAAAGAATGCAAAAGAAATAGAATAAAAGAAAACAGGTCATTTTGTGGTTTTTTTTTTTCCCCACCCAAATTTACCAGAATTCCAGTTCATGGTTGCATCAAAAGCTTCTATTCAAGACCAGGGAGAGATATAAAAATAAGTACCTTAGAGCTTTAAACATCACAGATTATTGAAATTCAATGAACTCATAGAAAATTTGTGTATATAAAGATTTATTTTCATTGTGAACATGAAAACTAAAAAAGTTCCTATAATCTTAAAAAAGCTGAAGTGATTTTGTTCTATAAAAAAAATGTGTTCTTAAGTTTCGCTGCCTTGTGCCAGTTTCTAGCCTGGAGTGAATTTTTATGGTTGAGTCATAAACCTCTGAAAATCATACCAGTGGTTTATAGAGGAAGGCTGATACCACTTTAATTACAGTATGGTGATAGCTGGGCTGACAGAAGTGGAGATCTCTCATTCAAGCTGTGGTTCACTTTCTGGCAGCTCAATTCTGAAAATATTCATCTCAAAGTCATCAAGTTTAGGCACGGTTTTGCTTCACTTAAATTGTTTGTTCCCTTCTAAGAAATGTTGTATTTACTCTTATACAGAATAGATTTATTCCTCAGATTGAAATCAAAGTCATCTGTCTTCTGTAAAGAAACCAACTTTTCTAGACCTTGTGAAATAGACACACTTCAGCCCTCAAAATGTAAGTTGCATCTGATGCCTAGTTTTGCAGATATCTCTTTGGCTAACAGATTGAAGTAGGGGGTTTGCTCTTCTAATTTGAAGCTGAGAAATGACTTCAAGAGTCATATCCTGTAGTAGGAAAATCCAAGGCTTTTGGCTAGAACTGCTTCTTTGGCAACCTTGTCCATATTTTGACGAACAAGGAAATGATCAAGCAACTGTTTAAGAGGATCAATGAACCATAAGTAGCTGAAAATAACTGACTCATGAAAGCAGCAAAGCTGTTCACAGGCATCTTAGGATCTCAGATATGGAGGCTGCTTTTGTGTTCTTCAGTAGGGCATATTAAGAATATAAATGCTGAGGAATTACAACTGTGTAGTACAGAGTGCTGGGTACACCGGGAACCCTTGAAATATATAAATCAATTTTAATGACATGTGGGGGAAAAACAGGAGAAGAGGAAGACAGACATTTTCTTTGTAGTTAGATACCTAGGAAATTTTATCCTAAAATGGCTGAGGGCACAGGCCTAATGAAATAAGTGAAGCTGGGACAGATCCATCAAGTCAATAACTACATTAGCAATTACATCCTTTTAGTGAAAAAGCAATCTAGGCCATGTCTCCACAGCTATTGAAGAGATGTCTCCTCCATCCTGCTGGGTGAGTCCAATGCCTCTGGCTGCCTCAGCTCTCTGGAGCTTGCAGTTTAAGCACTTGATGGACTAAGTTGGCAGCTAACAAAGGCCAGCCACCAAGGTGTATTGGGGCTGGATCTGGAAGTTTATGGAAAATTTCAAGATCGCCTCTACTCAATCAAAAGTATAGAAATGGATTTGATGAGCCCTAAGAAGTTTCCATTTCCTTCTTTAAGATATAACATCATCTTGTTTTCTGTCAAGGTACAAGAACAATGCAAACAAGGTTGTGCTTCTTGGGTGGAGATCCTGATCAGCCACATTTTCAAGATGCTCACAGAATTATAATCTACTCGTCTTTTGAGGGACTATAGAGAAAAATTTTGCCCAAAGTCACAGAATTATTTAGCAGATAATCTAAATTTAGATGTCTCAAACTTGTGAAAAATGATTAGTTTGTACTCTTTCTCATTTTATCCTATTGCTCTTTGTGTTTAGACAGTAACTACCATCTGAATGAATTCTTCTAATTTCACATATTATATAACAGATATCAAATATGTAGAGCCTTGCTAAAAGCAATTATCTCTGATTTGAAATTTTTTAATTCCAAACTGCTGGTCCTTAAAATGCAACCTGGGTCAGCAGCACCAGTGTCACCAGAGGTCTTGTTAGAAATGCAAATTATGGATCTCCACTTAAATGTACTGAAATGGAATCTGGGTGTGGGGGTCCAACCATTTACATTCTAATATGTCCTTACAGTGATTTTAACAATCATTACAGTTTCAAATCACTACTTAAACCAGTGGTAGAGGATGTCCTTGGTATACCATTGTGTTTTTTATTTTATTTTATTTATTTATTATGTGTATGAATGTACTGTCTGCATGTACGTCTGTACACCCATGTTGTGCAATGCTGTGGAGGTCAGAAGAGGATGTCAGATTCCCCTGAAACTGGACACAAAGACAGTTCTCAGCTGCCATATGGGTGCTGGGGATCGAACCCGGGTCCTCTGCAAGAGCAGTTGACACTCCTAACCGCCAGGCCATCTCTCCAGCCCTTGTACCATTGTGTTTTAACCCATTGCTTTGAGATTTATTGGAAAAAGAGTATGGAATATTATTACGATATAAAAGGAATGACATTTATGGGGCTGGAGAGATGGCTCATTGGTTACGAGCACTGACTGCTCTTGCAGAGGACCCAGGTTTGCTTCCCAGCACCCACATGGCAGCTAAGAACCATCTTTAACTCCAGTTACAGGGGAATCAAACACCCTCTTCTGACCTCCGCAGCATTGCCGGACACGGTGCACCAACCTACATGCAGACAGTACATTCATACACATTAAAGATAATAAATTAAAAAAGGAATGACATTCTATAATTTGAAAAAAAAAAGGAGATGGAATGGAAGTCATTATTTTAAGCAAAATAAGCCAGAAATAGGATGACAAATTTATAGAAGATGGTGAGTCAATCTCATCAAAGAGTGGAATGGAATAGTGGTGACTGACTGAGACTGGGAAGAGCAAGGGTGGGACTATGGAAGGAGGCTTAATACGGAGGGGAAAGAGTGTGGATCAATAATAGTAGAGCAGGGCTGGAGAGATGGCCTAGCGGTTAAGAGCGCCGACCGCTCTTACAGAGGACCCGGGTTCGATCCCCAGCCCACATGGCTGATGAAAACCGTCTGAAACTCCAATTCCAGGAGAACTCCAGTTCCAGGGGAATCCGAGACCCTCTTCTGACCTCCGCGGCGCTGCACGACACGGGTGCACAAACCTGCATGCAGACAGTACATTCATACACATACAGAAATAAATAAAATTAAAAAAAAATAATAGTAGAGCAGTAGCATAAGTGTGAGAAGACCTGGGTCTGATCTCTAGTACTGCAAAACAGCACTACCACCCCAAGAACAAAATTTAATAACATCAAAATACAAAGGGAGACTTAATTCTAGTTTTTCTTTACCATAGTATGGTATTGATTACACACATGTATATTTCAAAAGGCGACTGTAGCACACACTCTTCTCCCAAGGATCAGGAGTTATAAATAATGGAAGAAGAGGTAAATCATTATAAGATCAAAAGGTGGTTGATGAATACAAGGCAACTGTTTTCTGGACATAATGGGGCAGTTGCATGTATGAACCCAGAGTGCTTTGTAACAATATGCACAAGACCTGGTAAAGCTCAAGCCAGATAAAAATCCCAGCATGGAGGAAGAAGGTTGGCAAGAAGCTGCAGCCCTAGATGAGGAATAACTGGTAATTGTTAAATGCTGGGAGAAAGAGGGAGAGTTTTCTTTAGGGTGTAATGTCTGGTAGGTTGAGAGGTTCCAAGAGATAGACCCACACCCAAGAACATTTGAGGAATACAAATCAGACTCAATAGGCCTTTGATAAACAACAACAATGAAAATCAATAAAGGCCTGAAGTGGAGGAGGGGGTAGTAATATGGAGGAACAGATGAGGGAGGGGACCTGAAATTGATCCAAATATACTATATGGACTACTCAAAGAATTAATGAAAGTTTTTTTTTAAATCAAACATGATGAAATTAATAATATAGAGAAATGAATAATGTAGAGTCCCAATACACAAAGTGATTACTATTTGAAGATTGAAATGTTTGTACACTGGTGTGATTATTAAAGTGTTTTGTGTATTTTTTTTTTTTGTCTTTTTGAGACAGGGTCTCCCTATAGCCCCAGCCATCCTGGAACTCGCTATGTAGACCAGGCTGGCCTTGAACTCACAGAGATCCACCTTCCTCTGCCTCCCAGGTGCTGGGATTAAAGGTATGCACCACCATCCCTAGCTACACAGTGTATTTACTTATTTTTTTTTATTTTTTAATTTTTTATGTGTATGAATGTACTGTCGGCATGTAGGTCTGTGCAGCCATGTCGTGCAATACTGCAGAGGTCAGAAGAGAGTGTCGGATTCCCCTGGAACTAGAGTTGAAGACGATTCTCAGCCGCCATGTGGGTACTGGGGATTGAACCAGGTCCTCTGCAAGAGCAGTCGGCGCTCTTAACCGATAGGCCATCTCTCCAGCCCCACAGTGTATTTATATGTCAATAAAATTACTAAGTTAATCCATAAAGATGTACAAATATTATGTGTTAGTAGAAAAATAAAGCAAAGGCCCATGTAATGGATATGCTGGCCACTATCTGTCCAAGCTTATCTCCCATGAGTTCCATTATGTGTCTCTGGCCCCTTTCTTTTGTCTTAGAGTCCACCAGAATTAAGCTCAATTTTCAATTAAATTGTTCATTTTGAGATTTTATAATTTTTAATTTCATTATATACAATGAGTTGAAATAAAAGTAAGGCTGAATAAACATTAGTTAATATTTTTGGCCGATTGGTGCCATGAAAGCTAAATCAATCCTGACTAAAAGCAGATCCAGGTGACTCGTGTCTAGTGTCTATCTAGTCCTGTTTAAATGATTAGATTTCCAGCCCATAAAGTGTACAGATTTTACTTTCCTTTTCCTGATATTCTGCATGCAGTGATTGGATTGGTCTGAGTCACTGAGCCCTTATCTGTTCACTGAACCTGACAGCCTTTTTCCCTTGGAACTTCAAGAAACACTTATGCCCATCCCACTTGTAAAAACCAGCGTCTGGATTTCACAGGACTATAGACAGCAGTACTTTGAAAGTATTAAGATCATTGTAGGAAAGATTGATTTTATCATTCTTTTATCTTAAGAAAATAAAATTATCATTTGGAAAGAATTTACTTAGTTGAGATAGGGTTGGTACTGCAAAGTTCAACTTTTGTTCTAGGATGTTCTCCCTCCTTTAAAGTACTTCAGGATTTTCTTTTCTTTTTTTTTTTTAACATTTGAAAGTTTTAATTGAGTATTTTTATCTAGACCATATAAAGATCAACTTGAAATATAAATATACAACTTAAATATAAAATAAACTGATATATTTGATAAACATTCCTATCTTTATATGTAAAGCATCTTACATATAAATGTACCTTATTTATTCATTCTTTTTATTCATGCAAGGTCTCATGTAGACCAAAGCGGCCTCAAACTTTCTATGTAGCCAAAGATGGCCTTGAACGCCTCACTCTCCTCCCACCATCCCTAGGATTACAAGCATGCACCACCAGTCACCATCCTGGCCTTGGGAAATTGTTTTATTTCTTTGATTTGACAGGATCTTCCTAGTCTGAGCCTGCCTGGAAGTCACTATGCAGACTTCTCACAAAGCTCTGCCTGCCTCTGCTTCCCAAGGACTGGGATTAAAGACATGCACCACCATGCCTGGAGTTGGGAAGTTTTTTTTTTAATATATATTTTATAAAAAATTAAATAAATAGGGGGCTGGAGAGATGGCTCACAGTTAAGAGCACCAGCCGCTTTTCCAGAGGACCCAGTTTGATTCCCAGCACATACATGGCAGCTGACAACCATCCATAACTCCATTTCCAGTGGATCCAATGCCCTCTGCTGACCTCCATGGGCACTGCACCACATGGGTGCACTTACACACATCCAGGCAATAAAATAAAAATATAAATAAGAATATTAAAAAATGAAATAAACTTGATTTTAAAAACACATTAGGGGGCTGGAGAGATGGCTCAGTGGTTAAGAGTACCGACTGCTTTTGCAGAGGACCGGGTTTGATTCCCAGCACCCACATGGCAGCTAAGAACCATCTTTAGCTCCAGGTCCAGGGGAATCCGTTGCCCTCTTCTGACCTCCAAGGCATTGCAGGACACAGGTGCACCAACCTACATGCAGACAGTACACTCATACACATAAAAAAAAATGGACATGAATACAAATGGGCCAATCACAGGAATAATACAAATGATATAAAAGCTGTATTAAAAATTCCTATTATAATAGTAATAAGTAAATTAACGTATGATTAAATTTTTATTTATTTTTAGTTTATGTATGCATGTTCTGCCTGCATATATGTAAGTGTATCACATGCACGCAATGCCCATGGAGGTTGGAAGAGGGCCTTGGATCCCCTGGAACTGAATAGTTGTTAACTGCCGGGAACAAAACCTGGATCCTCAGCAAGAGCAGCCAGTGCTCTTAAACCTCTAAGACATCTCTCCAGCACCCATGTGATAAATACTTTAACTTTCAGATGGTAGTACTTTTTTTTTAATTAAAAAAATTTTTTTTTAATTTATTTTATTTTATTTATTTCTGTATGTGTATGAATGTACTGTCTGCATGCAAGTTTTGTGCACCCGTGACGTGCAATGCCGCGGAGGNTATAATATATAGCCTTTTCAACCCTGGACAATGAAGCACAAGCAATTAGATATATAGGATTTAAACAGTACTATTTTATGGTAGGTTACCGTTGTATATAGACACAGATGTTTGGATGGTAGTTAATCCATGAATTACATTTATCTTCTGTTAAGTATGACAGGGTCTCTGTGGCTTATAACATCTCCTAACACTAGAGGATGTAAGCTTGTGGCATCAGCCTGGGTTATTCCTCCAAGGAGAGAGCTAATAGCCAATTAGATTTGGGATATACAGACATATGGCTGCCACTGCTGCACAGTATTATCCAGGCAGATGAGGTGTAGCTGGTGCTGACGGAGGATCTTGCTTGACTCAATGAGGACCATCATTTATTTGACTTTGTGGCTTTGGTAAACACTCTTCTGGCATTCCAGAAGACCATCGCTGTATAGCTTGCAAGGTGGTCTCCCTACATCTTTCCCATGTTAAAGATATCAGGTCTTCAACAGCAGGGCCTTATCGCCTCTCTTCCTGCAGATATCCCAGTTTGGAGGCAAGGAGCCTTTACCTTTTGTGGGGGCTTGGATCCCCTGGCCAACATCTCCTTGGCAGAATAATCCATTGTTGATGTCAGAGCTCCTGTATTAATATATTTTGCTTAAGTGCATAGCTTAAGGAGACTTTAGCATTGTATTTGGTTCTGAATAGAGAATAATCCCCCTCACAGTTTCTATGTCCATTAGTCAATCAAAGAAGGCAGTTCTACTGATTTTACAAGAGAATACCTCAGAGGAGGAATTAGAGATGGCTGAGAAACACCTTAAGAAGTGTTCAACATTGCTAATAATTAAGGAAATGCAAATTAAAACCACCTTAAGATACCATCTTACTCCAGTAAGTCTGGCTAAGATCAAGAAAACAAATGATGCCAAGTGCTGGAGAGGGTGTGGGGAAAGGGGAACACTCATTCATTGCTGGTGGGAATGTAAACTTGTGCAGCCACTATGGAAAAAAGAAAATGCAAGGAATAGAATAGGATTTTCTTTTCTAGACCACTAGAGACATGAAGTTGTTTTTATGCAAACACAAGTAATAAAGCAATATTTTCAAGTTTCAGAACTAGTGCATTTAGGAAATTAGCCTGCTGACATTTGTGTACCTTTGGATATGGACAGCTTGCAATGCAGAGAGGGCTGGACTGGGCTACGGACATAGGAGCACAGGGTAGTACTTTCAACTAGCTGATTTCAGGGGCAGAGGAAATAGAGTGACTGCTTTCAGGTGTCAGGGCAGGGCAACTACTTGAAGCTGTTCTTTACAGCCCACTTGCAATTTACTGAAACATGTAGAGGTGTACTCACAAATACAATCATCTTGTACGGCAAAATTAATTAAAATTTATAGGACTTAATTTCACATTTCTTGCTTCTGTTTTCTAGTGCTTTTTATAATGGTTTTATTCCACAATCAAATGGCAAGAAATGCAAATTGCATTTATATAAGTAACACACCCCAAAGATTCAAAGATGGTTCCTAACAGGATGTGGTAACACTGGGTGAAATGGTGAGAGAAAAGGGAAAGTAATTTAAAAAGTATATGGCAGAGAAAAGAGTAAGCCAGCTCAGAACCTCAGTTAACAGTTAATTCCATGTTGGCTAATGCACAGCTTCAATTCCCTTTAATTAGTTCAGAGTTAGGTGACAACATATTTAATCAGTGAGTTAACAAGTGCAGTGGCTGATTGCTCTCACTGCCCTGTGTGTATGTGTTGACTGAAAAAGTAAATAAAATTACTTTCACTGCAGTAATAAAGTGGCATCTTAATTTTATTATAGAAACAACCTTTCAGAAGTACCATACAGCAGTGAAAATTGATTATTTCCTAGGCTGTTTTTCTTCCCTTTAACATGTCATTACTGTTTAACCTTTTGGACTACTCAATAAAAGTCCATCTGTTAAAGAAGCAGACCCCAGCTTTCCCACATTCTGGTTTTTTTTCTCTGCAAGTTACTGAGGTAGTTCTGAGATCCCTGCCTGAATTCACATTAGCAACTATATTCCCAGGTGTCAAAATACGGCCTTCGGCAGACAGAGAGATCTATTCAATATTCAGTGTTGTTCCAATTAGCTAAACACACCTAGAAGCTAGCAGTGTGCTTGCTTGCTTGTTTATTTTAGTGTCTTCATCAGTGAGATAGAGAACAAGCAGCATTCTCTCACCCTTTTCATGACCTATATGTAGATATTTATTTATTCACTTTATATTAATTACCTTGGATCGTACTGTGATTTTCTGGGTTACAGAGAACTCTCAAAAGTAATATTACTCACTTAGAAAATGTTTCTTCATGTATTCTTCATCCTTTGGGCACTGCTGTGACTAGAATACTCACTCTTTCCATCAAATAATGGTACTGTTTAGACTACCTGATTGATTCTTTTGTTGTCATCGTATACCTAATGTAATGGAGAGTTAACCTCACTAGATTTTCTTGGTGTGATGATTAATACTGTCTACTTGACAGTCTAGACTTAACAGGAGAGAAGGTTCTGGGCATGTCCTTGAGAGATTATCTGGATAGGTCTATGTGAACTGGGATGACCCATTTTAGCTGTGGGCAGTAGTATTCTGTGGGCTGGGGTCCTGGACTGAATAAAAACCAAGAGCCAATGAGTTGAGGTCAGCTGCGTGTCTGTGGACACAGTGTGACCAGCAGACTCACACTCTACCATGGTGGCTTCCCTTCTAGGATGCACTGTGCCTCCAAACTGTGAGCCGGAATAAATCCTTCCTTCCCTGAATTGCTTTGGTCCTGTATTATAGCACAGCAATGAGGAAAGTAACCAGTGTAGGGCTCTCCAAGATACTGAGGCAAATGCTAACTGGAAAGCCTTTTGTTCCCTGCCTGTAACCGTCTGAAACTCCAATTCCAGGAGAACTCCAGTTCCAGGGGAATCCGACACCCTCTTCTGACCTCCGCGGCATTGCATGACACGGGTGCACAAACTTGCATGCAGACAGTACATTGATACACATACAGAAATAAATAAATGCCGGGCGTGGTGGCGCACGCCTTTAATCCTAGCACTTGGGAGGCAGAGGCACGGGGATCTCTGTGAGTTTGAGGCCAGCCTGGTCTACAGAGTGAGTTCCAGGACAGCCAGAGCTACAGGGAGACCCTGTCTCAAAAAGACCAAAAAAAAAAAAAAAAAAAAAAAAAAGATTCCTGATCTGGCGTAGCAGGTAGGGCTTTAATTAGAAGAGTACAACATTTAGTTATGATTTGGAGTAGCCATCAGAATCTACAGTCCTGTAACATTCCAGAGGGCTTCCTCATGAGAATCTAAGGCATTTTTGTTCATTTTACTGCAAGGGTTACAGACAGCAGCATCATCGTCTTCATCACTAGCCTTTGTTCACGTTGTAGATACCAGGCAGTCTGGGTGCACTGTCTCTTTCAGTTCTCACAAGTCTAGGAAGTAGACATCTTGATGAGTCCTGTCTTTCAGATGAGGAAACAGAGACTCAGAGAAGTGAGTATCACTGTTGTATCTGAACTCAGGACTGCACTTTGAATAAAATACTCTTAACAGGATCATACCGCCTCTTGTACCTTTTCCTGTCCACAAGCATCAGGGCTCCCCCAGCCTGAGAGTTCTTTTTTTAACTGAACACTGGAGTCGTCATTTTCTTTCTTTCTGTTTTTTCAGGTGGGTATTTTTGAGACGGTCTCCCTGTAGCTCTGGCTGTCATGGAACTCACTCTGTATACCAGGCTGGCCTTGAACTTACAGAGATTCGCCTGCCTCTGCCTCCCAAGTGCTAGGATTAAAGGAGTGGGCCACCATGCCCTGCTGTCATTTTCTTTTTAAAGTAGACCCACTCGAAGCCCTTTTACAAGACTGACTTCCTCTCAGGATGTGAGACTGACTTAGGGTTAAATCAGTGCTTTCTTGATTTTTTGTTCTCCTTTGTGATCATTCAAAAGACCGGAAACCTAGAGGCCAGGCAGGCATGGGGTCAAATCTACTTCTTATTGTCAATGTGACTCTTTAATTGCTTTTCAACCCAAGATTTCCCATCTCTACAACAGATACACAAATACTTACTATATGCTCTCATTATATGACTTAAATGAGACTCTAGAGATATTTTTATATAATTCATAAACAATAACAACAAAAACTTGTTACCACCAAAAGCAAAAATAATGAACAATCCCCATACACAGAGACACAGAATGTTATGCAATGGAGGCTTACTCCTTATTTTGTTGTCTTCTTGAGTCTTAGTAATGAATATTAGGCAGACTGGGAACACATTGAAATGGACAGCAGTTAGTGATGTTTGCAGAACTTGCCACATAGATGATATATGGTCTTAGCTTCCGGAATTCCTTCTCTGTTTCTGCACAGTGACTCAGAGCATATCCATTTCTCTTAATCTTCCTCCACTCTAGATTTCTGCTTTCCATGAATTCATCTAGCTGTGAATTTTCTTATCACCATAAACATGTTTTCCAGTGACTCTCTACAACTAGATGACAGTCTGAGTGCCTCATGCTCCACAATGTGAGAGACCCGCACGTGTCAACATCATTTACTGAAGTTTATGGGAATTTGCTTACATCGTAACTCACAGGGGAAAAGGATAAATTGAGATTTTACCACATTCTTAGGAGGTTCTAGGCTATGCTCTGACCTGCACATGGAGGACATCTGTTTCCATACCTTGCTGAGTGCTTTCCTTTCTCCTTCTGGAAACTCACCCACTTTCCTCATCTTCTTAAAACACACAAGTCTGTACTTAGTCATGCAGAAAATTTATTTATGCTTCTCTATCTTTGAGATTTTAATGTTTGGTCCCTTTTCCTTTTGGGCATTTTTTTTTTTCTTTTGAGTCCTTTTTTTTTACCTAATTTTTTTCCTTTCCATCTATGACCAAATGACTTATCAATATTTTACTAAGTTCTAGGGAAAATTTATGCTAGTCCCTCCAGAAACAGAAGCTGATGAGGTCAATTTTAATTTCATATTAATGTATCTATTTAGTGCTTATTGTATTGGTCAGCAAATAAGGAAGGCAGTTGTAAGGAAAAATGGTAAAAGGTATCTCCACCTCTGAATCACTTTGATCACATTTCTTATTATTCTTGTCTCAATAAAAGTTGTGAATTTTTTCCCATATAAAGAAAACTCAGATAAAATATATTATTTCCCCATCGTTGAGATCATAGAAATGCTCTTTCTCAATCACCAATTTCATCATAGGAGAGACAAAGTACTACATTAGATTGCTACTGAGAATCAGGTAGGGAAAGTTACAGGAAAGACCACACCAGGGCATTGTCTGAGCAGAGTTAAGGACTGAGGGCCTAACATAAGGAGACAGAGAGGCTCCAGGTATAGTGTGGAGTGGAACACTTGTTTAGCATGCACAGGACCCCTGGATTTGGTGCTTAAACCCCCAAATAAAAGTCAGAATCTCCTTTACAACTCCCATTCTCACTTTTGCTCTCGGATTCACAGATGGATTTGCTTTGTCAGTCAGCTCACACCATCCAGCTTGTTCTTTGTTCCCCTGAAATATTCATGCAAAAAAAAAATGTTACCAGAAAATTTGTAGGTGGTTGATTATTGCAAGAATCTGAAAAGGAGCTGAGGACTCTAAAAGATTGACCTGAACATGGGACAAAACACCATATAAGACACCAATATGTTAAATTTATAAGTTTTTCAGTAACCATATGACAAATTTTAACATCCTGTTTTTTAAATGCTTGAAATGAGTTATAGCAAGCCATCCAAAATAGGCCGTTAAAATGGATCCTCATTTGTGATGTTAAAAGGGATTAATTTAGAAAGCTGACATATGTCCCAGGTGTGCCTACCTAACATGATTTGTAAAATAGTTCATGATTTTCAGAACATGGCAAATGAACATTTAGCACTAGGATATTTTCTTATCCTTCTAATACTTCTGGTTTAGACGTTAAGTGGTTTTAGGGAGAAACATATGTATTGCTTCCCAGACCCCATGGAACAGGTTATTTTATCATCTGTAATAATTCAGAGAATAAAATTATAGTGTAAAAATGATATTGGCAACTTCAAAGTTTTTAATTGTTTTATTCTCCTGCCCCTTGAAATGCCTGCCATTTAATAAGCAGAAAGAAGACACAGAGACTAAACATTTTAATAAAAAAAAAAGTCAAAGGATATTATTGACTTCAGTCCTCCAAAACCAGATTAATATAAAACAGAAGGTTCTTTTCTATAAAGTGGCTAAACAGAAGGTGTTAAGGTTCTCCCAGGACTGTGAAATACTGCCACCTCAGTGAAGAGGAGAGGCTAAGTGAATTGTAGTCACTGGTGACATTTCTGTACATTGAATTAGTTTCATTCTTCCTTGTTCAGAGTCTAGACCCAGGGCAGAAGTGGCCCAGATGAACAAGGTCACAGAAGGTGCCTTCACACCAACTCTGTTGACATTGTTCTTAACTTTCAACACCAAACAGGGTTTTTCTTTGCTTTTAGGATGGATCTGTTTTTCATCCTCAGGAAAGTCATGCCTGTGTCCTGTTTTTAACACCACAGAGGAGTGGAAGCTTTTCTTCTCATTAAAGTCAGTTTCTGAGTGACATGAGGCAGAAATGCATCAGTTGTAACCCAGGGAACAGACTAGTCACCAAGGGAACAGTTTTGGAGGAGCAAAAGCCTCCAGGTGTATTTATTTATAAGGCAGAGAGGTTGGCTGTTACAGGATTTCTAATAGGTGAGATTGCAGTTCAAGCTGATTCTATGGTGGGAGAGTTAGTTGCCTTTAAAAAAATGTAATTAAACAACATCATTCACAATTTGGGTTCAAGCCAAACCAGAGTGTATTTAATTTCCCTTGGAAACTTCACGGTTTCCTGTTCTCTGGTATGAATTCTGGCATACACACATAGCTGTTTCTGTCATCATAAATTGCTAGTGTGCAAGGCTGCCAAGCAGGGAATCCAGTCTTAAAGACAGTGAAGGAGAAATCTTCTGTGTTCACATTAAAGATGAACAAACCACTAACCACATTCAAACAGCTATAGTAATCTGCCCTTTCCTGTGGCTTATCCTGTGGAAACAGGGTGCGTTTCCCTTCTTCTGCATGGTACATTAAGATTAACAATTAGTGAAAAGGACAAACCAGAGAGTACCTTTTTCCTTGGGTTAAAAACCAAGGAAATGGATGGCCTGCTTTGGGGAGGTCTAAGAAAGCATATACCCTCTCTCCCTCTCATCCTGGGTGTTTCATCAGAATCATCTTAATCCCCCTTCCCCACTGGCACCCTCCACAGCTCCTCCACTAGAATTTATACATTCTTATTTTTTTTTTTTGCAGGTATATATTATTTTACTTTATTTTTTAATTTAAAAAAATTATATATATATATATATATATATTTGTACAAGATTATGTTACTAATCAGATCTAGAACCATGTCTCCCACCCTACCCCCCCCACTCCACCAGAGCTCATGCATTCTGCCAAACATGCTTTTCATCTCTTTCTCAGTCTTTCTCAAAATTCTCCATGTGGAAGTTGACTGTTTTGAGCAGAAGTTCACCGTTTCAGTCAGTTCTTTGATGCAGTGCTTTCTGTTGTTGTTGTTGTTGTTGTTGTTGTTGTTTCCATTATGCATCACTCCCAACTACTTGGACAAAAGCTCAAGGTGCCGTGCACAAGAAATACTTACAACTAGGTAATTGGCACTAGCATCCACAGATGAGGGCTACCATTTGTCGTTTGTTTTTCTGGGACTGTGTTACTTCACTTAACATAATATCTTCTAGTTCCATCATTTTACCTGTGCTTCAGGTGGTTTTGGGAGATCCCCCTAGAATCCATACATTCTGTCATTTGTGTAAAGGCCTATTTTGTCAAGTCAATGTCCCCAGATGTTCCTCAGTGCAAGTTCATCTACTGAGGTTTAGTCAGCATATCTAGAGTCCCTCCATTTAGGAAGGTCAGTTCTTCCTCATCCACCAGTAATCAACTGCCACTGGCTCTTCTGCTAAGATTACGGTCAGTTGTCCAATTCCCCAGTTCTATGCTGGGTTTTTGTCTGCTTGAGTTTGCATGGGTCTTGTGCATGCTGATACCATTGCTGTAGGTTCATATGAGCAGGATCCCAGGAACTTGTAGGATTCCATTCTATTTCCATATGGTCATTCACCTCCTCCCTGCCTCTTATAATCTTTCTGCCTCCTCTTTCAAAAATGGTCCCTAAGTCCTGGGTGCATGAAGCTTAATATAGCAGTCGTGTCCAAGGACCAGAATTTTATGGACTTTTAATCTCTATGCTTTGACCATTTGTGACCTTTTGAATTCCTGTCCCTCTATTGCATGAGGGAACTTTATTAATCAAATTGAGATGTTCTGTATGAAATATACAAAAAATCAATAAAAATTATAAAAAGAGGACAGTATAAGGAGTTTCTTAAGAATCACAGCCAAGGGAGACTGGGCTGAATTTCAATTTTCCTAATTTGTTACTTTTAGTGGCTCAGTTTAGTGTGTACATATGTATGTATGTATGTATGTATATATGTATATATAATTTTAAAATTTATCTTGAGACAGAGTCTCATATATCCCAGGGCAACCTCAAATTGTTTTTTTCTTCTGATATTTTATTTTTATTGATTTTTTCAAATTATATCTGTATGTTTTCATGTATAAGATAAGGAATGTTACTCTTAGAACTGATGTTATTCACATAGATGTATGTCTTTGTAACTGTGTTACATCACTCAGCATGATATCTTCTAGCTCCAGCCATTTACCTGCAAAACCCATGATGTTATCTTTCTTTACTGCTGCATAGAACTCCATTGTGTAGATGTACCGCATTTTCTCTATCCACTTGTCAGTTGAGGGGCACTTGGGTTGGTTCCAGCTCCTTGCTATTGTGAAGAGAGCTGCAATAACCATGGCTGTGCATGTATCTCTGTGGTAAGATTAGTCTTGTGGGTACATGCCCAGGAGAGGTATGGCTGGGTCAGGTGGCAAGTTCATTCTAACTCTTCCAAGGGTTCTCCACACTGCTTTCCATAGTGGCTGAACGAGTTTACATTCCCACAAGCAGTGGATGAGTGTTCCCCTTTCCCCATAACCTCTCCAGTACTTGGTGTCATTTGTTTTCTTGATCCTAGCCAATCTTATTGGAGTAAGATGATATCTTAGAGTGGTTTTGATTTGCATTTCCTTAATGATTAATGATGTTGAACAGGTTTTAAGATGTTTCTCAGCCATCTCTAATTCCTTACTGGTGAAGTCTCTGTTCAGCTCTTTGCTCCATCTATTGGGTGGGTCATTTGTTTTCTTTCTTCTTTGTTTTTTGAGTAGTTTATATATTCTGGAAATCAATGCTTTGTCAGATGTATCTGTGGTGAAGGTTTCCTCCCACTCTGTGGGATTTCTTTTCACTTCCTTGATTGTTTCTTTTGATGTACAGAAGCTTTTGAGTTTAATGAGGTCCCATTTGTCAATTGTGGACCTTAATTCTTGCACAGCTGCTGTCTGATTTAGGAAGTCTTTTCTTACGTCTATGTAGTACAGTCTGCTGCCAACTTTTTCTTCTATTGCCTTCAGAGTTTGGGGTTTCATGTTGAGGTCTTTAATCCATCTGGAGTTGACTTTTGTACAGGGCGAGAGGTAGGGGTTTAATTTCATTTTTCTACAAGTGGTGATCCAGTTTTGCCAACACCACTTTGACAGCTGAAGATGCTGTCAAATTGTATGTAACTTAGGATGACCGAATGTTGGATTCTTCTGTCTCTACTTCCTGAGTGCTGAGAGAATAGGCATGCCCCACCATGTCATGTTTGTGCAGTGCTGGGAATTGAATCCAGAGCTTTATGTATGCTAGACAAGTCTTCTACCAACTGAGCTACATTCCCAGCCTCTCAATTTCCTTATTTGTAAAATAGGCATGCTAACTCTGTCACATAAACAAGGATCAAGTATGTGGAATGCTTGTCATAATGTCTAGAATACAATTACTGTTTTAAAAGAAGATAACTATTGATTATTATAGAAATATGGCTGTGGGGAAATATAACTGCCTGGTTAAGGAAGATTAACAGAATTTTCCAATGAATTAATTCCACAAAACACATACTTGTGCTGATGTTATAGTCCCTTGGAGATCACAACTAACACAAAAGCTGTTTTCTGCACTCATGGTGCTTAGGGTGGGGTGGTGGATAAGGATATAGTTCATAATGCCACAAATACATATATAACTGAGATTTGCAAGTAGTTTAAAGACAGCATAATTCATTCCGTACAGAACAACAAAGACCCTAAACCAGACTTTGGTCAGAAAGTTTTCTGGGAAGAACACCTACATACCGGACAGTGTGTTGATGCCATCGAGATTTGTAGTGGGGCCCACTTAATCCTGGGATGACCCATGTGGAAAATACATGCAGGAAAGCACACCACGTATACACAGGTTGAGGTCCAAAAGCAGAGAGAGATTTTATTCCAACATGTCTGCTTAAATATCCATCATGACTCAATTCTCAGGGCCGAATGCTAAATCTTTTCGTCACTACACCCCATCCCATAGGTGTGGACAGGGAGGTACCATTGGCTTAGAATCCAACTGATCTTAACTAAGTTTTCTCACAGGACAGGTCAGAAAGAGGCAGCTACACACATGGGTAGGAATGGAGGCATGTGGTTCAAGTGCAGCTAGTACTGCCTACAAAAAGCATGATGAAGCATGACCTTAGCATGTGTGAAAGAAAGAGAACAGGGCAGTGAAAGGACAGAAATAAGAGAAGGGTAAGAGGAATGAATTTGGAGAGGGAGTTGTAGCCAAGTGGCTCAGAAACATGCAGGTTTTTGTAACAATTTTGACTTTTTTTTTCTCCTATAGAAGTGATAAGAAAGAAAACATCTATAAGCAGAGAACATATCATGACAAGAGTTGCATTCTCTAGATGTCATTCTGGCTACATTTTGGAAAATGGGTTGTAAAGACAATGGATAGTGAAAGACAGAGGAATAGAGGAGAAGCTGGTTATAGAGAGGCAGTCAGGCTGAGTGGATTCCAATTGTGTTTGGAAGAGCTGGTAAGAAGAGCTAAGGGGTGGGGGTAGGGGCTCAAGCTGAGTCACCAACACCTAGGCTTGAGCTGGTAGACAGACACAGGTGCTAGTTCCTGATGATCCAGTCAAGTTAATGGCAATGTGACTGATGAGATTTGTAGGTCTTTTTTAAGGGTTTGCTGTTTGATTATGTAAATAGGATAATGCCATTTAGTGCCAGCATTGTAAGTTTAAATTTAAGAATACACAGTCAAAAATGTCATAATGACACTTGTGATGACTTACCAAATAAACAGCTCTCCACTGTAGAGGCTCTTTAATGCTATGTGTCCCTGATGCAATTCTTATGTTTTTGATGGAGTTTATGCATATAAATATTTTCTGTACTTAAAGATTTTTCTGTCTCCTGGTTGCTGTCTACTTCTTCACACTCCCTTCTCTCTCACAGCATGTTAGCACTTGTTTTCATAATAGCAGCCATTAGTTGAGAAAAACAGAGTGGGGAGGGCACTGAGGCACTAGGCAGTTACCAGATCCTGGGACATAAGGCTATGACGTTGTCAGGCTAGGGCAGTGGGAGAAAGGATGCTTCTGCAGCAAGTGGAGGACTCTGGACCTTTGTGCTTGGCTCTAATCTCTTTCTCAGTGGAAGAAGTGATAACCCTTGCTCTCTTTCTCCCTTGCTTTAGTTCAGTGTTATCAGTGCTTTGCAACATTTTGAGGTATTTTAACTTGAATTTGGAGAATCACAGAAGTACATGGTCTCTTTTAGTTCTTTATTTGTGTCACTTTATCTCCATGATGACTCTATTATAGTTTTGGGAACAGTACTCATGCAGGCTTTAAAAAACAATGAAAGAAGACTCCTAACTTGACTACAGAGAAAACTGGTTCTCTGAGTTTTGGTATCAACCAATGGTTAAAGATACATCTTCTTATGCAAAATGCTCATAAAATATTGCTAATGGTGTCAACAAATAAGAAAATAAAGTAAGAATTTTACTGCAGAAAAGCAAACAATATGTTCAAGGCCATGGAGCATAATGTGTGAGCATAATGAGTCTTACTAACAGGATATGGCTTCGACACATATGTTTCTATGTTTGCTAGACTGACAGCAATCTGATAATGCTAAAGTAAAACCTTCATTATATCAGATGTAGATTTCTTATATCTTTGATGACTTCAACATTTCTGCTACTTTTTTAATCCTCAATTTCTGGTCATTATACTTGTGTGTATATATGTATATAAGAAAGATATAGAAAGAAAGACAGAGACAGAGAAACAGAGAAAAGAGGAAAAAATAGGTTCTAAGGTTTCCTGTTTCAAGCTCAACCCTTAAAAATGAAATAAATTAAATGTATTGGGTCATTTCTATGTCTCTGCTAGCATATGAAGCCCTTTGCATATTATCTTTCTTTCCCTTTAAAAGAGCAGCCCTTTATATATGAAGAACCCGAGACCCAAAGAGGCAAAATGATTTGGTTTATTTCCACAGCTGGTAGAAGGCTGAGTTATAATCCCAAGCTTGGCTCTAAATGTAGATTTAAAGTTCTTTCCCATATTTCCTGTTGCTTTGATGAGGATTTCTTATGTTTGCACTGAATTTGTCAACTGGGAAGGTTGCAGCGTAGCTGCGTCCTGTATCCTGGTGGATTTGCTTGACGACACAGGACAAGAGAAAGAAACAGAAGAGACACAGCAAGCTGCACAGTTGTGGATGGTATAGAGTGGAGGCACATTCAGTAGTGAGGAAGAGGGCATTATAGCTAGTGCTGGTGATGAGGACATGTGCGCGCACACGCACACACACACACACACACACACACATCCCTTTGCAGTCCATTCCAAAGCTTGGTGCCAGAGACCATGACTAAAAGCAAGGGATGGTATGGATGCTGAAAGTGCAAGCCTGTGAGGAGAAGCAGGTGAGACAGCCGCTGGTGGAGGTTGCCCAGAGCAGAATGACGACGTGGCCTTTATCTCACTACACCTCACCTCACTTGGGTACTTCGTTTTTGACATAATTGAAATTTTTATTTTCTTCTTTTGTTTTTTTTTACTTTTTGAGATAGTGTCTCCCAGTAGCTCCAGATGGCTTGGAACTCACAGAGACCACCTGCTTCTGCCTCCCGAGTGTTGGGATTTTTGTGATATTGATGCAATAGAGTTTGATGGCATTTAAATTCACTCTCTACACCTCTCTCCCACTGCTCCCCAACCAATTTAATGAACTCTCATATATATATATATATATATTATAATATAATATATATATATTACAGCCTATAGAGTCTGTGCTCCCAATGTCCATCAGTGTAGATCTGTACACTGGGCCTACCAAGATTCCCAACCCTGTAAGATACTGAATTTTCCCTTCCTAGCAGTGATAAATTTCCAAAAGTTCCTTTGGTTGGGATGGGATTTCTTGCCCACTTCCCCATGTCTATGTTGGGATGTTGTCTCATTTGAGCTTGCATGAGACTTGTGCATGCTGTCACCATTGCTGTGGGTTCATATGAATAAAGGACCAGCTGTCTGGAAGACTGTTTCCTTGTGGTCATCTACCCCCTCTGGGTCTTCCAATCTTTCTACCTCCTCTTCTATAATGATCCCTAAGCCTTGGCAGGCAGAGGTTTGACACAGCTGTCCTATTAAGAGATATGCTCTGTGGCCTCTTGTTCTCTACACATTGGGTAGTTTCGAGTCTCTGTGTTAATTACCAAATCTGCTGGATAGGGAAATGTCTCTGGTGAGAGTTTAAGAGACGTGTTCATTCTAAGTATAGAGATTACATTGAAGATCTGTCACCTAGGGTTAAGCACCTCACAAACACTTATTCTCTACAATTAGCAAATTCTAGAGGTTGTTTCTATAGCATAGTGGTTATGACACTTGCCTCACTTTTCTCTACTTCTTACCTCAGCTTACAGGTTGGAGTGTGGTCTGGGCAATGTTTGGTCTGTTCCCAGCACTGCATTCATAGGGATGGGCAAGAAACTAGCAGTTCAGCAATCTCTCCAAAGCTTCACAGTGTAAATAATATGAAATTTGAAGTCCTTATTCTTTTCCTTGCTTGAGTTGGGCAAATAAGAGCTCTGATTTATGCCATGCTTATGATAAATTAAGCCTGTTTTCTGTCACAAAAATTGACAAGATTAAGTGTTCCGTGGTCATCACATTTGTGATTCTGGAAGGACTGTTAACAAGGAAACATCTGGCCATTACTCCTGATGAATCTGTTCCCTGATATCTCTTGACAAGGAGAGTGGGTGGGGTCAGTGCATTCAAGCTCAGTGAGCTGCATTGTGATGACCCTGACCATCAATTCCAGTAGTTGTTAATGAAGCATTCTTTATAATTGATTATTTGCTACTGAATGGTGTATTCGTCATGTTGTTCCATATTGCATTGCCTTGGCTCAGAAACCAAAAAGAATTACTCAGAAGATGGTGACTCGGCACACTGAGGAAATGGGTATACGAGGGCAGCTTGATTACTCGCAGGTTTCTGGCATGAAGCTATGGTAATGGGATAAAAAGGTAAAGGTCTTTGCAGAAGGCTTCACAGTCAGCGATGAAAGGCATTCCCTGATTGCCTGCTATGCAGCCTAGGGCAGTTCACTCCTCTGTGACTTGCTGAGCACCCTGTCAAGAGGGACATGCATCAGGGCAGCCTCCTGGCCGGGGTGAGCTATTTTTGCACCGTGCTGCATGGAAGCATATTGTTAAATATTTGTGGAATTCCTTTGCTACCTCAGAAAGCCATGTAGTTGGCTTCATAGTTCAAGCAGGGTTATCTTGAGCTCAGACAGGAGAGTAGCTTCTGGAGAACCACATGCCTTCTATTCCAAAACTGTGCATGTGAATCCCATGCCAGGTGGAGATTTATTTCTACCGGGTAGCCCTTGGCTGCTGTGCACCCTCTCACGCCTCAGACTGATGACCACTGTCATGAGCACTGCAAGGGGCCCAAGATAGGCTATACCCACAGGTAGAGTATGGGACAGAAAGAAATAAAAAAAATGGCTTAGTAGAATCTGCAAAGCAGTCAGATGGAGAGCTGGGATGAAGCAGTCTCTTTCTCTCTCCTCTCTCTCTCCCCCCTTTCTCTCTCCCTTGCTCTGCTTTGCTCTGTGTGCAAGAGGGCAGTGCCTTCATTCTGGAAGGACATAATGCCATGCAGTATAATGGTTGCTACTTCTCTCTTCCGTAATTCCTTCAGAGGCAGCTCTCACTCGATGTTTGCTGAAAGCTTTGGGGTCCTGTTTGACGTCTTCTCTCTCTTCTGTCTTTTCTAGTCCTCCTTTCGGTGATCCTTTTGCCTGTACCATCTAAGGCATTAGAGCCTTACTCTCCTGGTTCTATGCAGAGCAATTACAGCCCCATTTGTTCTGCTTCCTGGCCTCCTGCCCTTCCTTCCTCAGTTCCCCTTCTAAGTGCTGCATAAATCAGACTTCTATTTCCACACCATGATCCTCTGCTGCTCAGTTTTTCAGGGTCAAATCACATCTTACAGAAAAAAAAAAAAATCTTAGTGCACTACTCAGTTTCATCCATTATCTGTCCCCAAATCTTAAGTAATGGAAAGTGAATCAGCCTGGGAAGCTGGGAGCTCAGGGCATCTAGGCTCAGCCATTAGCTGTGTGACATGGGACACGTGCTTAATCTCTCTGTGGTTCAGTTTCCTCATGTGTGATGCAGGAGGTTAGCAGGGGATGAAGATTCCTGGGTTTTCAGGTCATTCTGATGCTCACTTCAGCACTCTTGGCCACAATTACTGTACTTCGGTCATCTCTATTTCTTATTATTTCCTAACAAACCATTCTTCTTATAAATTTAATTGCATCATGGATTGACCATTTCATCCTGTTGAAACCTTATCCATCCTTTAAAAATCAGCCAAAAAGCTACTTGGAGCCATCCATTTCAGACTGTTTCTGAAGCAAGAGTAGTTCCTGACTGTGTTCTCTTATACAATTTCTTAATAAAAAATGTTCTCCTGTCTCTGTCTCTTCTGTAACTCTTTTTAAAATATCTGCCTGGGCAATTGATTCCTGTTTCTTCCACCTGGCAGGTAAATTTGTATCCTGTTTACCATTTTTTTTCCTTCATAAAGCCATGCATTTTCACAAAATATACACCTAATAAATATTTATTGAATTAAAAACTTGCAGTTTGTGTCAAGGAAAAAAGTGCCATTTCCTACTGGAAACCGATCGGCATACTGTCTGTGGTCACCTGGAAATGAAGTAATGGGATTTATATATATATATCTCATTCAGATATTTATGCCAACTGTCTCATTTAGGTAGTGTTGGGAAATCTGAAAGTGAACAGATCCGCTCATTATTTGATAATCAGTTGCACATGCATTAATTGGTGATGTCTGTCTGAACTGTTTCTACATACGTTCTTTTGTGGGAGGTGGTTTTAGCCAATGTCTACGCCCATTTGAGCTGGACATGCCTGGTATAGGGATGGGAAGATCTACTAAGTATTCCATTTGCATTCCATTTGCATAGGAAAGAAAGAATAGAATGAATGTTAAATGCAGAGAGAGTCAGGTAAGCTTGGTTAGTAACTAAGACCACAAAGGGGTCAGGGAGGAGATGACCTGAGAAAACTTATCATCTGTCCCATGGGACCGAGGACTGTGAAATCAGTATCTAGATTCATCTCCATTCTATTCTGTTAAGATAGGATCTATTAGCCACCTTTAAGAACCAAGGAAACTTTAATGACAGGGATCTGCTACAAATTTGGTGAGTGACCTAGGGAAAATTATTTTCTGTAATTTGCCAGTTTGATTGAAAATTGTCAAATGCTTCTCCTATAGGAAAAAGTGTTCCTTTTTCTATGGGCTGTTGCTGGAAACTTTAAGCATATCACAGAAGCAATGTTTGCTAACCTCCCACCAAGCAGAGAATTCTGCAAGTTGGAGGAAGCACCCATGCCCCTCCCTGTTTCCTATTCTCACCTCCCTGCAGTGAGCGGAGTGAATTATCAGTGCACTCCTGAATCTCACTGGGCTGACATTTGTGTAGGGGGGATGACCATGCGCATTGACTCAAAGAGCTCTTCCAATTCCTGTGCTCTGAGGGCTTTCCAGAGGCTTCAAGGAAGTACAACTGGGCATAATCATGCCTCCAATTGTGTTGCAGCAAATGTTGGTGGTGATGGCTGAATGAATTGAGCCATCTTCGGATTCCTGTTTCTAATCAAGTCAAAGAGGAAGTCTAATTGTAGATATGGGGGCATTGTTCCCCAACATGGTATGATAATTTAGAACTTGTCTTCCTATTTGGCAGCTAAAATCCTTGCATATATTTCTAGAAATGGCCAATGGTGAGTGACACCCGGATTTCCCAGAAATAAAGTGTTAAAGAAAATAACAGCCTGGCTTGGTGGCACACACCTTTAATCCTAGCACTTGGGAGGCAGAGGCAGGCGGATCTTTGTGAGTTCAAGGCCAGCCTGGTCTACAGAGTGAGTTCCAGGACAGCTGGAGCTACTGGCAGACCCCGTCTCTAAAAGACAGAAAAAAAAAAAAAAAAAAAAAGAAAAGAAAATAAACAATAGAGAAAATTCAAAACATCTGCTGACAGGAAAAAAAGGGGCTTGGGATGACTGATGGAACACTTATCTTCCTCTTGTCTGTAAGTATTTCATTGACACTGCATTAACCTTTGTACATTATGTTTATAGTGCTGTAAAATATGATACTACTAATAATGTACTCTGAGAAAAAGCCGGTCCTTTAAAATGCCCTTTTAAGACCACAGGCTTTGAATTTAGGCCTGCTTTTACTATTTACTATTTGTGTGTGTTCAAGCCACATAACCTCTTTGTCTCTGTGTCCCATTAGCAAAATGGGGAAAATACTCTTATTTTGAAAGATTTTTCTGGGGATTATAAATTGTGACCATTATATAGACATTGCCTAAAACATAATGGCTACTCAATAAATGGTAGCTAGTGGGTGCTTTCAAAAATAGATTCATAGCCCACAGATATTGAATGTGAGGGTGTCACACATAGTGGGAAGATTGACATGACTTGTCTAGAGGAGAACTGCAGAGGATGCTGTACTCCATGCACACATTCAACCATCCTGCTAACGGTGAGAACTGCTAAGTGTGGTGAAGTAAACATGATCATTTTTCACAAAGAATATGTAACCCAGTGGATAGGAAAAGGTAGGACACTTATAATCAATGGCAGGCTGTAGCTAATATTGCGTTACTACGAAGGGTGAATATGGGTCAGGAGAAATCGCTCGGTGGTTAAGAACACTGGGTTCTCTTGTAGAAGACCCGGGTTCCAGTCCCAGCAGTCATATGGCAGGTCACAACCATCTATAACTCAAGTTCCAGAGGATCTGCTATCTTCTTTGATCTCCACAGGCATTGCATGGCATGGGTGCACTTACATATATGAAGACAATATCCTCATACACATAACACAAAATAAAAATAATAAATAAGATATTTAAAAAAGAATGAATATTATGTGGAATACTTGAATACAGGAAAATAATTTCTGGGCTGGGCATGGTGGCGCAAGCCTGTAATCCCAGCACTCGGGAGACAGAGGCAGGTGGATCTCTGTGAGTTCAAGGCCAATCTGGTCTACAGAGCAAGCTCCAGGCCAGCTGGGTCTAAAGGGAGACCCAGTCTCAAAAAGACCAAAAAAATAAAAAAAGGAAAATAATTTCTTTCCAACTAACAACTCTAGTCTTAAGGTTTGTAGTGAGCCACTGTATTCCATATTTGATTAGGCATCCTCCCTTAAGCAGCCCTAAAATGAGGCAATCTTTTATCTGAGAGCTAGAGATTAGAGATCAGAGTGATACACAGATGCTCAGAACAGGTGGAAGCATACACTCTCCTTCCATATGACTGCTGTATAATATTCCATTTTGTGTTTTTAGAGCCACCCTTCAATTAAGAGCTCTTGAGTCTCTGAGGTTATTTTTATTAACAGTGAAATTCTAAATTTAAACACTTCATCATACTTTGCTATCAAGTTCTATTTCTATGGTTGACTTGTTACAATGCATATTTTGGTTTGACTATGTTATATAAGGAGCTACATCAACATGAAAATTTTATTTTGCATCACTTATTTAATAAAAATATAAGAGCTATAATTCCTTATGTTTTTGCAAGAGCTCATTTGTAAAATAAGATTGTATTTGGATAAAATAATTTTCTTTTTCAAACTTTAGGTCTTGAAAGTTGTTTTGTTTGTGGATTGAACCATGTTTGATTTGACTTATCTTTATAGAATTAATATTTATATAGTTCCTATTAAATTACTTTAATGTTTATTTGTCATGTTTGTGCAGAATAGTTAAATATATTAAACTGAATTTGTTGATAAAATTTTAGTTGTATGATTTATTACTGTTATCAGAATCATTATTAGAAAAGACAAAGGATTTTGAGCAATTTGATTTTCTGCCACTCAGATAAACTCAGAGAATGAAGCCACTGTACACACAGGATGGGAATAATCATCCATGAATGTTACTCCCATTCTGTAATGCACAGTTGTCTTTGCCTGGGTAGGACATTTAATGTGACTTTGAGTTGACTATCTTCAGTTTTCATTGTATTTTCTATTGATTGGAAGTGGAATTTCTATAGAAAGACTTTATTTTATTTTGCTTAGTAAAAAATAAAGTTAAAAGAGGACTGGTTTCATTAAGAAAGTTTTAATAATTTATTATTTATTTATTTATTTATTTATTTATTTATTTTTGGTAAAGGCTGGCTCACAGTTCTTAAATGTGCTTGTCTGAGTTCTTGTGTATACAGGTTAACTACCTTTCCTCCTTTCTCTTTCTAGTTAGTATGCTCTCATAACTGAAGTCTTCCTCTTGGAATAATGTATGTTGCTTTAGGCTTTGCTTATAGGGTCTCATACATAAATTCTCCCCTCTTCCTTTTCTCTTCTATTGTATGAATGAAAAGGATGCTAAAGGTAAGGGAAGCCACAGCTCAAAGGTCACATTCTTCCTCAAGCAGCCATAGACAAAGCAACCCTGGCTGGCCAGCACCAATTGGACTCTATGTGAGAGAGACCTGAACTTAGATTCAGTCTGAGAACTGGAGATTAGTCTCTTTCCTGTGGTGGAAATGATCACAAACCTCCTTTGTGAAGAGTCCTTCCTTAGAAGTGAAGAAGTCATTTTCAGGAGCATTAAGCAGAGAGTCCATTGGTTGTCACTCACCCTTGACAATGACTAGACCAAACAGTCATCCTCTTTTTTTAGGCTGTCTTTCATTCAATTATGAACGTACTATTGTGAAGACTGAACCCCTCCCCTTCACAGAGAGAACTCTAAGGAGTGATGGCAGTGGCAATGCTCCTACTGAGGCGGGATCAACACTGTATTGAAACTTGAATTGTAGATATTTTTTAATGCTAAATCTTGCTTACCTCCCTCTCCCTTCAACAGGTGTTGATACCAAATACTCCCTCTTTGAGAATCTCTGCATAACATTCCCAATCTCAATCTTCAAGGAGTTTAAGTAATGAAAGTGTCTCTAATTCACTTTTTTACATGTGCCTGGGGACTTATTTAAAGAGCATAAAATTCTTGCTACACAGCAAGAATTTTAACAGTCATTTACTTCAGACCTACATCGTTCCTTCTTATGTTTTGTTGTAACACAAGAGAAAAGGTTAAAATGGAAAATGAAATGTTATTCATAATCCCAAGTTAATGTCATTGACTGTGAGAATGTGCTTCATTTGAGATTTTACCCTCCCCAGGTCCTGACTCACCATAAATATATTCTATAAACTATAAATTATATAAAGTAAATAAATACATATATAAATATATATTCTATATGTCTATAGATATAAAATACATATATATTAATTGATCAGGGAGCAATAAAGATAGGTGTGGATAGGTGTGGATCTAAATATCATCAAATAATATTGTATGAAAATCCCCAAAACTCAATAAAATAATATTTAATTGTGGATAAATAAGAAAAGAATGAATTAGTTCTGAACAATACCCTCACCTGAAATATACATATATGAAGAATTAAATCATAACTGCAAATTATCAAGAGCACTCTTACTAGAGTTCCCATGTTTCATAGTTTCCAACGGATTGTGTTCTCACAAAGCGAATATCAATATGCTATTACCAATCTTTCAGAAGGAATCAAAATGCAGTTAGAATAAGAAGTAAGTAAATATGGCATAAAATATCAGCAAAATCACCTGTTTATCAAATACTTATATTGGCTTGTGCAGTGTGACAGACATTTTTTTTACGAACTTAATAAATATTAAATCATTTAGTCTTCATAGCAGCCCTGTGAATAGGTGTTGATGTTACTCTCATTAAACAGATGAACAAACAGGTTCTGGGTCATAAATAATTTATTTGTTCGGCGAACACTCAGACAAGGAAGGACAGCCACTCACAGTCTGTGTCCTTCGCTGTTTCTTTCCCCTACCTGCTTCCATATTGGAGACATTACCAAGGCACTGCATCAAGATCTGCTACTGTAATCTCTGCTCATATCATAGATTAAAACCCATCCTATTTATTTGTTGGGGAACTAACTATACATTAACCAATGTGCACTGGGTTCCTGATAAACAGAGTTCATTCCCTATGTGATTGGTAATTAATGGATGTCTTGGAAATGATCAAACAAAATGTGCACCTAGTATTTTAATCAGTGCTACACACACACAGTAGGCAGGGTAAAATGATATTTACTGAAAAAATAACTTAGACAAAAAAAAAAAAGACTGTAGGGCTATCAGTGAGCCATAGAGTAATCCCTAATGCATTTGGGTAGTTAGCTCCAGACTCACATGCTTGAAATTTTATGCCTTATTAAAAAAATAAATCAATAGGCAATGTGCTTAGAGTTTAGCTATATCCCTTTTAAAATGTCTCAATCTAAAAATATACTAATTTTATTGTTGTATAAGTGTTTAGAAATCACATGTCTGAAAGGACCTAGACTACTCAGAGAGGAGGCAACTGTCTCCTGTAAATGACAATACAGTTAGAATACAATAGATCTTAACCATTCCAGAAGAACTTTACAGTTACTGGAAAAACAGAAATTATCTAATTCTTTGTAGTACAATGCTCAGGGGATAAGGAATTCCCAGAAGAATAATATATAATATATCACATGCTTTATACAGTTCCAAAGCAACTGTGAATCAATACATAATGAAAAGAAAATTAGCAAAAGCATGCTGAACAAACTCAACGTAAAAGTCACTTTAGTACAATGAGGGAAGAGAAGGTATTATGTGTACAGTATAATACCTCCTACCAATCAGAAGACCATTTGTTACTGTGTTTGTTAACAATCCTTTATCTCTTAATGTTATAAACTCCAGTTAAAACTGATTAAAGTTAGGCCAGGTGTGGTGGCACACACCTTTAGTTCCAGCACTCTTGAGGCAGAGGTAGAGGCAGGTGGATCTCTGTGAGTTCAAAGCCAGCCTGGTCTACATAGTGAATTACAGGGTAACCCTGTCTCAAAAAGTCCAACCCCCCCAAAAAAGACAAAAACAAACAAAAAACAAAAAACAAAGTACATAAAAACATGGAAGTCTCATTCATTCTTGTCAAAAAATTAAATAGATATGCCATTGGTACTTTTCTATTCTTTAGTTGGGTTGATAGGTTCACAGATGTCCATGCATGGTTAATCTTGGCTAACAGTGTGGCCTTAAGTGTCCAAAAGGAAAGTATAACCAGAAACAAATAATTACTAAGGCCTGAGAGATTGTACTTCAGGTATAAAACTTGAGATCTTAGTAAAAAGACAAAAAGTAAAAAAAAAAAAAAAAAAAAAGCACAGTTTTGCCTGTCTTACTAATGGCAAGTGCAGTACCTGGGACTACCACTGCTTTTGCCATCCTTCAAAGACATGAGACACAGCTTTCTAACCTTCCAATATGGACTGAAGACTCGTGTCTCCTCAAGAATCCTCCAAAACTTCAGTGTCAGATGGGTCTGCTGAGATATCCAGCTTGCGGTCTGATCTACTACTGGGATTTCAGCTCTTCAGAGTATTGATTGCCATTGGGTGGGCTACCCAAACCATCAAAGAACACAGAAAGAGATCGACAGGACCTGGTGCTTACTAAACATCATTTGGGACCATGGAAAAGGAAAACCCCAGTAGGGAACACAAGGGTAGATCTATATTTATTTGGCTTGCCAAGAGAAGATTTCAAACAATGACAATCTGTTCAGACTAATAAAAACAAAAAAAAAAAAAACAAAAAAACCCAAAGCGTGAAAGATGCTAAAAGATATATGAGTGCATGCATATTTGCATATTTGGAGTGATATAA
>VZQC01000945.1:876358-901893 GCA_009823505.1 Rhizomys pruinosus
CTCAATAGATGGAGCAAAGAACTGAACAGAGACTTCACAAGCGAGGAATTAGAGATGTCTGAGAAACACCTCAAGAACTGCTCAACATCACTAATCATTAAGGAAATGCAAATCAAAACCACTTTAAGATATCATCTTACTCCAGTAAGACTGGCTAGGATCAAGAAAACAAATGATACCAAGTGCTGGAGAGGTTGTGGGGAAAGGGGAACACTCATCCACTGCTGGTGGGAATGTAAACTCGTACAGCCACTATGGAAAGCAGTGTGGAGAACCCTTGGAAGACTTGGAATGAACTTGCCACCCGACCCAGCCATACCACTCCTGGGCATGTACCCTCAAGACTTACCCCACCACAGAGATACATGCACGGCCATGTTTATTTCAGCTCTCTTCACAATAGCAAGGAGCTGGAACCAACCCAAATGCCCCTCAACTGATGAGTGGATAGAGAAAATGTGGTACATCTACACAATGGAGTTCTATGCAGCAGTAAAGAAAGATGACATCATGAGCTTTGCAGGAAAATGGCTTGAGCTAGAGGACATCATGCTGAGTGAAGTAACATAGTCCCAGAAAAACAAACGACGAATGGTATCCCTCATCTGTGGATGCTAGTGCCAATTACCTCGTTGTAAGTATTTCTTGTGCACAGCCCCTTAAGCTTTTGTCCAAAACAGTTGGGAGTGATGCATATTGGAAACAACAACAACAACAACAACAACAACAACAACAACAGAAAGGACTACATAGAAGAACTGACTGAATCAGTGAACTTCTGCTCAAAACAGTCAACTTCCACATGCAGAATATTGAGAAAGACTGAGAAAGATGAAAAGCATCTTTGGCAGAATGCATGAGCTCTGGTTGGGTGGGGGAATGGGGGGTTACGGGTCTAGATTTGATAAAAAATATAAATTAATTAAAAAAATGACTGGGTCAAAGAACTGATTAAAACGGTGACTTATGCTCAAAACAGTAAACTTCTGCATCGAAAATTTTAAGAGACTGAGAAAAAGATGAAGAACATGTTTGGCAGAATGCGTGAGCTTTGGTGAGGTGGGGGGGTAAAGAAGGGGGAATGGATTTAGACTTGGTTGGAAATTTTGTATGAAATGCACAAAGCTTCATTACAAATTGACTTTGAAAAAAAAGTCCATGCAGTAAAGTAGCAAAGAAAGGGAACTAATTACAACAATGTTTAGTTTAAGAACTAAACATTGCAACTAATAACTTTTCAGTGCCTTCAGTAAAAGCAATAAAAACTAAAATCTCTTCTAGCATTTGGAAGACTAAGGTGGAGGGGAGGGATCATGAGTTTGAAACCAATATGTGTTTCCAGTAAGACTGCTCCAAGAACAAAACAAAATAAAAACAAAATAAAAACAAAACCCAACCAAAGAATTTTTAAAAACTAAAAATAATCTATCACAGAGTATGTTTGTAAATATATTTAAATGAAACAACAGATATTTGAATATGAACAGAAGTATGTTTGTAAATATATTTAAATGGTACTTAACAGATATTTGAATATTAAGGAGGCCATTAAACTATGAGAAGTCGTCAATCTCTTAGTATTTTAATTGAAATGGTTAGGGAATAGTTTTAGCTGAGCATGGTAGCACACACCTTTAATCCCAGTACTTGGCAGAGGCAGAGGCAGGTGCAGGTGCAGGGGCAAGGGCAGGGGCAGGGGCAGGGGCAGGGGCAGGGGCAGAGGGAGATCTCTGTGAGATGGAGGCCACTCTTGTCTACTTAGTAAGTTCTAGGATACAAGGAGACCTTGTCTCAAAAAAGCCAAAACAAACAAACAAACAAACACATAAGGAATAGTTTTATAAAACCTATTTTTATGCCAGAGAGCACCTTACTGAACAGTGAATACTGCTGTGGGATAAGTGTAAGTGCTGGGTGAAGTGAAAGACATTGGAAGATGAACGGGACTAATTTATTCACATGTTTTTCTTTTGCTCCTATATGTTTTAAGGACTATCTCATTAGCTATGATGAATTCTACCACATTATGATATAAAGTGACAGTATAACATGATAGTTAAGTAATACCCTAAAGGCAGACTACCTGTGTGCAAATCCTGCTTCTCCCCTTAGCAGCCACATGTGACGATTAGAGAGAGCTGTCAGTCTACCTGGACGGAGAGATGTTTAAGAATAGTGAACAGCAATTCTGAGTGTGTGTATGGCAGCATTTTCAGAGGACTGATGTGGAGAACCATGACACAGAGGAAGACTTGCTTTGAATGTGGTGGTGCCCATAGGTTGGGGGCCCAGATAGGAAAAAAAAAAGGAGAGGTGAAGCTAGCTAGCATGCATGGACAAACTCCATTCTTCCTGAGTATGTCTATTCCTGCTTCCATTGCCAACCGACATTAGTCTGTCTTTCATGCTAGATCCAAAACCAGCCCTGCTCCAAAGCACTTCCAGAATTTCAGTCTTTCGGGGATCAAACAGCCATAGGTTTCCCTGACTCCTCTGTACATAGACAGCCGCTGTTAGCTGACACAGCCCCTATAATGTAAGCCAATACAACCAATCTCTTTTTACATATGAAAAAGACCATTTTATAATAGTCAGTGGGTTGGGTGTTTGTGATACCATTGTCAATAATTGCCTCTGCTTATATATACTCCAGTAGTGAAAAGCTAGTATTCTTTAGATTTTTATTATAAAGCATGATGAATATTATGGCAGCAGAAATATAATACACAAAAGCAACATAAAGAAAGTGACTTCATATTAATGCCTGTATGGAAGATAATATTTAAGTGGGTTCTTCAGGCTGAGTAGGGATTTACTGAGTAGAAATAAGAATGGACATTCAATGTGTTAAATAGCATAGAAAACCTGAAAATCCAACAAAAAGGTAGGAATTTACCCTAGAGAAATGAAAACAGTTTGATGTGGCCAGGAGACAAAACACACCTACTATGGTTTGACTCTGAAATTACCCTCACAGGCTCATGTGTTTGATCCCTTGGTTGTCAGTTAATGGTGTTGTTGTAGGATATTATGAAGCTTTTGAAATGCAAGGTGTTATTGGTGGGCCTTTGGAGGTGATAGGCCAGCTTGTTCCCACATGAGCCCTCTGCTTCCTGTCTGCTGTTGCTGTTTCATTAGCAGCAAGCTCCCATCTCCACAAACTGAGCTGGTTCATTTGCCACACAATCTCTTGCAACTATGGATTGATATCTCTGATACTGTGAGCCAAAATAAATATTTGCACTTTAAATTTTTAATTTTTTTAATTTATTTAATTTAATGCTAATCAATGCATTACCTGCATGTATGTAAGTGCACCCATGTGGTGTGAAGCCCACAGAGGTCAGAAGAGGGCATCAGATCCCCTTGAACTGAAGTTACAGATGGCTACTATGTGGGTGCTAGATACCAAACCCAGGTCCTCTGCAAGAACAGCCAGTGCTCTTAACCACTGAGTCATCTCTCCAGCCCTAAATCTTTGTACCTTTAGATGGCATCTGTCAGATATTTGATCACAGCAACATAAAAGTAATGAGCACAGCATGGGAAAGAAGGATTCTGGAAGATGATGAAACTGAAAAAAGTTGGAGGGATATTCAAACAGATGCATGCTATTATAAGGTATTGAAACAGATACATGCTATTATAAGGTACCATACTGGATATTAAAGAGAATAATTTTGTTATTTTTTACTGAAATATAAAGGGTTGTAGTGGAAAGAGGAGACATTTGGAATTCAGCTGTGTTGAAATTGCCTGGGAAAATTTTGTAAATAATTATATTTCTGAGTTTGCCATTGGGAAGAGATTCTACAGTGTGAAGAAAATTGTTTCTAATATTGTAAGAAAGAAATTTATTTCTGTCTAAAAAGTCAACTATCTGTATCCTTCTGTGAGAGAGTGGTAGGGTAATAGGTAAGATTAAACAATTACCTAAAACAACAAAAAATAGGTTATAGTGCAAGATGTTATGAATCTAACTGTTTTATTTAAGAGCATTCTAAAGAGTAATAAGAGTGAAGTATTTGGGGTAGAAGGATTGGTTTCAGTGTAAAAGTTCTTTCAAAATTGGAGGTTTCAGTGTAAAAGTTCTTTCAAAATTGGAGAAGATGTAAGTATATATTTGAAGAAAGAAAAATGACTCAGTAAAAAGGGAGTGATGGTAGACTCAGAGAATTGAAATTAATATAAAAGCAAAATTTCTCAGAAATTAGGAGAGAGTAGGGTATATGTCTGAGATGGAGAGGTTAGATAACAGGAAGATTTTCTGTTCCTGTGGTGGTAGTAGAAAGATTATTATGTGGACAGAATATTCAATATTTGGGGGTATGGAGGTACACTGTTTTGAAGGTCAGAACACTTGATAAAGTTAGAAAGAGGCCGCATGCTAAAAAAGTGGTGAAGTTCGAGATGACAAGAGATTAGATAATTATGGCATCCAGGGGTCAGTTGTGAACAAGTTTCCTACTAATCTGTGTTTGAGCCCTTGGAGTCCCATGGCAGTGGGAAGAAGAAAATTCAGTGACTCCGAAGCACTAGATGTCACTGTGAAGAAGTGCGGTTAGAGACTAATGAAGGCAGTGAGGTCTATGTATGGTCCACTTAACCATAGATGATACAGGGAGGCAGGAGCTGGTGTCCCATCCTTGGAGGTCACAAACTGAGGTTGAAAGTGACTTACTCATGGCAGGGATAGATGTGAGAGCCAACAGGAATGAAAGTGAAGACCATCAGAGACAGACAATGCATTCAAAGTTGTACAAATAAGATGGTGTGTGTGGGATTGTAAGAACAAAAGAAGAGCATTGCAGAATGTCCTAGAATAACAGACTAGGGGATGTAGTGCAATGGTTTCCAAAAGATGAAGAGAGTCACTTTTTAAAAAATTTATTTATTATCTTTATGTATATGAGTGTACTGTTTGCATGTAGGTTGGTGCACCCGGGTCATGCAGTGCTGCAGAGGTCAGAATAGGGCATTGGATTCCCCTGCAATGGGAATTAAAGATGGTTCTTAGCCTCCATGTGGGTGCTGGGAATCAAACCCAGGTCCTCTGCAAGAGCAGTCAGTGTTCTTAGCTGCTGAGCCATCTTTCCAGCCCTGAGAGTCACTTTTATTTTATTTATTTATTTATTTATTTATTTATTTATTTATTTATTTATTGGTCTTTTCTAGACAGNTGCACGCACTGTCCGACAGCTGAGTGTATTAACTGTTGATGTAAGACTATCTGGTATCAAAATAAAATGCATAATTCTGTTACCTAATGACGTAATGGGGCGCATAGACACTAGTGCAAAGAGAGTTGATTCTTTTTCAGGACACCATATAAAGACTAAAAAGTCTTCTAAGTGCTTATAGACTATAAGCAAAAAATAAAATTTTATAGGCTCAGAGAGATCTGAATCGGCAGAAAATGATTAATTCTACACCATGTCATTGTTAGCCAGACGTGGATCCGAAGTCCCCACAAAAATGTAAAGACTCCTTGCTCCAACTGGATTTGCAGGAGAGAGCAATACGCGTCTGCTTGCCTGACGCCATTCTACCTACTACATGTGATTTTAGAATTTTATTTGGAGACTTATGTAAGACGGACATTACGCAACGTGTATCCCGCTCACGGTACTCGTGGTCATGGAACTGCTTGCACCTAGAGACCGAGTGTTACACAAGGCCACCTTTAATACGCTCGGAGGAATTAATTTGACATATATATCCTTAATTTCCCGTTCTCCTTTGTACACTGGAGCGCCCACCTGACTTACTCTGCTCACGCCAATTAGCTCAACGCGAAGCCTTATTGTCTGCCGGATATTTATTTCTCGGGGAGAGCCAGTGGTAGACATAATGTCTGTATATCCTTTTATTTATATTTGGCCCTAGATTTAGTGTGGGGTGTTAAAGAATCTTTTAATATTGTCCCGACTTTCCAATCTTATTCGAGGGAGCCGTTAATTTCCTGAGTACAAGCCCCCATTGCCTCTTACCTATCATATCCTTGAGTAGTCTTTATTCTTAAATTCCTTTCCATCTTTATGCCTGCAACATGTAATTTATGCGGTTGGATGCCATCTCTTATTTCATGTTCCCTGCATTTCTGGAGGGACGAAACAATAATCATCAACTGAAATTTCGATTCGGACCAACTGTCCCTCTTATTCACAGGCGGTACTGCTAGAACCCTTGGAGCAGCTCACAGGTTCCCTATGGCCCCCTATTCTCTACTACGAAGCGTCCCCTTTATTCACCAGGCTCTGTAGAACAAAAGGTTATAACAGAGTGTGCGAGTTTTATCT
Organism: Rhizomys pruinosus; assembly: GCA_009823505.1. NCBI lineage: Eukaryota > Metazoa > Chordata > Mammalia > Rodentia > Spalacidae > Rhizomys > Rhizomys pruinosus. The sequence continues at coordinate 882,658 of VZQC01000945.1, forward strand.
CGAGAAGCGTCATAGAAGGACTTACTCGCCGAACCAACAAGTACCTCCGGCAAAGCTCTAGTCATTCTCGTCCTGTAACAGCCACTCTACGCCATATACCGATCATACTAAGGTCCGATTATAATGATACCCAAATTATCTCATGTCAAGGATTTGGTCCATATCATGAACAGTAAAGAAAGAAACTAAATTAAAAGATAAAATACGGCAGGACTTGCCATTCTGAGAATACCGCAATCCATCATCAAACCTTGTCAACATGGCGCCTATCCCGCTGATTTCTTGGCACTTCTAGTTCACCCCATAGCTCGCCATTCCCTTTGCTCTTGTCCTTGACGGAGTCGCCTATAAATTTTATCCTGGAGAGGGGAACAACCAGTCCTCTTGTTCTTGCAAGGGGGTCGCTTTCGAGCTCCTAAGCTCTTCTGGAAGGGTTCTTTACCATGTGACGCACGCGAGGAGCCTCACATATGAGGAAGGAAATGGAGATTAGTGGGTGACCAAAAAATAAGGCGTAACTTAATCTTAGATCATATAAGGCCTATGTGTCTGTATAATAATCTAAGATTATTCTTTAGTTGTGAATGCTTCACGTGGTATGCGCTCATTCTAAGTAATTGAGAATGCCCTTTATGTCTGATAGTTCTTTGTTGAAGTTCCAATGATGTCATATCGAGTACATGTTTGTTACTACTATAGTTGTACGATATTTTATAAAAGGAGGATGATTCGGTCGGTTATGAAATGGGTATAACTAATTTATTTAGCATGCAACTTGAGCACCATCTTACATGTGAGCATGTTCTCTCCTACTTGCAAATATACCATACCTTTCTCGCTTTTGACTACGTGAAAGGGCGGAGAGGCAAAATCTGTTTTCTGTAGTCAGTGGTGAGGCAAATGGGATTCGCTACAAAGGCGCCAAACATCAAAAATTGGCGTGCGCTGTATGCAATTCACCTCAGCTTGCGATGGTCGGCAGTATCCCCGCGACAGCGTCTATGGTCATTGTCAACGAGGAGGTGAGAATGAGAATTCAGCCGTCATGTAACCTTATAGCCTACATAGTGAGTTTCTGTGTTGGCTCTTGGGCTGCATGAAAGCCTCCGTCAAACTAAGCAAGAACACAATGCACAACAAGTATAACGGCCCGCAGTTTACATGACAGCAGCGCTTCCTAGACAGCTACCAAGAAGACTTTTATTTGTGACACGGCATGTCCAACCGATCTTCTATGAATTGGGGTGGAGACCGCGGCCTGGGGTGGCTGCTGTTATCAAGATGGCACTTGTTACGCTCTATAGTGCAGATGGTCGGCTGCAGGCGTTCGTTCCCTGGGCTGAGCATGGCCGACGCATGCCACATGCGGCTGGAGAACCATCTGAAAACTCCAAATTCCAGGAGAAGTCCCAAGTTGCCAGGGGAACTGACACCCGCTTTCTCGTCCCCTGAGACTCATTCGCACGGCATTGCCGACGCCATGACACCGAGGTGACTGAATGCGCTACTGCATGTCATGCAGCTAACAGTACACAGAAAAGATCAACAGTACTTATGTCAATACATGTTATTTTCAAATCCAAATTGCAAGAGTATAACACATGTTCAATTATGCTTTATGATCAGTTCTGCAAATGTCTCCAAGGATTTCCCAACGTAAAAATATTATTTATGACCTATATGAGAACCGGATATCCTGATAAAGCTAGACCTTCCAGTCTAATTATTAGCAGAAGATCATACTCTTATCACTTACTCATAAAACTTTGTTCCCAGCAGCAAATACTGCTTAGTGGCCTGTCATATAATGTAGCTCTATTTTGCTAAATCATCTGGCCTGATCTTGCATACAGGGATCCGCGCCTTCATCACATGTCTGAAACCTGCTGAAAAAATATGCCAGGGGCTTTAATTTACTATATACAACTCTAAGGAATCATCGGATATATTGAAGCTCTGATTTATGCTGCTATCACGCATTCTCGAGAATACAAGAATATAAGCTTTCCTTTTAGTTATTCCAAAAAATATAACTATATTGTGCTAAAAAAGTACTTGATCGGCTCATGATTTAGGAGGAGTGATAACGCCTAGCACTATCCTAGAACTGGAGTGGTATTTATGACCAGCACATGATGTAAATTCCTGAAAATAAGCTAGAAAAAAACCCAGTAGAAAAAGATGTATAAGTACTGTATGTGGATAGCAATGTACAACATTAATTGTCTATAGACATATACCACGACGATCTATCATGCATGACACAGCAACCATGTATGACAATTTCTACTGTCTTGCAGGTAGTGAGCCAAGTTCAGAACAGTGTGTCTGAAACAGAGGATAGCGGTCTTGAACGGAGTGCATATGGAGGGATTTAGCGGAAACTTGGTAGTTATCGTCTTGAGATAAAGGCCATGAATGTTTCGGAAATCTAGAGTGGAGAGCAGCTAGGGCGACTAAAAGCTAAGATTGAACTACTAAAGTCGCTCCCTTTGTCTCGAATAAAATGCGGTATCGAGGAGTGTCAGCGGGCGCCGCATGAATTTACTTGAGTGCAGTCTGCTACGTTACGCATAGCCACAAGAGGGAATATTACATATCTCAATGGCCTGTGACTAGTTTCTTTGAAGTTCGCTGATTCGATCAAACTAGAGTACATCCTGTAGCCCCCAAACTGTACCTGGAATCCCTCAGCCATCGGGTGGAACAGACCCCGACCGGCTATGGCTGTTTGAAATGAATCTTTCGTACAAGTATCAGGTTAGGACCAGCACAATGCACTCGCGACACCTCTAAATCAAAGATGCACTTCATACAAAGAGGTAATGTGATATGAGCGATAGATGCCAGCAGAATCCCCACTTGCCCCCAGAGAGCTTATTGATATCAGTTAGAAGGGTTCTCTAGCACCTCAGTATCTCCTAATTCCCTCTGTGTGTGTAATTGATGTAGCTACAACTTGGTGCACCTATCTTGCACTTGCCTGCCAGCGATTGAGTCGAGCTTGCCAAAGGTTCTAGTTGTATTTTCTACAAGTTATTTTTTTTTGTTTTTTTTCTTGAGTAGTACATGTTTGTAGTATTCTCTGCGATAATGAGATACTGCTTTTGGGATTTGTGGCTATCAAATATAAGATGTCAGAGCTCGCAATGGGTCCCTTATCGTGCTACGTTCTGTTGGGGAGTGAGGTTTCAAACTGACACTTCATTCTTATGTTCCGCATTTTCTTCGTTTAGCACTGTTCTATCATATGACATTATGATGAGAGTTTTTCAAATGCTAGGAAGAGTCCCCAATCTTTCCGTTAGTCACAAAGGGTATGTGCCCATGTAGCCGTGATGAAAGTTGACTGATTTGCAGGGCGCTGTCTGGTATTTATCCGGCAGAGAATCTAGTGGTCCAGATCTGTGATAGCAAGTTGCCTTATGTCCTAAAATGCCACGACAGTACATCGTGCGCCTAATTTCTTGATCTGTTGCAACACATCTGCTTTACAGAAGAAGTTTGGGGTTTCATAGCTATGAAGATCAGAAAGTCTCCCTTCCGGCTGTGAATTGTCTTCAGATCCTTGGAGTGTGGGAATTAGCTTGAATGATCAAAAAAGCCTCAATGGACCAGCGAGTAGTTGGGCGCGTTAAACACCATTGTCTATGAATACCAAACAGTCAGTTCTGAAGAACGAAAGTGTGAGCAGTCTTCTCCACGTGTCATTGCACAACACCCAGTCTAGAGTTGGTGTTCGTGAGAGAGGGTGCACGAAGTATCCTGACTAGGAGTCTGGTTCTGCACCAATTGGCTCGAGTACCTTCTTGGCGCGCGAAGCACGCGAAGAAGTAAACTAACGAAAATGATCGCGTCACCAAAGACTGGCTCAGACACAAGTTTTTAATAAAATTAATAAATTGGATATGAGTTTTCTCACAAGATTGGACAAACCGGCAACGAGGTCTGATGTTTAAAGATGTTGTGTGTCGCAGTTACTATCCGGGTGTCTATAGTAGTATGACTAATGTTGAGTTGTCCAAATTATCAGAAGTCTGTGAGTCTGAAATAAATATCATAGAAAATAAGAGAATCACCATGCCCTCTCTGTTGCTGACTGTCCTTATATGAGTTGCATTAACACGGATAATGGGGTTCAACTAACATATCGAGCGTCAATGTCAAAGGTATCCCATTTTGTCTCTATTTTAAGAAAAATTTCCATAATTTATCTATTATAAAGACTTTATGGGTATATCTCAAAATGCCTGTGAAGACACTCTTGGGGAGAAACAAATATATTTAAGAGAACTTTCCACATCTTGAAACACAGACCAAAAATTATGCTTAGAGTATTTCGGTACAATATCGAGAGATTTGCACACAATTAGTTATATACAAGAGAATAAGTTCATGTACGAGAACTATGGACAATTTTTAACAACTCCGTGAACATAAGTGAACATAACCTAGTGCATATTTCACAACCCCCATGATGCACTAGATGACAGCTTGTGGCTGTAAATTACTTCTAAATTCCGAGATTTTATCCACTCATGTATGTATTTTCAATTTCCTCTGTTCAACTATGTTTAAAATTTTTCTCGTCTGTTTGAAAGTGCCTACCTTTGTCGCTGGCATTTGCGGCTACGTGGTTTTGTTCTTCCTTAGTCCCAGCGTTCAACCTTATGCTCTTATGAGATTTTCCCTTGATTGTGTCTTTGATAAGGGTTGGAGTCGAGGAAAGAGTTCTTTCTTGTCTTGATATATTATTCTCTTAATTACTCACACGTCTTGACGTCAGTTGCTTTGCCTTCTTACTGCGCTGATAGGCACGCAGCATACAGGCATATTAGGCATCTCTCCCTACTAGCTGCTAATACAGGTTGTATTATAATGTTAATAGTCTTATGGGCTCCCAGGCCTCACATGTGTCCCAAGAAAATCACTTTCTCAGGAATGCTGTCGCATAGTTTATAATACCACTTGGAATTTCTTCTAGAGACCGTATTTTCTAGTGCTGTTTTGGGTATTCACTTAGCCAACTCCTTTAAGTCTTAAAAACGAAAATCATAATTCATCCATATCAAATTATATGAGATACTGTCGTTGTGACGACTATATGCTTTTACCTCCATTGCACCTAGGAGCTTGCAGCACCTCGTGTGGATTGCAAATTCGTCCGATAAACTGGTAAACTCTTTTGAGAATTTTACCTTTTATGCGTAATGGTGCAAAGCCCCCTCACAATCTAGGCTTGCTCGCTAAGACCTCGAGATCTGTTGTTGTCTTCACTATACAGACAAAACCCTCAGTAGGCTCTTAACTGCTGAGCCATCTATCTAGTTTCCCTAGAGTCTGTCCTTTAGATCAGCTGCCAATAGCTCTTTGGCTAAGATTGGGCCTGCTGCCCATTTTCACAGCTCTGTACTGAGATTCTTTTTTGTCTGCTTGAGTTTGCATGGGTCTGTGCACACTTGACACTCATGTGGGTTCATATGAGCATCCCTGTGATGTCCTGGACCACTTCTCCCTTTATTCTTCTACATGCCTCTGTTCTTTTAATCTTTCCCCCTTCTTGTGCAATGTCTTTGAGCCTGGGTGGGTGAAGATTAAGATCAGAGTCCTACCCAAGGACCTACACTCTACAGAGTTATTACTATGCTTTGGCCATGTGTATCCTTTCGTGTTCATGGTCCTCTGTTACATGAGGGAACCTGAGAGTTGAGAGATGCATTCAATCCCTCTACCTCTTGTTCCACTATGTTCCATGACCTTAGGGTAGAGCTTTTATTATGAACATGTACTTAGGCTTCAGCAATTCACAGACTTTCTGTGTGTGGCTGTGTGAAACTCCGTAATAATCTCTGTTGCAAAAGAAGTTTCTTTGATGACGTGGTGATAGAATACTTGTCTGAAAATATAAGGATCCGTATTTTGCACATCATAAGAAACCACATTTGTCTATGGATTTGACAGCCTTGGGATTTTCTATAAAATCCATGACCTCTCTTTGGACTGTTTTTTTTTTAAACATGTTTTGGAATTACATACTGTTTATTTTCAGACATCGTAAATTTGGTATATGTGGGAATATATATATATTTTATATATATTAGTATATTAATTATATTATACATATATATATATATATATATTAATTGTAATATATATAATATATATATATATATTGGAGCAATGCAAATTGGAGAAACAACAATGACAAAAGGACTGGTCAAAGAACTGACTGAAACAGTAAACTTCTGCCCAAAACATAAAGTCTGAAAGAAAAACTTTAAAAAGACTGAGAAAAAAAAAGCCTCAAGACATGCAGCAAAATGCATGAATCGGTGGGGTGGGAGGCATGGAAAGGGAATGAGTCTAAATTGGATGGAAGAATATGTTGAACACAAAACTTCAATAAAAATATCAGGAGGAAAAAAAGTTGAAGCCTGTAAGGTAGAGAGATGGCTTAGCAGTTAAGAACACTGGTTGTTCATGGGAGGACCCAGGTATGCCCAGCACTCACAATGATCTGAACTCTAGTTCCAGGAAATCCATCTGTAACTCTAGTTCCAGGAAATAGAAACACTCTACTGATCCTATGGCACTGCATGACATGGGTAACTTACATGCATGCAAGCAAAACACTCATGTCATAAAAATAATAAAATAAAATAACATTATTTAATGTTGAAGTTCAAGCCTATGGTGGCATCACATGCTTCTAATCCCAAAACTTGAGAAACTGAGTTAGGATTGGGAATTTAAAGGTATCCTGGGCCTCATATAAGACCTGACTCAAGATCAGAAGCAGTACTGGGTGTAGCTCACTGGGTAGGTGACTTCTCTAGCAGACACAAAGTCATGAGTTCAATCCCAGAACTTCACAAACAGATGTGGTGGTACATACCAGTAATCCTAGCACTTGAGGTGGGAGGTGTAGTCAAGAGGGTGAAGGAGACCTGTTTCCAAATAGAGATTCAAGGCCAGGCTGGTTTAGAGACCCAGATAAACAGAACTGGGATTGATTTCAGGGGATTCTATCTGAGAATCCAACATTTCCTAAAAGGACCCATTGAGACCTCTGATGCTTATCCAAAGACGAAAACCAGTGATGTGTTCAAATATAATGTCATCATCTAACATGAAATATTCATAAATAAAAAATGCAAATTAACTCACAGTAAGAAGTTGGTTTAACAATTGTTCAGCCAAAATTAGCAAGATAGAGAATGATAATTGTTGGTAGTAAATGAGCCATAAGGCTTGAAAACATGCAACAAAAAGTAAATAACTGCTTTTTGGAAAATAATCTATCTCTACCCAGTCAATAAAAGTATGATTATAAATCCTATATTAAATATACATCCCAATGATGCTTACTAAGAAGCACAAGGGAGCCTAGAAAAGTATATTAGCTTAGTGTACTGGGGGGTGACAGTTTAAAATGTGCACCATACAAATAATATAATTATATATATATATAATATAACAATGCACACAATTTGATGTTATCATAGCATGAGGCATAGTATTTATAGGTAGTATTCAGACATTCTTCAACTACTGACATGCTATGTGACATGGTCATCAAAAACATTCCTACCCAAGAACCACACAATCAAATCACAAATAACTGCAAAAGAAATTACTCATAATCCAAGTTATTTGTGATTTGGGGTCCAGCCAAAATTATAGTTCTCTTTTTCCACATTCAACCTTTGGGCCCCAAATTGGACAAAACTGGCTTAGAGCGAAAAATAGAAGCAGAATAAAATTTAATATACAATGCCATTTGTGTTCATCAACATTACATACATACAAAATAACAATATACATTTTATGAAGGTATAAAACCAAAAGAACCATGTTTTGTATATTAGAAAATGTGCATATTATGTGAACCGAGAAAGGCTAGGCTTTGGTGGAGATAAAATGAAATCATTAGTTAAATACTGTGAGAGAGGGGTCTTGAGTGTGTGAGAAATAATAACGTACTTGACATAAGAGGCCAATCTCATGATAGATTTTAATAAAAAGAAAAGTACAACCTTTAAATGCATTATCTTAGGGTAAGAATACAGTAACAGTGATAGGCAGCTTGTGCCTGACCACAGACTTTAAGTCCAGTTTCTAGCTGGCCCTCATGCCCCCTCAAAAAAAAAAAAAAAAAAAAAAAAACAAGGAAATAACTCATGGTCTTGATTATCTGAACAAATGTAAGTCAAAGAACAAACACTCTAGACACTATAAAGTGAATCTCGGCATCCGGGTGTGGTGGCACACACGTTTAATCTGCACTTGGGAGGCAGAAGGCAGGCTCTCTTGTGAGTTCAAGGCAGCTGGTCTACATAGTGAGTTCCAGGACAGCCGGAGCTACAGGGAGACCCTGTCTAGAAAGACCAATAAATACCCTTTTCTCCTCAAGTTGGTTTTTGTCACTTTTTTTTTTAATCACAGCAATAGAAAGCTAAGACAGTAATTTAGAATCATCAACACAATGAAACATTAATATGCAATAAATAATAAAATTGAAACTTTTATTCATTAATTTGCAGCAGTAAGTATGAGAATTCAAAATCCCATGGGAGCATTTTTTTTTTTTGGTGGGGGCAAGAGGGCAGCTAGAAACTGGACTTAAAGTCTTGTGTGTCAGGCACAAGCTGCCTATCACTGTACTGTATTCTTACCCTAAGATAATGCATTTAAAGGTTCTACATTTCTATTTTTATTAAAATTCTATCATGAGATTGGCCTCTTATGTCAAGTACGTTATTATTTCTCACACACTCAAGACCCCTCTCTCACAGTATTTAACTAATGATTTCATTTTATCTCCACCAAAGCCTAGCCTTTCTCGGTTCACATAATATGCACATTTTCTAATATACAAAACATGGTTCTTTTGGTTTATACCTTCATAAAATGTATATTGTTATTTTGTATGTATGTAATGTTGATGAACACAAATGGCATTGTATATTAAATTTTATTCTGCTTCTATTTTTCGCTCTAAGCCAGTTTTGTCCAATTTGGGGCCCAAAGGTTGAATGTGGAAAAAGAGAACTATAATTTTGGCTGGACCCCAAATCACAAATAACTTGGATTATGAGTAATTTCTTTTGCAGTTATTTGTGATTTGATTGTGTGGTTCTTGGGTAGGAATGTTTTTGATGACCATGTCACATAGCATGTCAGTAGTTGAAGAATGTCTGAATACTACCTATAAATACTATGCCTCATGCTATGATAACATCAAATTTGTTGCTGTTAATATTATATATATATATATATGTATATTATTGTATGGTGCACATTTAAACTGCTCACCCCCCAGTAGCACTAAGCTAATATACTTTTCTAGGCTCCCTTGTGCTTCTTAGTAAGCATCATTGGGATGTATATTTAATATAGGATTTATAATCATACTTTTATTGACTGGGTAGAGATAGATTATTTTCCAAAAAGCAGTTATTTACTTTTTGTTGCATGTTTTCAAGCCTTATGGCTCATTTACTACCAACAATTATCATTCTCTATCTTGCTAATTTTGGCTGAACAATTGTTAAACCAACTTCTTACTGTGAGTTTAATTTGCATTTTTTATTTATGAATATTTCATGTTAGATGATGACATTATATTTGAACACATCACTGGTTTTCGTCTTTGGATAAGCATCAGAGGTCTCAATGGGTCCTTTTAGGAAATGTTGGATTCTCAGATAGAATCCCCTGAAATCAATCCCAGTTCTGTTTATCTGGGTCTCTAAACCAGCCTGGCCTTGAATTCTCTATTTGGAAACAGGTCTCCTTCACCCTCTTGACTACACCTCCCACCTCAGTGCTAGGATTACTGGTATGTACCACCACATCTGTTTGTGAAGTTCTGGGATTGAACTCATGACTTTGTGTCTGCTAGAGAAGTCACCTACCCAGTGAGCTACACCCAGTACTGCTTCTGATCTTGAGTCAGGTCTTATATGAGGCCCAGGATACCTTTAAATTCCCAATCCTAACTCAGTTTCTCAAGTTTTGGGATTAGAAGCATGTGATGCCACCATAGGCTTGAACTTCAACATTAAATAATGTTATTTTATTTTATTATTTTATGTCAATGAGTGTTTTGCTTGCATGCATGTAAGTGTACCCATGTCATGCAGTGCCCATAGAGGTCAGAAGAGAGTGTTCTATTTCCTGGAACTAGAGTTACAGATGGATTTCCTGGAACTAGAGTTACAGATGCCATGTGAGTGCTGGGATGAACCTGGGTCCTCTGCATGAACAACCAGTGTTCTTAACTGCTAAGCCATCTCTCTAGTCCTACAGGCTTCAATCTTTATTTCCTCCTGATATTTTTATTGAAGTTTTGTGCATTTCATACAATATTCTTCCATCCAATTTAGACTCATTCCCCTTTCCATGTCTCCCACCCCACCCGAGTTCATGCATTTTGCTTTGCATGTCTTGAGTCTTTTTTTTTTCTCAGTCTTTTTAAAGTTTTTCTATTCAGACATTTATTGGGCAGAAGTTTACTGTTTCAGTCAGTTCTTTGACCCAGTCCTTTTTGTTATTGTTGTTCTCTCCAATTTGCATTGCTCCAATATATATATATATATATGTCACACATATACCAAATTTACGATGTCTGAAAATAAACTGTATGTTAATTCCAAAACATGTTTTAAAAAAAAAACAGTCCAAAGAGAGGTCATGGATTTTATAGAAAATCCCAAGGCTGTCACACCCCTAGACAAATGTGGTTTCTTATGATGTGCAAAATACGGATCCTTATATTTTTCAGACAAGTATTCTAGTCACCACTCATCAAAGAAACTTCTTTTGCAACAGAGATTATTACGGAGTTTCACACAGCCACACACAGAAAGTCTGTGAATTGCTGAAGCCTAAGTGACATGTTCATAATAAAAGCTCTACACCTAAGGCTCAGGGAACATAGTGGAACAAGAGGTAGAGGGAAGTTGAATGCATCTCTCAACTCTCAGGTTCCCTCATGTAACAGAGGACCATGAACACAAAAGGATACACATGGCCAAAGCATAGATAATAACTCTGTAGAGTGTAGGTCCTTGGGTAGGACTCTGATCTTAATCTTCACCCACCCAGGGCTCAGGGCTCATTGCAGAACAGGGGGTGGAAAAGATAGTAAGAGTCAGGGAAGAGGTGCATGACGATATGGAAATATAATCCTACAAGGTCCTGGAACCCTGCTCATATGAACCTACAACAGTGGTGCAAGTGTGCACATGACCCATGCAAACTCAAGCAGACAAAAAAGAATCTCAGTACAGAGCTGTGAAAATGGGCAGCAGGCCCCAATCTTAGCCAAAGAGCTATTGGCAGCTGATCTAAAGGACAGACTCTAGGGAACTAGATAGATGGCTCAGCAGTTAAGAGCACTGAGGGTTCTTGTAGAGGACCAAGTTCAGTTCCCAGCACCTAGTGTGGTGGCTAGCAACCATCTGTAATTCCAGTACCAGTATATCTGACGCATTGCAATACACAGATGTGCTTTCACAAATGCAGGTAATATACTCACACACATAAAATAATAATATTTTTTTAGAATGAGTGACTCCAAATAGGATGGCTAGACCTCAGTGGATGAACTTGCACTGAGTGATTTCTGGGGACACTAACTTGACCCTATAGGCCTTAATACAAATGACAGAATGGATGCATTCTAGTGGGGGTGCTATGGGAGGGCGCCAGTGAGGAAGGGGGTAAAGACGGTCAAGACGTTGTGTATGAAATATGCAAAATATTCGATAAAACTTTACAGAAAAAAGTCCAAAGGCTTCTAATGAGCAGGGATGGGAACTGAGGCAGGGGCACCGGATAGGGCAGGTTATAAGGGAGCAGAAGGGTGGGACTAATTTAGTGCATGATTCTCTAGAGTGTAAGAAAAAGCTGTCTCAGAGGCTTGGAAAGACATGCACAGGTTGTTCTTAATTCACGTAGTTCAGGCTCATTCTTTTACAATGTGCATTTCTTTGAATATTAGAAGACTCTAGCATTTTGTCTGTGTTTCAAGAATGTGGAGTTTTCTCTTTAAAATTATTTGTTCATTTATACACATTCCTATTTTTAAGAAAATTATTATTTTATGTGTATGAGTGTATTGCCTGCATGTATGTAAGTGCACCCATGTTGTGCAATGCTCTTGGAAGTCAGAAGAAGGCATGGTTTTTATTTGTCATGTAGGTGCTGAGAATGGAACTCAAATCCTCTCTCTGCAAAAGCAGCCAAAGCTTTTAACTGCTGTGCCATCTCTCCATCTCTACTAAAATTTTCCAGTTTTTTTTTCTAACTTTGTCTGGCTCTGGTGCTGTCTGGTACTTCTCCATCTTTCGGTAGTGTCTGTCTACCATCATCCTCATGCAAAACCCCTCTCAGAACACCACTCTAGACTGAGTTGCAGAAGACAGCTCCCTGGTCTCCTGCTCTAATGCTTCCAGTGCATGGAGTTCGCTGGACCATTGAGGCTTTTGTTTCAGCTTCCCACTCCCAGCTCAAACCATGGCAGCCAGGAGGGATGTTCTGATCTTTGCTCTTCTCCTTGGCAGAGTGTTGCACTCCACCTGTGAAGAGCCCAGGTCCTGCTAGCTAGAGCAACCTTGTCCACATCTGGCCCTATTTCGCAGAGAACTCCATCTAAATGCTCCTCTTCCCTACAGGCCATTACTGCTTGCTACTGAGGCAAAGCTGCCTTCCAGTGGAAGATGTTCATATGATAAAGAACAGATGATCTGCATATGAACAATGAGAGTCAATGAACCTCCCCAAGCTAGCCAAGGGCCCAAGAGTCAATCCTTTTGAGAGCCAACTTCCCAAACCAGTCAGAAACAAAAACTGTGATAATAACTGGATACACTAGGGCCTGGGAGCTGACTCCTCTCAGTGAGTGCAATGCACACAGTTGTGACATTTACACACAAAGGAGGGTCAGTGGGAACAGGCCTACAGAAATAGCCTGGGCAAGCAGGACTGATGGCATCTAGGCTCAACCTTACCTTGTACTGAGTGGCTTTGTGTATGTGAGGTTGCTTTCTTTTGCCTACCTGAAACAAAAATGATTTCAGACATTTCCAGGCCTGGGCGTTCTTCCAGGCTTGGGAACTTATTCTCAATGGAATCAGGCAGAGATTCAGGGTTCCTTGGGTCCAGGCCACTGTTAAATTCCCTTTCTGCTACCATCTGCAGGCCACCAAAACTTCAAAGCAGCCCTAGCACTCCATAATTTTGACAAGTGACTTATAAAATCTTGCTTAGTCCTGGGTCTGTGTCTCCTCCTATTCCCACAGCCATTCTGCTTCTCAGGACATAAGAAAGTCTCCCCTATGCCTTAGGCAGCTCTTTCTAGACTCTCCTTTCATTTTCACAATGTGTATTTGATTACTGGAAGACTAGAATTTCTTCTTATGCTTCATGAATGTGGGGTTTTCTCTTTTATAATTATTTTTTTACTTATACATCTTTTTCTACTGGGTTTTTTTCTAGCTTATTTTCAGGAATTTACATCATGTGCTGGTCATAAATACCACTCCAGTTCTAAGAATTGCAAGTGTCTTAACCTCATCTGTGTTAATTTTAGAAGTAGTATTTTTGTGAAAAGGAAATCTTTATTTTTAATGCAAGAATGCTGGAAGAGGAATGAGTCAATAAACTCTATGATATTAGGGTTTGAATGTGGGAATACAGCCTGGGATGTTGGTTTTCAAAATGGAACGGTGTTAGCAAAAGCTCATACTGACATCCCATAAGCTGTATTTGCTTTTAACATTTTTAGGATAAGTAATTTACTGAATATTCACTGAAATCTGTAAGGTATCTTTACATAATCTGAATATATTTTTTCATTGGAATTCAGTCCTTTTCAACTGTTCATAATCAATGGAATATTTTTTTTTAATTTTTTAAATTAATTTTATTTATTTCTGTATGTGTATGAGTGTACTGTCTGCATGCAAGTTTGTGCACCCGTGTCATGCAATGCCGTGGAGGTCAGAAGAGGGTGTCAGATTCCCCTGGAACTGGAGTTCTCCTGGAATTGGAGTTTCAGATGGTTCTCGGCCGCCATGTGGGTGCTGGGGAACGAACCTGGGTCCTCTGCAAGAGCGGTCAGTGCTCTTGAACCACTAGGCCATCTCTCCAGCCCCAATCAATGGAATCTTGACTCGTGAGACAAAATAAAGTTCTAGGTGTAGATGTTCATGAAATATACTTGTTTTTGCTTTGTGTTTCTTGCTTAGTTTGGACAGAGTTTCATGCAGCCCAGGCCAACACAGAACTCACTATGTAGCTATTGAAGGTTAGCCTGAACTCCTGATTCTCCTTCCTTTGACTTCTGAGTAGTCAGTGTTGAAATTCCAGGAATGAACCTCACCCAATTTGATGTTTGTCTTTGAAATCCATTTTGCCCTAGACTCAAAAAGGTCTTCTCCTCATAATCCCTTCAAGTAAGTGAAGAGAAATATGGTATATTCATAGGGTGAATGTTGTGTTATTGATGACTAAATAAATTTTATACCCATTTCCCGAATTACATTTCCTTATAAATATATGCACTAGTTAAAACAAGACGATTTGAACAGTGAGTAACATGAGCTCTATTTTAAATGCTGGACCTTAAGATAAAGTTCTAAAGATCTATTTAAGAGGAATTCTGAAAAAGCTAAGTTTCCTTATTTTTTGGTCACCCACTAATCTCCATTTCCTTCCTCATATGTTGCCTCTCACTGTATATGGTCAAACTTCAACAGTAAGTACATGCTCTTCCCAGAACAAGCTTTGTCCCCTCTCCAGGATAAATTATGCCTCGTCAAGGGGGAAGTGCATTATTATAATGTCAAAAATGGGATTGCTTTAGAAAATATCTATGTTGAATATTCTTCAGGAATGCATTCTGTATTTTTTTTTAATTTTAGTTTCTGTTCTTTAGCTGGTCATTGAAATATGACTAGATCCTAAAATAGAGATCAGATGTGATTATAATTCAGCCAAGGATGACTGTTTAGATTTTTGTTACATTACGAGAAATGAGGCTTTTGGGTCAGAGTGAGTGAGAAGTCCTTTACTCTTATATTCTTACACTTTGTGAGTCACAGACTTTGATTCAGGAGTTCTAGGTAAGAATGAATAGAACCTGTGTTCTTTATTAGTTCTCAGAGTTTTTCGTAGGAAGTTGGTCCATGGTATCTTTATGGATTATTGTTTTCGCCTATCAGAATAAAATGGAAAACTATTCAGGTTGCAGCATAAAATAAGGATTTAGAGATAATTAAATTATAGGTAAGGGCCTTGTTAGAATAAACTATTAGAGTGAAAGTCTTATAGAAATTTAGAATGCGCTAATAGCCAATTAAATTTGGGATATACAGACATATGGCTGCCACTGCTGCACAGTATTTCCAGGCAGATGAGGTGTAGCTGGTGCTGATGGAGGAGTCTTGCTTGACTCAAGGAGACCTATATTTGCTTTATTGGTTTAGTGGCCTTTGGTAACACTCTCTGGCATTCCAGAGACCATCCGGTGAATGCGTGGCAAGTGCGTCGTCCTCGCAATAGCGACGTTCACCAATGATTTTAAATATACAAGGTCTTCACAGCAAGGGCCAGGATATGTTGCCCCAGCTACTCATAGCTCCTGTAAGATAACCGGCAGTTTGATGGCAAGGAGTCTTTGTCGATCTTTTTGGGGGGGCTTGTGGAGACCTTACCGCCTGGCCAACATCTCACATTGGCTTAGAAGAATCCAGTGGTGAATGTCAGAGCTCCGTGGTATTAAAGTATAATTATTGGCTTAAGTTGCGTGGGCTTAAGGAGAGCTTAGTTTTGCATATATATATTGGTTCTAAGGAGAATTAAAGACCTATTAATCACAGTAATCTATGTCCATTAGGGCAATTAAAGAAGGATAAACTCGCAGATTTGATACCGATTAGCGTTACAAAAGGAATACCGTCTAATAACACGCTGGCTCCAATCTCACAGTTGGAGAACTACCTTGTCATCATCATATTTCTCCTAATTCTATGGGGGGGGGAGTTAAAGAGAAAGCAAATCGTACTGTGGTACTAAACCTTTAGCAGCAGCCTAGAAGATTAGCTTATGTTAGGTACTCATTAAAATCGTTAGGTTATGAGTGGGACTCCAAGAGGGGGTCCTGATGTTTGCAGACAATCTGAGGACATATATACTTCCCTTCAATGGCCTAGAAGGAGTCGGATCCTTACGTGCTCGGACGACGTTCCTTGACATCCTACTCACTGCAAGAGCGGCATGTTTTATTTCTCAGCCATTAAGTTTTTGATACTCTGGCCTGTTGGATCATACAAATCTTTTCCAGTAATTAGTTTTAAGATTTGAGATGTGCAAAGGGTATTTTGACAAAAATTTTCAGATCTCGATCAATACATCCCACTATATTTTTTGTATTGTTGAGGTTTTTATGTTCTGACAACCAATGAGAGTTACGTCAAAAAAGCGATTTGTAATTATACTATAGATATAACCTTATACGTGTCGGAATCAAGGCACAGATTTATCATCAAGTTCACCAATGACTGTTTTGGGTTGTACTGTATGGATTAACTTTGGAAACACAACTTTTCATTTTAATATAAACTTAAATCATGCTAATGGAGAATAGAAAGCAGCATTGCTCTTACGCAGGTGATACGATACTCGACAGACAAAATTATAGGTAGAGAACATTTGCATTTATACCACAACCACAACAGTAATTGTATAATACGTATTATAAATTACCCGTCCTGTCGAACCAACGCAATTTATCTCACCAGCAGGCACTTACACATCACGAGATTGCATTTGCGCGCACATTATCAGATATTTAGCAGCAGTTAACCCCGAAACGTGACCCTCTTATATAATAAATGACAAGCATAAAATTTTGACTCTTTTTATACTAAGTTTGTAAAAACACCATGTATCACTTTATACAACAGATCTGGGCCAAAACAGGGAGAATGCTTGTTGGGACTCACATACATTTCATATAGCCACCACTCTCGAAACTATATAACTCGTAGTCGCCTCTCCCACCCAGACCCACCCTTCGCTAGTCAACAACCATTTCAGCAGTTTTTCTGGTGCATACGATTCTGTATTGGTAATATTCATTTAATATGCTTCCCTCTCCACTAGAAATATTTATAATTGGGTTTTTGGTACTAGCATACACATATGAGAGATAGCCATTGTCGTTGATGATATTTTTACTGGAGACTACAAGTTGGTTCATCGTAATAAGGGTAGGAGAGGTTAATAAACCACACGAAACCCTGTCTAACTTAACAGAGAGAAAATATTCATGGATTAACATACCAAATCACAATATCATGTCGGTCTATACCTAAGATAGACCTACCATAACATAATTAGTGATTTAAAATACCTATATCTCAAAGTGTGGCGCTATGTGCACTTCATATAGTAGTGAATTCAAGAAAGGCGTATATATTAGAGTTAGTTAACCGACGGTACCTGGGACCTATATCTAATAATAGCCCTGTGCTTCTAATCGTCGGATTGAACAGGTTTATGACCTAGGACACGCTAGGACGCCCCTGAAAGAAAAACAAGCCAGAATGACTAGAGACCGCAAGCCGAGACAGCGCCAGACGACAAGCGTCGAACTGTTTTGCTTCCTCATCCACCTGTGTCCCTTCTCTAAGCCTAAGGAACAGTCTCTGGAAGAGGGGGCATCTGGTAGCACCGTGGTAAACGGGGCTTGGTCCTATTGGGTAAATGAATTGTTGTACAAACTGACAGGACAACAGACTGGAACAGCGGCACCACGCTAAGACCCTTTCGAGACACCAAAACAAACGACTGCAGTGCCCTGCGACTCAAAAGACTATGGTATGTGAACACAATTACAAGAGCACCACCCTTGCTAGGATGAGTGGGCCCCCACTGAGCTGTGTGGGTTTGGGCACAACTGCTCGCAAATTGGTTTTACATGAAGGATGCTTGTACTCACAAATTATCACTTATTGTTAAAAAAAATGAAAACAAAACAAAACAAAAAAACCAGAAAGATGCAGAAAAGTTATGGCAGAATGCATGATCTGGGATGGGTAGGGGTGGGTGGGGGGAAGGGAAGGGGATGTATGCCTGAACTGAATTGGAAAATGACATATGAAATACACAAAGCACCAATAAAAAGAAAAAAAATTAAAAAAAAAGAAATTTAGAATGCGAACCACTGTGATGTTATTAGGCCTATCTAGAATTTTATACAAGACTTCCCTTGTAAGTTACAAAATAATTAAGTGACTCATCTAAAAACATAATCCAAATATGATGTGCTGGTGTGTGCAACCAGTGAATGTTAGCCATTTATTCACAGCAAAAATTTGCTCAATTTCTACCACATTAAATTCAGCTTGCAAATCATAGGCATATGGAGACTATAAAATGTATGTCTTGACTTAAAGGAGCTTATGATACATTGGGGAGACAGATATAAAAGTTTTCAATTACATCGAGATAAGAATTAGGTCATATATAATAGGATTCAGCAATAAAAAGAGTAGGGTTCAAGTGTAATAAAATGCAAATCTTTTACTTTTTTCAAAAAGTTTTAATAGGCTGGGGATGTAACTCACTGATAGGGTGTTTGTTTATCATATGTGAGTCTTTCGGTTCAATACTAATCACCACACAAATCTACAACATATACACAAATACAGTACTATTTACTTGCTATGTCAAAGACAGACTGTGAGACATTGAATCACAGTTGTGCAGTAAGTAAAGAAAACTCCTGCAGTTGGGATAAATACAATCTTAATTCTCACAGCACTTGAGTCAACAGGAGTACAGTAAATGCAACAAATAGCGATATGTGAATTATTAGATCATTTTAAAAGAAGATCTACTTTATACCTTTGGCTACTAGAAGGGATTTTTTAAGTTGTTTTTCTTTTTATTGTTATTAAACTTTTTTTCATACATCATACATCATTTCTCAATCCAATTTAGAGTCATTTCTCTTTCCATGCCCCCCCACCTGACCTGAGTTCATGCACCCTGCCATACATGTCTTGCATCTTTTTCTGAGTTTTCCAGAGTTTTTTTTTTCAAAGCAGAGGCTTATTGTTTTGGGGAGAACTTCACTGTTTCAGCCTTTTTTTTTCTTTTTCCAGTTCTTTTGTTGTTATTGTTCCCTACAATATGATATATATATATATATATATATATATA
>VZQC01000945.1:905928-917861 GCA_009823505.1 Rhizomys pruinosus
TTTTTTCAAGCCTGTGAAGAAAGTCTTGGGCGTTTTAATTGGGATTGCATTGAATCTGTATATTAATTTTGGTAGAATGGACATTTTTACTATATTAATTTTTCCAATCCATGAGCATGGGAGGTCTTTCCATCTTCTGATGTCTTCTTCAATCTCCCTCAACAAGGGTTTATAATTTTTGTTGTAGAGATCTTTGGTGTCTTTGGTTAGGTTTGTTCCTAGGTATTCTATTGTTTTTGAGGTAATTGTGATTGGGAAGTTCTCCTTGTATTCCTTCTTCAGTTGCTTATTGTTGGTGTAAAGAAAGGCTACTGATTTTTTCTAGATTAATGTTGTATCCTGCCACATTACTGAAAATCTTAATCATTTCTAATAAATCTTTTCTGGTGGAGTTTTTAGAATCCCTTAGGTAAACAATCATATTGTCTTCAAAAAGGGATAGTTTGACTTCCATTTTTCCAATTACTACTCCTTTAATTTCCTTTTCTTTCCTTATTGCCCTAGTAAGTATTTCAAGCACTATATTGAAGAGGAGTGGTGATGGGGGGGGGAGCAGCCTTGCCGAGTTCCTACTTTAAGGGGAATCCTTCTAACTTTTCTCCATTTAGGATGATGTTAGCAGTGGATTTCTTGTATATGGCTTTGATTATGTTGAGGAATGTTCCCTCCAGTCCAATTCCCTCTAGGACTTTAAGCATGAAGGGATGCTGGATTTTGTTGAAGGCTTTTTCTGCATCAATTGAGATGATCATGTGGGTTTTGTCTTTAAGTCCATTTATGTGTTTTATGATGTTTACTGATTTTCATATGTAGAACCATCCCTGCATCTCTGGTATGAATCCAAGTTGGTCATGATGGATGATATTTTTGATTTGGGGTCTGTATGCGGTTTTCAAGTATTTTGTTGAGAATTTTTGCATCTGATTTCATTAATGAGATGGGTCTATAGTACTCTCTTTTGGTTGTATCTTTGTCTGGTTTTGGTATTAGGGTGATGCTGGCTTCATAGAAGTAATTTGGGAATTTCCTTCTGCTTGTATCCTTCTGAACAGTTTGAATAATAATGGTTGTAAGTCCTCTTTAAATGTTTTATAGAATTCTGCTGTGAAACTGTCTGGGCCTGGGCTTTTTTTAGTTGGGAGGTTTATTATTGTATTTTCAATTTCTTAATATATTATGGGTCTGTTTAAGCTGTCAGTCTCTTCTTGGTTTAGCTTTGGTGAATCCCAGGATTTCAGATATTTATCCATTTCTCTTAGGTTTTCAAATTTAGTAGAGTATAAATTTTGAAGTACTCCCGTATGTTTGGATCTTTTCATTATCTGTTGTGATATTTCCCCTTTCAACATGAATTCTATTGATTTGGAGTTGCTCTTTCTTTCTTTTGGTTAACTGGGTTAGAGGTCTGTATATCTTGTTTAGTTTTTCAAAGAATCAGCTTTTGGATTCATTGATTTTTTGTTTGTTTGTTTCTATTTCACTGATTTCTGCTCTGATTTTTGTTATTTCTTCCTGTCTGTTGCATTACAGTTCATTTGTTGTTGTCTTTCAAGTGTTTTTAGCTGCAGTGTTAGCTAATTTATTTGTGCTCTTTCTGTTTTTTTTTCGATTTGTTTTGTTTTTGTTTTTGGTTTTTTTAGGAACCTGGGGCTATAAACTTCACTCTTAGGACTGCTTTTATAGTATTCCATAGGTTTTGTTGTGTTGTACTGTCATTGTCATTTAGTTCCAGGAATGCTTTTATTTCATTCTTTATTTCTCCTTGACCCATTCATTATTCAGTAGTGTGTTGTTTAGTCTCCATTTGTTCCTGTAGGTAGTAGGACTTATCCTGGTGCTGATATTGACCTTTATTGTAATGTGGTTGGTTAGATACATGAAATTATTTCAGTCTTTTTATATTTGTTGAGGTTTTTTTCTGTGTCCAAGTATGTGGACAATTTTGGAGAATATTCCCTGGGGTGCTGAGTAGAAAGTGTATTTTCTGGTGCTTGGGTGGAATATTTGGTAGATGTCTATGAGGTCCATTTGCTGTATCTTATTGTTCATTTCAGATGTCTCTCTGTTTATTCTTTGTTTGGTTGATCTGTCTAAAGGGCTTAGTGGGGTATTGAGTCCCCTAGTATGAACATGCTAGGGTTAATCCTTGCCTTGATATCCCATATAATTGTGTTTATAAAGTTCCATACACTAGAGTTTGGTGCATACATATTCATGACTGTGAAGTCTTCATGGTTAATTTTCCCTTTGATTAGGATGTAATGGTCCTCTTTGTCTCTTCTGATTGTTTCTACTTTGAAGTCTATTTTGTCTGATATTAAAAGAGCGACTCCTGCTTTCTTTTTGGTACCATTTGCTTAGAAGATTTTTTTCTATCTTTTCACTTTTAGTTTTTGCTTATCCTTGAGAGTGATGTGGGTTTCTTGTAGACAGCATATAGATGAATTCTGTTTCCTAATCCATTCTCCCAGGCTATGCCCATTTTTTAATTTTATATGTATGAGTGTACTGTCTGCATGTAAGTAGGTGCAACCGTGTTGTGCAATGCTCTGGAGATCAGAAGACGGTATCAGATTTCCCTGGAACTGGAGTTAAAGATAGTTCTTAGCCGCCATGTGGGTGCTGGGAATCAAACCCGTGTCCTCTGCAAGAGCAGTTGGTGTTCTTAACTGCTGAACCATCTCTCCAGCCCTGGCTATGCCTTTTGATTGTGGAATTTAGTCCATTAATATTTAAGGTTATAATTGAGAGTTGTGTGTTGCTTTCTGTTACCTTATTATCCATTTGTATTTTTGTTCTAGGTTTCTACCTCTGCAGTTATGCTTTTATTAATTTCTCTTTCTAGGTGCCTGTGGATAGCTGCTCATCTCCTCATTCCATTGAATTGCTTCAAGTATTCTCTGAAGGGTTGGTTTTCTGGACATGTATTCTATCATCTTGTTTATGACATGGAAGATTTTTCTCTTTCCTTCAACTATAATCAACATTTTTGCTGGATATAGTAAATTAGGTTGGCATTTATAGTCAGTTGTTTAGCACTAGGAATGCGTTGGTCCACGTTCTTCTTGCTTTCATAGTTTGCACTGAAAATTCTTCTGTAATTCTGATAGGTTTTCCCTTATATGTAACTTGTTTTTCTCTTGTGACTTTCAGAATTTTGTCTTTGTTTTGGGCATCTAACATTTTAACTATAATATGGCATGGGGAGTGTCTTTTCTGATCTTGTCTATTTTGGTGTTCTATGTGCTTCTTGTATTTGTATGGGTTTGTCTTTTTTTAGTTCAGGGAAATTTTCATTATTCTGTTGAAGATCTGATCAATACCATTCTCTTGGTATTATTCTCCTTCCTCTATCCCTATGATGTGGAGGTTTGATCTTTTCATAGTGTCCCACATTTCCTGGTTATTCCACTCTTATGCATTTTAAAAATTTTCATAGTCTTTACTTGAGTTTTTTACTTGTTCTGTGTTCTCTTGCAGGTCTGATATTCTTTTTTTCTGCTTCCTCCATTCTGCTTCTGAGGCTTTTTCCCATTCTTTCCTCTTGATTGGATGAGTGCTTTATTTCCTTTTCCACTTCATCCTGTGATTTTTTTTTATTATTTCCACTTCCTTTTTGAGCTTCTCAATCTCTTCTTGTATCTCTTTGCTTCACTGGTTGGTTTCCTTTTTCATTTCAGCATGGGATCTTTTCAGTGTCTCTACTTCCTCCCAGGGTTTGTCATTTTCTCCCTCTAGCTCTTTCTGATGTTTGTCATTTTCTCCTTTTAATTCTTTCTTGGTGTTTGTCATTCTCTCCCTCTACATCCTTTCTGAGTTTTTCATTCTCTCCCCTTAGTTCTGTGATTTCTTTGAATGTATCTGTGATTGTTCTTCTAAGATCTGTGTCCTGGGTTACCTCTAAGGTGATCTCATTGTAGGAATTTTCTACAGGCTTGCTAGAGTTTAGTGTGGAATTATTCTGCACTTTGTCCATATTGTTCTTTCATTGTGCTTTTGGTGTGTGGGTTTCCTTTTGCTTGTTTTCTTAAGTGAATTTCAAATGTTTCTTCACTGTGTTGAAGGATTGGTTTCCTTGATTCCTTCAGATGCCTTCGTTGTTTTCTTCTTGTTTATGTAGTGTTGACTTGTCCAGGTTTCAGGCTTTCAATTTTGGTTATATATTAGAAGGTATAGCTTACTCTTCCCTTTCCATTCTGCAGGCTTCTAGGGACTCCATAGGTAAGAAACCAGAGGGCACCCTCTGAGCACTGTACTCCCTCTGCTGCCAGCCGGTTCCTCTAGGATGGTTATAGGACTTACTGGACACTCCCTCCAGAATTCCAGTTGGTGGGGGGAGGGTTGATAGCTTGCTTGCTTAGCCTGCTGGTACCCTGTGCATGAGGTGGTCTGCCCAAAGCAACCAACCTCTATGCACACCAGGCCAAGAATCCAATCCTCCAATAATCTGCCTGGCTGACATGCCTGGCCCATACCCTGCANAGCATAACATAAAAAGACATAAATGTCAACCGAGATCAGCTACAAACGATCAGAGTGTACCTACGGATCGAATACGAGATAAATATCTGAAATCATCAGCCAAAACACTTTTTAGTACATATAAGTCGTATCAGGTATTCTGTCTCTGACAGAAGGCTGACTACACATTTACTTGTACAATGATTAAACAATTTTAAGTGAGTGAGATGAGAGGTAAATGATTCATGGTATTACAGGACTGGAAAGGAATCAATTTTAGGATGAAATAAAGAAGTCAATAAAGGGATTGGACATAATAGACAAAGGCAGCTATAGCTCTGGAACAACTGGGCTTGAAGACCTGTTGGAGCAAATAAGATCTACCCTGAAGCAACTCCATCACATCCTCTCCAAAGTATTTTCCCTTTCCACAAGTTTTTTGAGTGCTATCTAAGGGTTAGACATACTACAAGACTTTAGGAGCACAAATATAGAAGTGCTACCCACTCCATTTAATTCATGATTCATAACTCTCTGATCGATCTTCTCTGTTCTTCTAAGTAATTACTCCAAAGGCCTTCCACTCCACTGAATTTGATTGATCAATCAGCTAAAGAAGCTCTTACCGATTTTTTTTTTTTTTTTCTTTTTTATCCTTCTGTCCTTTTTTATTTCTTTTTTTTTTTTTTTTTTTTTTTTTTTTTTTTTTTTTTTTTTTTTTTTTTTCTCTCTTCTCTCTCTCGCTTCTCTCTCTCTCCTCTTCTCATCTTCTCTCGCGCTCTCTCTCGCCTCTCTCTCCGTCTCCGGTCTCTTCTTACTCTCGCGACTCGCTAGTGTAGTTTGCTTTCTTGGGAACCAAACTCTGGGTCTCAAATATTCCCAACAAGTCTTCCTCTAGCTACATCCCATCCCCAACCCATTTTTCTCCCCCTCCCACACTTGAAGGCAAGATTGCCACAAACTGTCCCAATGGTGGGCTCACTCAATTTGCGGGATCCAGGGTCTTGGAAGGATGGCACGGATTAGGTGAATGACAGTCAGAAACCACACCAGAGATGGCTTTTGAATCTGCTGCATTTTTACTGAGATCAAGTCAAGTAGTGTTATCTCACAAGAATGGAAAGAGCGGGCTGGGCAGCAGGCTGGGTGTTTGCACTTCCCCGAGAACAAAAGGCTCATTACTAAAGGAATTCACACCTTGTTACAATGACAGCAAGTCAGATAAATTTACACAACAATCGGAAGTTTTACACAATTAAACTGCTCACAACTGTTCCGTGCAAGGGAGGTAAGCAATAAAACAGCAGTCTTGAAATCACAAGCCATAAACAGGTTTTGTTTCTTTGAAGTTCCAATTCGATGTTTCTCATCCTTTCTGGGGCTTGATTTTCCCAAGGCCGCTAGTTATTTCCAGGTTGTGATTCAAGCCAGAAGCCTGAAAAAGCCTCTTAATTAGTTCTGTTTTTCTTAAAGGAGAAATCCCGCCATGTGCCTCTAACTAAATGTTACACTTTAACATGCATAACTGTAACTAAAACTTTATCTTTCTAATTCTATTAGATGTAGCTTCCTGCTTAAAGGACCAGGCCTTTAGTTTTATTAAATTTGGAAGAACACTTTTATTATTTGTAACTGAACCCTGTGATATACAACTCGTGTAATGTTGTTCATTCATAATATCTTGATGGGGAACTTCTAGGAAAAGAGCGTATAGATACGGTTTTCTTCTCTTTATCTGCCTCTTTAGGAATTTTTAACTTTCAGTTTCATGAGGTTTCTGTTTGCCTGATTTATTACCAGACACATTTAACTGTCCCTTGTCTGGGACTAAGGTTGTGCTGAGCTCAGGAAAAGAGTCAAAATACAGTGTACAAAGTCCAACGCTCATGAAGCATAACATCGTTGTAGTGCATCATGATCTTGGAAGCTGAGGCCGAGTATTCTGCCAGGGACCACCAGGGAGCCTAGCCTCATGAGGCATATATCTCCTCGTCCGTTATTTTGCTCACACAGATGACGCTGGAGTTGGTGTGGCAGCATATTAACCCAAATATTTCAGTATGTCTCTACTAAACTCCACAGCACCTTCATGCTAGACTTCAATCGCATACTTGAACCTTGGAATAATCACATTGTTTTCATAACCCCCAAGGAATTTATAGAAATACCCTTCCTTCGTATGCGCCGGCCGTGGTGGCGCACGGGCCTTTAAGTCCTAGCACTTGGGAGGACAGAGGCAAGGGGATCTGTTGGTGAAGGGTTTCAAGGCCAGCCTGGTCCTACAATGTGGAGTTTCCAGAACACTGGTCTACAGGGAGACCCTTTCTCGAAAGACCGAAAAAAAAAAAAAAAAAAAAAAATAATACCTCCCTTGAGTGTAGATTATTCTAGTCCCTATGTCATTTTCTAGATTACTGGCTTTAGTTAGCATGCAATTACTACGTTAAAAATTCCTTCTTGGTGGTGGAGAATTGGATTTTTGTCCTGTTGGACATGGAGAGTTTTTGCTTCTGCCAGACCAGCTGATGTGCAGGGTATAAGCCTGGAGCTTCAGCCAGATGGAGAATTGGATTGTCCGCTTGTACAGCTGTGGGGGCAAACATAACCATGCCTGTGAAACCACAGGCCAAAAGAACACAATCCTCAACAAAATCCGACCTACTGAACATGCTGGCCCCATAACCAAGCTGACACACAATGGGAGTATGTATGCCTTTTGCGCCCAACCAAGCTGTAAACAAGCAGGACAATCCAATTCTCACATCTAGGGCTGACGCTCCAGGCTTATTAAATAACCGACATGCAAGGCACAATAAAACACGGTGGTGGGGGGGTGGGGGGGGGGGGTGGGGGGGGGGGGGGGGGGGGAGGGCGGGGGGGGGGGGGGGGTGTGGTGGGGGTCGGGGGGTGGGAGGAGGAAGTCGAGGGGGGAGGGCCAAACGCCTCTATGCACACAGCCACATCCCTTCTCCAACACAAACGGGAATTTTAAATTAGTAATTGAATGCTAACCAGTAGCTAGAAAATTGAAATAGACTAGCATAATCTACATCAAGGGAAGGGTATTCTTTTGTTTTTTTTTTTTTTTTTTTGGTCTTTTCGAGACAAAAAGAGGTCACTCCCTGTACCCCAGCTGTTCCCTGGAAACTCACATTGTAGACCAGCGGCCTTGAACTCAACAAAGATCCCGCCTGCCTCTGGCCTCCCCAAGTGCAGGAACTAAAGGCCGTGCGCCCACCACGCCCGGCGGCAAGGGAAGGGTATTCTAGAACTCTTCCTGGCTGTTATGAAAACAATGTGATATTCCAAGGTTCAAGTATGCGATTGAAGTCTAGCATGAAGGTGCTGTGGAGTTTAGTAGAGACATACTGAAATATTTGGGTTAATATGCTGCCACACCAACTCCCTCCATGCGTCAGCGTGGGTGAAGCAATGGATAAAGTCAATAATAAACATCGAGAGATATGGGGCCTTTTGAGGCTAGCTCCCCCTGGTGGTCCCTGGCAGAATACTCGGCCTCAGCTTCCAAGATCATGATGCAATACAAAGATGTTATGCTTCATGAGTGTTGGACTTTGAACACTGTCTTTTGACTCTTTTTTTCTGAGCGCAACAGCACAACCTTGTCCCAACAAGGGACATATCAATGTGTCTGGTATAAATCAGGGCAACAGAACTTCATGAACTTAATTAAATTCATACAGAGAAACAATATCTAAAGGCTCCTTTGTCCTAGAAGTCCCCACGAAGATATTATGAATGAAAAACATGAAACTGAGCTGATATCACAGGTCCAGTTACAAAAAATAAAAGTTGTTCTTTCCAAATTTTAATAAAAATAAAGAGGCCTGGGTCCTTTAAGCAGGAAGCTACATATGATAGAATTAGTAAGATAATGTTTTAGTTACAGTTATGCATTTTAAAGTGTAACACTTAGTTAGAGGCACTTGGAGGGGATTTCTCCAAGTTAAGAAAAACAGAAGTAATTAAGAGGCTTTTTCAGGCTTTTGGCTTGAATCACAACCTGGAGATAACTATCGGCCTTGGGAAAATAAAGCCCCAGGAAGGATGAGAAACAAAGTCTCACAAAGACAATCTGTTTATGGTTTGTGGTTTTAAGACTGCTGTTTTGTTGCTTATCTCCCCTGTCAAGACAGCCTGAGCAATATACCATGTGTAAACGCTTCTGATTGATATGTAAATATAACTGGCTTGCTGTCCTTGGAAAACCCTACCCCAGGTGTGTATACCTTGGGAAATGATTCGCAGACCTTATTGTCTGTGGTTGTAGATAGTGTGCTTACACGCCCACGCTTTTCCAGCCCGATTTCCCTGCTTGTGATATAAAAACTGGACTTGATCTCAGTAAAATCGCAGCAGATTCATAAACCATCTCTGGTGTGGTCTCTGTCATTCGCCTAATCCGTGCCATCCTTCCAAGACCCTGGATCCCGCAAATTGAGTGAGCCCACTGTTGGGACAGTTTGTGGCAATATGCTTCAAGCTGTGGGGGAGAAAAATGGGTTGGGGATGGGATGTAGCTAGAGGAAGACTTGTTGGGAATATTTGAGACCCAGAGTTTGGTTCCCAGAACTGCAAAATACACTAGAGAGTAGAGAGAGTAGAGACAAGAGACAGGAGAGAGAGGAGAGAGAGAGAGAGAGAGAGAGAGAGAGAGAGAGAGAGAGAGAGAATAAAAAGTAGAAGGACAACGGAGGGAAATAAAAGGGAGAGGGTAAAGAGAGGTAGAGGAAGAAAAAAGGAAAGAAGGAAAAAGAAAAAAAAATCAGGTAAGAGCTTCTTTAGCTGATTGATCAATCAAATTCAGTGGAGTGGAAGGCCTTTGGAGTAATTACTTAGAAGAACAGAGAAGATCGATCAGAGAGTTATGAATCATGAATTAAATGGAGTGGGTAGCACTTCTATATTTGTGCTCCTAAAGTCTTGTAGTATGTCTAACCCTTAGATAGCACTCAAAAAACTTGTGGAAAGGGAAAATACTTTGGAGAGGATGTGATGGAGTTGCTTCAGGGTAGATCTTATTTGCTCCAACAGGTCTTCAAGCCCAGTTGTTCCAGAGCTATAGCTGCCTTTGTCTATTATGTCCAATCCCTTTATTGACTTCTTTATTTCATCCTAAAATTGATTCCTTTCCAGTCCTGTAATACCATGAATCATTTACCTCTCATCTCAATCACTTAAAATTGTACATTGTACAAGTAAATGTGTAGTCAGCCTTCTGTCAGAGACAGAATACCTGATATGACTTATATGTACTAAAAAGTGTTTTGGCTGATGATTTCAGATATCTCAGTCCATGGTCAATTGATCAATTGATCTAGGCTTAGAAGAGCTTATGTTATGCTAAGAGTATGGTGGCAGAGGCCTATTCATTCATAGCAGTTCAAAGCAAAGTGTGAGTCAGGAAGGGGTTAAGATCATTTGTCTCCCCAATTCCCTGCTATTAGTTTGTACTTCTTTTTTCATTTTTTTTTACTTTATTTATTTTCTTTATTGATATTTTGTGTATTTCATACATCATCTTTTAGTCCAATTTGGATACATTCTCCTCTCCCTGCCCCAGTTCATGCATTCTGCCATACATGTCTTGCATGCTTCTCTCTGTCTTTCCAAGGATTTTTTTGCAGAGGCTTTTTGTTTTGAGCAGAATATAACTGGGTCAGTCAGTTCTTCAACCCAATCCATATGTTGTTGCTGCTCCCTCTCCTTAGTATTGCTCCAAAATACACCTATATAAACATCACATATGTATCAAAATTATGACCTCTGAGCATAAACTGTATGTTAATTCCAAAATATGTTTTTGGCATTCACATTTTTCCCTTTAATTTTATGTTACCCGAAAATATGAATTCATGTCTTCCATCCATATCTGGTAATAACAATGTCTGAAAATAAATGGTAGGTCAAATCTAGAGTCCATTAAGATACTGATATTATAATAGCACAGTTGCTTTCAGATAAAAAGAAATGTAACAGTAACATTGCTCAGCTTGCTTTTCAACTGGGGATTTGGTGCTAGCATCTGCAAATGAGGGAAAACATTTGCCTTTTTTCTTCTGGGACTGTGTTACTTCACTTAGAATAACAGCTTCGTGTTCCGTCCATTTACCTGCAAAGTTCATGATGTCATATTTTTTTACTGCTGCATAGAACTCTATTGTGCATATGTACCACATTTTTGTTATACACTCTTCAGTTGAGGGGCATTTGGGTTGTTTCAGCTCTTCCCTATTGTGAAGAGAGCTGCGATAAACATAGCTGTGCATGTATCTTTGCAGTAGGTTGAGTCTTGTGGATATATACCCAGGAGTGGTATGACTGGGTCAGGTGGTAGGGTCATTTTGAATCTTTTAAGGGTTATCCACACTGCTTTCCATAGTGATTGTACAAGTTTACATTCCCACCAGCAGTGGATGAGTGTTCCCCTTTCCCCACAACCTCTCCAGCATTTGGTGTCTTTTGTTTTCTTGATCTTGGCCAGTCTTATTGGAGTGAGATGATAACTTAGAGTGGTTTAAATTTGTATTTCATTAGTAGGACCAAAAGGCTATATATTATACTGTTTAAATACCTATATATCTAATTGCATGTGCTTCATTAGTAGGATTGAAAAGTTATGCCTGGACAAGCTGGCAGCCCATGAAAGAAAACAGCCAGAATTGACTAGAGACCAAGACAACAGCTCCAGAGAAAGTAGACTGTTTTGCATCTCATCCACCTGTGGCCCTTTTCTAAGCCTAGGGAACAAATCTGTGGAAGCAGGAGGCACGGTAGAATGTAAGGGCTGCGATTGGGGTTGAATGGTGAAAACTACAATATAGACTGGACCTCATTTGATCAACTTGATTGAACATACAAGAACCCCCTGCGGGATGGTGGGGAACCCATGGGGTGTGTGGTTTGGGCACAACGCTCGCAAATGGTTTTACATGAAAGAACTTGTACTTCTACAAATTATCACTATGTGTTAAAAAAAAAATGAAAACAAAACAAAAAAACCGAAAGATTGCGAAGAAGTTATGCAGAATGCATGATCTGGGATGGGTAGGGGGGGGGTGGTGGGAAGGGAAGGGATATTTGCCTGAACTGAAGTTGGAAAAGTGACATATGAAAATACACAAGGCATCAAGTAACAAATTAATTAAAAAAATAAAAATAAAAAGTTTTTTTTTTCGGCAAAAAAAAAAAAAAATAAATGACACTTGCTAAAATGTAAGTTTCTTTATTTAATGAAAATAAATTCAAAATAAAAATTATTTACAAAAAAAAAATAAAAAATAAAAACTATGTTGAATTATATGAAAAAAAAAATTGTATGTTCCCTTAATTATTATGATGTTGAACACTTTTTTAAGTAGCAACCTTATTTCTTTTTATTTTTACATTTACTTTCATTGTTTTATCATTTTTAAGCAATAAGTTGTGAGTCCAAGCATCCTTCTGTAAAA
>VZQC01000945.1:926871-991933 GCA_009823505.1 Rhizomys pruinosus
TTTTTTTTCAGTGCTTCCAGTTCCTTCTGGAGTTTGTCATTCTCTCTCTCTAGGTCCTTTTTGAGTTCTTCATTCTCTTTTCTTAGTTCTTTGATTTGCTCTTTATATTGTTGCAGTTCTTTAAATATGTTCCCAATTGTGTTTCTGATATCTGTGTCCTGGGCCATCCCCAGGGGGATCCCACTGTAGGAATCTTCCATATGGTTGGTAGAACTTGATGCAGGATTATCCTGCCCCTTTCCTGTGTTGTCTCTTCTTCTTGTTCCTGGCCTATGCACTTCTCCTTGCCTGCATTCCAATGTGAGTCCTTAATGCGTCTTTACTGTGTTGAAGGCTTGCTTTGCTTGCCTCCCTCAGATGCCTTTGTAATCCAGTTGGGCGGGGGGGGGGGGGCTGTGGGCGGGCTCTTTAGGCCCCCCCATGCCCTGCACTCCTTGCCTCAGCTGGTCTTGGGAGATCTCAGATCTCAAGAGTCACAGAACCCTACCTTTTACACTAGCTGGGAGGATAACTCTGCCCCCAAAACCACAAAAGCCAATTAAGCTAAAGACAACTGGATTAACTGATTAACTATATTAAATCAATCAACAGTCAGCCTTGCTGAAGCATCCAGCTGCTGCCTATCTACCTGTGCTTGCCTCAGCTGGTCTCGGGAGATCTCAGATCCAGGGTTGGCATTTAAAGTTGTTTAGCACTCTGGATACTTTGGTTGCACTGAGAAGTCAGCTATAATTCTGATGGGTTTCTCCTTATATGTACCTGTTTTCTCTTTGGCTTTCAGGATTTTGTCTTTGCTTTGAGCATCTAGCATTTTAACTATGTTATGGTATGGGGAATTTCTTTTCTGATCTTGACTGTTTCTTGTTCTATATGTGTCTTGTATTTGTATTGGTTTGTCTTTTTTTCAATTTGTGAAAATTTTCTTCTATTATTCTGTTGAAGATCTGATCAATACCTTTGTCTTGGGATTCTTCTCCTTCCTCTTTCCCTATGATGGAGAGGTTTCATCTTTTCATAATGTCTCACATTTCCTGGTTGTTCCACATGTTGTTTTTTTTTTTTTTTTTTTTTCAATTTTCATAGTCTTTATATGAGGATTTTCGTTGCACTGTGTTTTCCTACAGGTCTGATATTCTTTTTTCTGCTTCTGAGCCTTTTCCCCGAAGGTTAAGTCTCCTTTTTCATGTCATCCTGTGAGTTCTTCAGTATTTCCACTTCTTTTTGAAGTCTGTCATTCTCTTCTTGTAGCTCCTTGCTTCACTGGTCAGTTTCTTTTTCCATTTTATCCTGAGATCTTTCCAGCGTTTCTACTTCCTTTTTGAGCTTTTCATTCTCTCCCTTTAGTTCTCTGACTTGTTCTTTATATTCTTTGATTTCTTTGACTATGTCTACAATTGTTCTTCTAAAGTCTGTGTCTTGGTTTCCTTCCAAGGAGAGCTCATGGTAGGGATCTTCTATAAGACTGGTAGAGTTTGGTGTGGATTTATTATGACATTTTTCCTTGTCATTGTGTTTTCCTTTCTTCTTTGACATGTGGATTTTTTTTGTTTGCTTGTTTCTTTGTTTGGATTCTTGTGCTAGTCTCAAATGTTAATATGGAGGCCTGGTTGGCCACTCACTCTGCTTCCTGCCATCTTCTTCCTAAATGTTGGCTGCGCAGCCTAGGATCACTAACACATTGCCCTCTGGATTGTCCTCAGCACAGCACCAGTAGCTTGAGTGTGGGGGTAGGGGTGGGGTGGGAGAGTGTTTGCTCCTTTGGTCCATGTGCTTGCACCCTGACCTGGCCCCTGAGCTTGCTTTCCACCTCTCTATCTCTGCACATCTGTTCTTCTTGCCGATACCTGATATGGGAGGTCTCTGGGCATTCTCAAGCCCCTGGCAGGGCTGCAAGTCTGTTTGCCTCCCCTGAACTGGCCCCCTAGCTTGCTGCCTGCATCTCTATCTCTGTGCACAACACTCTCCTATAGTTTCTACTTTTTAAAAGTTCCAGTTCCAGTAGTTTCACAGACTATCAGTCAAACCAATGGGCCTTTGAGGAGTATTCAAGATTGAAATGTAACAGTCAGAAATTTGTATTGCATGAGGAAATATTCACCAGTGATACATCTGACAGAGCATTAACATCCAGAATATATCGACTACTCAAAAAATAACAAAGAAAACAAATGTTCTACTTAAAAGATGGAGTAAAATCTGAACAGAGACTTCACCAGTGAGAAAGTAAAGATGGCTGAAAAAATCTTAAAAAGTGTTCAACATCATTAATAATTAAAGAAATGCAAATTAAAACCACTCTCAGATATCATCTCACTCAGACATGACTGGCTAAGATCAAGAAAACAAAACAAAACAAAAATCCAGGACTGGTGGTGCACGCCTTTAATCCTAGCACTCAGGAGACAGGGGAAGGCAGATCTTTGAGTTCAAGGCAAGCCTGGTCTACAGAGTGAGTTCCAGGCCAGCAGGGACTAAAGGGAGACCCTGTCTCAAAAAGACCAAAAAAATTAAAAAAAAGGAAACAAAAGACACCAAATGCTGGAGAGGTTGTGTGAAAAGAGGGATATTCATCCACTGCTGGTGGAAATGTAAACTTGTACAACCATTATGAAAAACAGTGTGGAGGACTCTTAAAAGACTGAAAATGACCCTGTCACCTGACCCAGTTATGCCACTCCTGGTTATATACCCACAAGATTCATCCTACTGCAAAAATACATGCACGTCCATGTTTATTGCAGCTCTCTTCACAATAGTGAAGAGCTGGAATCAACCCAAATGCCCCTCAGCAGACAAGTGATTAACACAAATGTGGTACATCTAACACAATGGAGTACTATTCAGAGGTAAAGAAAGATGACATCATGAAATTTGCAGGTAAATAGATGAAACTCAAAGCCATTATGCTAACAAACAAGTCCCAGAAAAACAAACAGCGAATAGCTTCCCTCATTTGTGGATGCTAACACCAAATCTCCAGTTGAAAGGCAAGATGAAAAACAGTATTGTTATATTTCTTTTTATCTGAAAGCAACTGTATTTTTTATTGATGTTTTATGTATTTCGGATATCATTTTTCAATTCACTTCAGGCATATTCCCCTTTCCCTTCACCCCATTCCACCCCAGATCATGCATTATGCCATAACTGTCCTGCATCTTTCTCTCAGTCTTTTTTTTTTATGCTTAGGAATTCACATTTTCCTCCAGTAATTTTATACTACTCTAAAATATGGATGCATCCTCTCCACCCATATACAGTAATTACAGAGCTTGAAAATAATGGGTGGGTGGATTCTAGAGTCTGTTGAGAGATTCATATTATAACAACATAGTTTCTTTCAGATAAACAGAAATATAAAAATAATGTTATTCAGCTTGCCTTTCATCTGGGGGATTTGGTGTTAGCATCCACAAATGAGGGAAACCATTTCCTTTCTGGGACTGTGTTACTTCACTTAGCCTAATGACTTTGAGCTCCATCCTGCAAAATTCACAATGTCATTGTTCTATACCACTGAATAGTACTCCATTGTGTAGATGTACCAAGTTTTTGTCATCCACTCGTCTGTTGAGGGGCATTTGGGTTGGTTCCAGCTCTTAGCTATTGTGAAGAGAGCTGCAATAAACATGGATGTGCATGCATCTTTGTGGTAGGATGAGTCATTGGGGTATATACACAGGAGTGGTATGACTGGGTCAGGTGGTAGGCTTATTCTGAGTCTTTTAAGGGTTCTCCACAATGCTTTCCATAGTGGTTGTACAAGTTTACATTCACGCCAGCAGTGGATGAGTGTTCCCCTTTCCCCACAACCCCTCCAGCATCTGTTGTCTTTTCTTTTCTTGATCCTAGCTAGCTGAATTGGAATAAGATGATATCTGAGAGTGGTTTTAATTTGCATTTCTTAATTATTAATGATGTTGAACACTTTTTAAGATGTTTCTCAGCCATCCTTAATTCCTCACTGGTGAAGACTCTGTTCAGCTCTTCATCTTTTGAGTAGGTCATTTGTCTTCTTACTTCTTTGTTTTTTCAATAGTTTATATATTTTTGATGTTAATGCTCTGTCAGATGTATCACTGGTAAAGATTTCCTCCCATTCTGTGGGTTTTCTCTTCATCTCCTTGATTGTTTCTTTCACTGTACAGAAGTTTTTGAGTTTGATGAGGTCCCATTTGTCGACTGTTGATCTTACTTCTTGTGCAGCTGCTGTCTGATTTAGAAAGTCTTTTCCTACTCCTATGTCTTGTAGGTTGTTACCAATTTTTTTCTTCTATCACCTTCAGGGTTTCAAGCTTCATGTTGAGATATTTGATCTACTTGGAGTTGATTTTTGTACAGGGTGAGAGATAGGAGTTTAATTTTGTTCTACTACAAATGATGATCCAATTTTGCCAGCACCATTTGCTAAAAATGCTCTCTTTCTTCCATTGAGGTTTTTTTGCCCCTTTGTCAAATATAAGGTGGCTGAAATTGTATGAGCTCAAGTTTGGATATTCAATTTCGTTCCACTGGTCAATGGGTCTGTTTTTGTGCCAGTGCC
Source organism: Rhizomys pruinosus (assembly GCA_009823505.1). Lineage (NCBI taxonomy): Eukaryota > Metazoa > Chordata > Mammalia > Rodentia > Spalacidae > Rhizomys > Rhizomys pruinosus. The sequence goes on from VZQC01000945.1 coordinate 931,415, forward strand.
AAGCTGTCTTTATGACTATGGCCCTGTAATATAGTTTGAAGTCTGAAGGGATTTCTATAGGGAAATCCCCCTTCTATTGCATTTTTCACTCAGCGTTGCTTTAGCTATTCGGGGTCTTTTGTTTTTCCATATGAATTTAAGGATTTTTTTTTCAAGTCTGTGAACAAGCTCATAGGGCTTTTGATTGGGATTGTGTTGAATCTGTATATCAGTTTGGGTAAAATGGACATTTTTACTACATTAATTTTTCCATTCCATGAGCATAGGAGGTCTTTCCATCTTTTGATCTTCTTCTTCAGGGGTTTAAAATTTTTGTTGTAGAGGTCTTTGGTATCTTTGGTTATGTTTGTTCCCAGGTATCTTATTGTTTTTGAGGCTATTGTGAGTGGGATGGTCTTTTATATTCCTTCTCCACTTGTTTATTGTTGGTGTAAAGAAAGGCTATTGATTTTTCTAGGTTAATTTTGTAGCCTGACACTTTACTAAAACTGTTAATTGTTTCTAGAATTTTTCTCGTGGAGTTTTTATCATCTCTTAGGTAAACTATCATATCATCTGCAAGAAGGGATAGCTTAACTTCTTTTCTGATTAGTACTCCTTTAATTTCCTTCTCTTGTCTTATTGCCCTTGCAAGTGTTTCAAGCACTATGCTGACGAGGAGTGGTGATAAGGGACAGCCTTGCCAGGTTCCCCCATTTAAGAGAAATGGTTCCAATTTTTCTCCACTTAGGATGATGTTGGCAGTGGGTTTGCTATATGTGGCTTTGATCATGTTGAGGAATGTTCCTTTCAGTCCTCTTCCCTCTAGGACTGTAAACATGAAGGGATGCTGGATCTTGTCAAAGGATTTTTCTGCATTTATTGAGATGATCGTGTAGTTTTTGTCTTTTAGTCCATTTATGTGTTTTATGATATTTATGGATTTACATATGTTGAGCCATCCCTGCCTCTTTGGTATGAATCCAACATGCTCATGATGGATGGTCTTTTTTGATGTCAGTCTGTATGTGATTTGCAAGTATTTTGTTGAGAATTTTTATGTGTATGTTCTTTAATGAGATGGGTCTAAAGCTTTCTTTTTTGCTTGCATCTTTGCCTATTTTGGGTATAGAAGGAATTTGGGAGAATTCCCTCTGTAGCCTTATAAACAGTTTGAGTAGCGGTGGTTGTAGGACCTCTTTAAATGTTTTATATAATTCTGCAGTGAAACCATCTGGACTTGGGCTTTCATTAGTTGGGAGATTATTAATTACATCTTCAATTTCCTCAAATATTATGGGTCAGTTTAAACTGTCAATCTCTTCTTGGTTAAGCTTTCTTTTTTTCCCAGGATTTCAGATATTCATCCATTTCTCTTAGGTTTTCAAATTCAGTGGAGTATAGATTTTTAGATTTTTGAAGTATTCCCATATTATTGTCTGGATCTTTTCTTTGTTCTGATGTTTCCCCTTTCATCATGAATAATGTTGATTTGGAGTTTCTCTCTCTCTCTCGGTTAAGTGGACTGGAGGTCTGTCTGTTTTATTTACTTTTTCAAAGAACCAGCTTTTGGATTCATTGATTTTATGTATTGTTTTCTTTGTTTCTATTTCATTGATTTCTGCTCTGATTTTTGTCATTTCTTCCTGTATGTTGGGTTTAGGGTTCATTTGTTGTTGTCTCGCAAGTGTTATTTTAGCTGCAGTGTCATATCGTTTATTTGTTCCCTTTCTGTGTTTTTTTTTTTTTTTNAGCACAAGTAATTAGACATATAGGTATTTAAACAGTACTAATTGTTATGGTAGGTTACTTTGGTATAGACACAGAGGTTTTTATGGTATGTTAATCCATGAATTAACATTTTTTTCAGTAAAATATGACAGGGTCTTACTGTGGTTTATAACATCTCCTAATCACTAGAGGATGTAAGCTTGTGGCATCAGCCATGGGTTATTCCTCCAAGGAGAGAGCTAATAGCCAATCAGATTGGGATATACAGGCATATGGCTGCCACTGCTGCACAGTATTTCCAGGCAGGTGAGATGTAGCTGGTGCTGATGGAGGAGACTTGCTTAACTCAAGGAGACCTATATTTGCTTTAATGGTTTAGTGGCCTTTGGTAACACTCTCTGGTATTCCAGAGACCAACTGTACTCTTGCAAGTGTGGTCTCAATGCATCTTTCCCATGCTTATATCAGGTCTTCGACAGCAGGGCCTTATGGCCTCTCTTCTTGGAGGTATCCCAGTTTACAGTCAAGAAGCCTTTACATTTGGGGGGGGGGCTTAGATCCCCTGTCCAACATCTCCTTGGTAGAATAATCCATTGCTGATATCAGAGCTCTCCTGTATTAATATATTTTGCTTAAATGCATAGCTTAAGTAGACTTTAGTATTCTATTTGGATCTGAATAGAGAATAATCCTTTTCTCAGTTCCTATGTCTATTGGTCAATTAAAGAAGGAAGTTTTATCAGTTTTATAAGAGATTACCTCTATAAAAGTTGCCTCCAATTTACAGTTAGTGAACAACCTCATCATCATCATATTTCTCCTTGTTCTATGGCAGGGAGGTAAGAAAGTCTCTCATATTAAAACCTTGCGGCACCTAGAAGGTAAGTTTCATTAGGACTCATTATAAATAGTTGTTAAAAGTAGGATTGACCGAGGGTTTTGATGTCTGTAGCAATCTGAGGCTTTTCTTCCTTTCAATGTTCAGACAGGCCAACCTTTCTTCTGGCACTTCCTGCTACATCCTACGTAATGCAAAGCTGTATCTTTTCTTTCTCAGCCGTAAAGTTAGTGACATTTTGACCTGTTAGAACATGCAAATCTTTTCCCATAGTTGTGTTAATAAAGTTAGCTGCACCAGAGTTTGGTGCATAGACATTTAGGATTGTGAAGTCTTCATGGTTAATCATTCCTTTGACAAGGAGGTAATGTCCCTCTTTGTCGCTTCTGATTAATTTTACTTTGAGATCTATTTTGTCTGATAATAGAATAGTCAATCCAGCTTGTTTCTTGGTACCATCTGCTTGGAATATTTTTTCCATTCTTTCACTCTAAGTTGGTGTCTGTCATTGAGGGTGAGATGGGTTTCTTGTAGACAGAATATAGAAGTGTTCACTTTCCTAATCCATTCTCCAAGTCTATGCCTTTTGATTGGGGAGTTTAGACCATTAATATTTAAGGTTATTACTGAGAGATATGTGTTGCTTCCTTTTACCTTATTTTTTATTTGCATTCTTGGTCTAGGTTTATGTTTACTGTGTTATGATTTTGTTGCTTCCTCTTTAATTGCTTGGGCATAGTTTATTCTTTCCTCTATTCTTTGGATTTCTTCAAGCCTTTTCTGAAGTGTTGGTTTCTTAAGCATGTATTCTTTCATCTTGTTCATGTCATGAAAGATTCTTCTTTCTCCTTCAGCTATAATTGAAAATTTGCTGGGTATAGTAGTCTGGATTGGCATCTAAAGTCATTTAGTACTGGGATTACTTTGGTCCACATTCTTCTAGCTTTCATAGTTTACACTGAGAAGTCAGCTGTAATTCTGATGGGTTTCCCCTTCTATATATCTTGTTGCTTTTCTCTTGTGGCTTTCAGTATTTTGTCTTTGTTTTGAACATCTAGTGTTTTAACAGTTATATGATGTGGGGAGTTTCTTTTTTGGTCCTGTTTATTTGGTGTTCTATGTGATTCTTGTATTTGTATGGAATTGTCTTTTTTTTCAGTTTGGGGAAATTTTCTTCTATTATTCAGTTGACGATCTGGTCAATAGTGTTGTCTTGAGATTCTTCTCCTTCCTCTATTCCTATGATGCAGAGGTTTGGTCTTTTCATAGTGCCTCACATTTCCTGGTTGTTCCACTCTCGTGTTTAAAAATTTTTTTCATAATCTTTATTTGAGCTTTCTAGTTGCTCTGTATTATCCTGCAGGTCTGATATTCTTTTTTCTGCTTCTTCCATTCTGTTTTTGAGGCTTTTTCCCATCCTTTCCTGATGGTTGGATGAATGTTCAATATCCTTTTTCATTTCATCCTGTGATTTCTTGAGATTTTCCATTTCCCTCTGGAGCCTGTCATTCTCATCTTGTAGCTCCTTGGTTCGTTGGTCATTTTCTCTTTTCATTTTGGCCTGGGATCTTTTCAGTGTTTCCACTTCCTTCCAGAGTTTGTCATTTTCTCCCTCTAGGTCCTTGTTGAGTTTTTCAATCTCTCCCCTTAGTTCTTTCCACCATTTGTCATTATCTTCCTCTAGGTACTTCTTGAGTTTTTCATTCTCTTCCTTTAGTTCTCTGATTTCTTTGAATATGTCTACAGTTCTTCTTCTTCTTCTTCTTCTTCTTCTTCTTCTTCTTCTTCTTCTTCTTCTTCTTCTTCTTCTTCTTCTTCTTTTTTTGAGACAGGGTCTCACTCTAGCTCTGGCTGTCCTGGAACTCACTCTGTAGACCAGGCTGGTCTTGAACTCATAGAGATCCACATGCCTCTGCCTAATGTCGGTGTCTTAGCCTCTTTCCTCAGAGATCTCATTGTAGGGATCTTCTGTAGGGTTGGTAGTTTGATGTGGATTTATTATGAGCTTTTCCCATGTTGTTTTTTCTTTGTGTCTTTGGCATGTGGATTTGTCTGTTTGTTTATTTGAATTCTGACACCTTAAAGTTGGCTGCACAGACTATAATCACCAATTCTCCACCTCTTAGGTCCTCTGCACCAGAGCTCCACCAGGATGGGGGGGATGAGGGGGAGGGCTTGGTTGGGTTGCTATTTTGGGAGTAGGCCCCCAAGGGTCAAGGCAGGTTTGTCTTGTCTCATCAGCACCTCACTGACTCTGGGACCCTGTCTGGAGTCGGAGCTGGGACTTCTGGGTGCAGGTGGTGAGCCCCCCAAGGGTCAAGGCAAGTCTGCCTTGCCTCACTGGCTCTTGGCAGTTGTCTGGTGTCCCGTAACTGTGTTTTTAGACTGTAAATCCCTTAACAGGCTTTTGAATCTACCTACCACTTATTTTCAGAGTCTGTAATTATTGTATGTGGGTGGAAGGTATGTATTAATATTTTAGAGTAATATTAAATTAAAGGGGGGAAAATGTGAATTTTTGCCAGAATCTAGCTCCGGCAGGTTCAGTTCCTGAAGTGGGTGGTCGCAAAGGTGGTGAAGAAATTAATAAAATAAGACACAAGAATCTCTTTCTTTTTCATGACCTGAGGAGCATCTATCTTCCCTGCTCCTGTGCAGAGGACCTCTTGGGTTCTTCACTCTGCCGATTTCCTGACCTAAGGATCAGAGAGCATTTGCCTTCTCTGATCCTGTGCAGAGGGCCTTGGCAATTTGCCACTCTGCCAAATTCCTGACCTTAGGATCAGAGAGCATTTGCCTTCTATGATCCTGTGCAGAGGACCTCTTGGGTTCTTCAATCTGCTGATTTCTTGACCTAAGGATCAGAGAGCATTTGCCTTCTCTGTATAGAGGCCTTGCCAATTTGCCAATCTGCCAAATTCCTGACCTAAGGATCAGAGAGCCTGTGCAGAGGGCCTTTCGGGTTTGCCACTCTCCCAATTTCTTTTCTTCTCTGCTCCTCAGGTCCCAAAGTTTATTTTTATTTGTTTTTCTTTTAAATTTTATTTATTTCTGTATGTGTATGAATGTACTGTCTGCATGTAGGTTTGTGCACCCATGTCATGCAATGCCGCAGAGGTCAGAAGAGGGTGTTGGATTCCCCTGGAACTGGAATTGGAGTTTCAGATGGTTCTCGGCCGCCATGTGGGTGCTGGGGATCGAACCCGGGTCCCCTGTAAGAGCAGTCAGTGCTCTTAACCACTAGGACATCTCTCCAGCCCCCTAAAGTTTATTTTTATATGCCCTAAAACTAATACATGTTATGCAAGTCTAAGCTAATTATGAAAAAAATAATCGAACTTTCCCGTAAATATTTTTTCAAAAAATTCACACCTGAAATTATTCTGAACATCAAAAACAGTATAAAATAATCCACAATGGTACAATCATTTAGTTGAGATATCAAGAAAGTGAAACAATAATAGTACAGACGTTCAGCTAAGCAATTTAACAATTTTTCAGCACAGCAAAGTTAATGTTAACTTTTAACTCTAAGGACCCCATTCTTTATGCCTTGTGGTTACATAGGTGCAGGACAGTGTATAAAATGAGCTTTAAAGCTTTAACAATAGAGAATTTTATTTTTCTCACTTTAGTTCCTTGTTTGCTTGACCTGTAAGTCATTTTGTGGCTGGTGTAACTTTGATTCACATCTCGTTTTTATTCTGGTCATTGGTTTCCTCAGTTTCTGTTTTCTTCAGTCTCTGTTTTTAACACTTTCTGCTCAGGTAATTTTTAAGGGCTACTAAACTTTAAGTCAGATCACTAGAATCCACTGTTTTACTGGACTTGATTTCACTTTGCCCTACAATCCTCTTTTTAGTTTAAACCTGACCATGAAATCAAAATTCCTTTCTTTGGGGATTCTGTGCATGACACAGTTTCTGTAGAGTTAGTTCTTAATTACTACTGTATCATACTTTTAAGTTGTGTACACAGTGACATTATTTCTCACAAAGTACTCATTTCTAGAAAAGGTGAAAAAAAGTGTCAGTTCCACTCCTTGAGGCAGAAGAAGGTACCCTAACTGCTAGAAAGCCAAAAGTCAAGCAGGCCAGGAAAATAAGAATTAATATGATAAGAAGAATTATTAAAAACCAAGGTCAGCTGGAGAGCAGATTTCAACCAGACGAGTCAGGTTACTGGAACTTTGTCCAGCAGTGAACCTTTCACAAATGGCTCTGCCAAATTCCTAAACATAAAAATAATGAATTCAAGCTGAAAAAACTCATTTTTAATGAAACTTACTAAAATGCATTTCAGTGGTCAAAGTTGTGAGCTTGCATTATATGACCCCTAGAATCTGCCTCTTTTTCCTATATTGTTGTTTTTATTTTGGTTTATTTATATTTTAATTTTTTTCTTATGGACAGCAGTAGGATTTTCCTACTGTCATTTCTTGAATATATTTTGATTCAGTTCTTAAATGAATACTCAAACAACAGTTTTGTCTTTTGCCATGCCCCTCTTAAAATGTTTACTGACTCTCTGTTATCACTATAAGTAGACATTTAGGATAGTCTTTGCTTTCTGTCTAATGTTTTCTTTTTCTTCTCTACATACAATTTATCCAGGCTACTTCAGTCATAATGGGATGTTGTTTCCCAAAATGTTTAAGTGTGCATGTATAATGTTGATGCTTCTTCTGACTGGAAATGTTTTCATTCATTTCAGAATCTTCTTATACAGTATTTTATTATTAAAATATTATATTATCTTTATTTTATGTATGTATTTTATATATTTTATGTATTTATGCATTTATGTATACTGTTTGAATGAATGTAAGTGCACTTGCATCATGCAATGCTTATGAACTTGATCTTTTCCATGGAACCTCTTGGCTTTCTCTCCAGCTGGTAACGGAGATATAATTCTGATCTGCAAAAATGTTCCAATTTTCATTTGGTATATGGCACATTTTGCTTTCTTTTCGGTGGTTGTTTCAATGGTGTTGTGTTTTACCCCTATACAATAAACTGGACATACATGCGCTTCATATCTGTGGTGTAGCAGTTTTAATCTGTTGTGTAATAAAGAGAATATACCTAGTAAATTTTGAATAATGCATTATGAATAAACAGCCAAGTTTATTCCTGGCTAAATCTAAGAATCTTTTGACTTGAGAGAAGTTCAAAGTCCCTTAGAAAGGACTGAAATATTTTAGAAATATTTTGGTCATCACTGTGTTCGTAAGGGTTACTAAAGTCAAAGTGAAGATAAATATTTGTAAGCATTCCAAATAGTTCCTGTCTCTCTCCAGGAAACTGCTTACAGAGTTTGAGTTTTAATGTGTGATAGTCCTATTTTGTTCTTTTCCCTTGAATATTGATCACAGGACTGTTTTACTAATTTGAAAAGATAAAGGTAAATAAGGCACAAAGCTAGAGCATGGCACTTAAGCTTTTGCTCCACCATAGTTGTTACTGTGAGGTACTTATTTGAAAAATGAGAATCATAGTGTTGTGATTAATGCTAATTATCAACAAGGTAGAATTTAGAATCACCTGGGACACACGTCTCAGGACATGTATATGGGTGATTATCTTGACTGAATTAATTAAGGTGGGAAATCTCCTCACTGTGGGTGGCACTGTTCCCTAATCATAGGTCCCTGGACTGTGTAAGAGAAATAGGTGGAGCACCAGCATGCATATATTCACTGGTTTCTGCTATTAACTGTGGATGCAATGTTACCACTTAATTCAAGCTCTTGCCAATGTGATTTCTCCACCATGAAGGGCTGTAACCTGGAATTGTGAACCAGATAGGCCTTTTATCCCCTAAGTTACTTTTGTCAGGGTGTTTTATCACAGCAACGGAAAAGAAACTGGGCAAATAGCATGCTTTTTCATAGTATTATTTTAAGTAAATTACTAACTGGAAAAGCCTTTGAGCAATGCTTGGGCAGATTGTAAGTGCTGAGTTGGTACTAACCTCTGTTGGACTCCCTTATCTCTGTTTTTGCTCTATGGGTTCATTTGGCCCAAGAAGTAGAACAGTGGCCTGTAGGGAAATGAGGTTCCATGGATTATGGTTAGCACTTGGGCTCAAATAAAGACTCAGGAAAAACTTGCCTCTGAGCATGTATACACTTTTATCTTTTTTTCATTATTTTTCCCAGTATAGCAACCCTTTTTAGTGTTTTCTGTGGATTATAATCTAGAGATAATTTAAAGTACCTAGAAGGATATCTTTAGACCCTTTACAGATATATTGCGCTATTTTATATGCCCTACTGGAGCACCTGTGGATTTGATTAGTGGAGCACCGGGGAGTATGTTCTAGCACCAGTCTCCCTTAGGTATCAAGAGAAGATTGTGTCATTATCATTGGTATTACTATTATTGGTAGGAGTAGCTGTTTCACAGAGTAAGATCATATTGAATTGACAGTTAACTAAAAGCCTCAGAATTTTCCTCAGAAGGAGCTAAATCAGTTATTTTGAGATCTTATACCTATGAAGAAAATAAGCTCAGCTCTTGCTGTGCTTTCCTTCTTTTGAAGATTGATAAGAAATTATAAAATGAACTAGACTTAATGCTTACAGCCTTTATCACAGCAGTGAAGGAAAAAAAAAACTCAAGGTGATGAGAGATAGCAATTTGATTCTGGCTTTGCAGTGAAATGGATCTGACTCTGCTGCTTTGCAGATGGGGCCAGAGCTGCCTTCTCTGTCAGTAACTGGTTTTCTGGAGAAATAAATGTATAAATGTAAACACTGACTTTGGGTACTAATTTTTCTTTTTGGCTCCTTGTTAAGTTTGTTGTTGTTGGGAATTCTGAATGTTCTCGTAAGACTGTAGGCACTGTTCACCTTTGAATTTAGACCCACTTTTCTGCTTGTTCTCATGATAATCGTCACCCTATTTCACAAACCATTTCCACATGTAACTCCCGACTTGATTTGTACAACAGTCCCATGGGGTAAGCATTATTATTTTTCTCACCGCTACTCATGAGGAAGCAGAAAATGTTTGAGACTCACACAGATAGTAAATTGCATCTTGAAGATTCTGGTTTGAGTTTTCTAGCTCTAAAGTGTGAAGATGACAGGTGGATTATGTACTATAATCACAAACAACATCCTGGGGGCAAGCATTTCCAGAAAAATCTTAGAATCTAGATAGTAAGGAAAGCAATGAAGGAGACACACACACAGAGAAAACAGCTTGTGGGGTCATTTTTCCATGTCATCTATGGTGCCACAGTCTATGAGTTGGCCACTTCATCTTTAGAAGGCAAGCATAGAAACCAAAAAAAGAAGATAAGAAACTCAGCGAGCCAGGCCTCAGCTGCACACTGGTTATTTTCCATGTTTGTTCAGTTTGTTTAAAGCTCAGAATGATTCCAGTGTTAAAATTGATGGTTCAGATCACAATCATCTCAGAAACCCTGTTATCAAAAACCAGTTAAGCACTGAATCTGAGGAAGGCAAGTTAGTTATGGTTCTAAGTTTGGAAGCATGGCACAGGCTTTCCCTTCAGGCATCTGCCTTTGTTAGGACTCAGAAAACTGTAATAGAATGTTTATTAGAAATTGCATTTCCCCCTTCTCTTATTAATTCAAATAACAATGTTCTGTGAAAAGACATACACATCACATGCCAAATTTGTTCAGTTATTTTAAGCTATTCAAAATGCAAACTGAAATAAAAATATAATCATTCTGATTAAGGCATAGGAAAGGGAAATTGTTAAGTGAGTTATTTTTGTTCAAGTTATTAAAAATGTGAGATGGGCAGTCTTTTAGCTTTTTATGCAGTTTGAAGATGTTCAGGTATTTTCGAAGAGACAGAATTTTGAGCTCTGAATATGTACATTTTTCACACCTTGCTCTTCATGCATATCAATAATTTATATTTGTGATGAATTATAATTATGTAGTTTTACCTCTGTGTTATACCATTTCTATGTGTGGTAGCTTTTTCATCTCCCTTTTAAAATATTTTCGAGAAAAGAGGAGATATATCTGTTATTTGTGGTGGGATGGCATTAAATGAATATTTTACCAGCAAGTTATAAAACTCTCTTAGAAACTTATGCAACAGGTATATGTTTATTATTCAGTGCCTGAATGGAAAAATAGATTTTTCAATTCCTGAGGTTATACTGGTGAACATAATTTAAAATAAAACCTGAGAAAAGTAAAAGAGATTAAATAAATATTCATGAAAATGCCCTCTTCAGGAAATAGGGTCATTTGAACAGTCTATTCCATTAAAAATCGCTTTATTTCACTTAAATTGGTTACCTCACAGGGAAGGAAGACATGAGGGTACTAAAGGATTGATTTTGAAATCTAGAACAAAGACACGAATTTGAGATCTCTCCATTTCATTAACCACATGGAATGTATCATAAAAAAATCTAGATCTGATCAGTTATTTTAACTTATATATTCAAAGATATTTAAGTTATATCTTAAAGTTTTATAGAAAAATTAGTATTTACATTAACACACATCTAGTTATAAACTGAAAATTTGGACTTTAGTAACATTTGTGTTGATCTAAAATGAGAAGTTTCCTAAAGGTAATATACCACCAGATGCTTATAATGATCAATGAAAAGTAATTTACAATCAGAAAGACAGCAAATGGATTGTGAAGTTGTTCAAAACAGTGCAATTAAATTCAGTGTTGGTTAATCAAATGTTAATAAATTTGAAACTTATCTTTTTTAAATCAACCACTGATACCTAGGAGTTCTCATCTAAAACCATTTTGATGTTTGACGATTTAGTGTAAATCATTTATTGGATATACTACCAGGATAGCTTTCAGATTTTGCTTAGCATATTATGCAACTTTATGTTCTCTTTCTGTCCTTCCTTTTTACTTTCCCTGTATCTTTAATTGTTGCTTTCAAAGACCATGCCTTAACCCCAAAGCCTTGGAAATTGTTGAAAGAATTATGGGAGGACAAATGAGATTGCTCTAGGCCAGAAGTAGCTTCACCTCTAGAGAGCTTTTTAGAAATGCATGTCCTACATACATCCTGGGTAGATCACACCAGAATCTTTGGTTTATTCACAGGCATGATAAACCCTGAGAAACCCTTCTACAGGTGTCAGGAATACATCAGAAGATTTCCTGGTACCAGATACTTTCCCATTCCTGACCTGACCAAGTCTGTATTTATGGTCTCTTTGAAGTGTGAAGTGTGTTGGAGTGGGGCCCAGAATGTCTTCATCTTGCACAAGAGAATGTTCTTCCATTTGCAGATCTGATGATCATTCAGTCCCAGAACAAAGGACATGGGATGTCAGGGCTTCCCCTATAGCCAAGAGGCAGACATCATATCTGAAATGCTTTAGCCAGGAGTTCTATTGAAAGTTCCAGAACCTTCAGACAAAGGTAGAATGAGGAGGTAGGAGAGGCCAGATTGAATCAAGGTTGGGATATAGGTTGCAGGTCTGTTAAGCTTCATTTTTGCAGAAGAAGGAGAGTATTACAGACATTCATAACTGCTCAAAATGCAGAGAATAAATGACCATGGGGAACTAGCCCTCATTAGAATGTCTACACCACAATCCCTATACCTAAGGCTCAGGGAACATTGTTGAAGAGTGGGTGGAAATATGGAAAGAAACAAAGGACCAGTACATTTACTGGTAAACAGTGTCTTATAGACACAATGGGGAAGCTGCACTGTGGTTTCCTAGATAAGACGTGCATAATGACAACAGTAGTCATGCCAATGTGGATGGAGGAAATGTCACAAGGTCTCACCTCTAGATGAAGAGCTACAAGTAATAAATGGCCCCTGAGAGACGAAGGACATTTTCTTCAAGAATGAGCTCTTTGATAAGTTATCCAATCTAGTGTTCAGCCCTAAACACATGTACACACACTAGCACCACTAAGTGGACTCAGTAGATTGTGTGTGTGTGTGTGTGTGTGTGTGTAGTAGATATTAAAGGAGAGGTCACAAAATTGAGAGGCAGTTGGGGAGGGAGTCAAAATTATTAGAGGGGTGAAATGGCAAGTTGAAAATGATGTAAATACATTATTTGTATTAATGAAATTCTCAAAAAATAAAACAAGGTGAAGAGAAAACCCACAGAGTGGAAGGAAATTTTACCAGTGATACATCTGACAGAGCATTAACATCAAGAATATATAAACTACTGAAAAAACAAAGAAGTAAGAAGACAAATGATCTACTCAAAAGATGGAGTAAAGAGCTGAACAGAGTCTTCACCAGTGAGGAATTAAAGATGGCTGAGAAACATCTTAAAAAGTGTTCAACATCATTAATAATTAAGGAAATGCAAATTAAAACCACTCTCAGATATCATCTTACTCCAATACGGCTAGCTAAGATCAATAAAAGAAAAGACAACAGATGCTGGAGGGGTTGTGGGGAAAGGGGAACACTCATCCACTGCTGGTGGGAATGTAAACGTGTACAACCACTATGGAAAGCAGTGTGGAGAACCCTTAAAAGACTCAGAATGAACCTACCACCTGACTGTCGTACCATTCCTGTGTATATACCCCAATGACTCATCCTACTGCAAAGATGCATGCACATCCATGTTTATTGCAGCTCTCTTCACAATAGCTAAGAGCTGGAACCAACCCAAATGCCCCTCAACAGACAAGTGGATGAAAAAACGTGGTACATCTACACAATGGAGTACTATTCAGTCGTAAAGAATGATGGCATTATGAACTTTGCAGGTAAATGGATGGAGCTCAAAGCCATTATGCTGAGTGAAGTAACACAGTCCCAGAAAGACAAATGGAGAATGGTTTCCCTCATTTGTGGATGCTAATACCAAATCCCCCAGATTAAAGGCAAGCTGAATGACCTTATTGTTATGTTTCTGTTTATCTGAAAGCAACTGTGTTGTTATAATGTGAATCTCTCAACGGGCTTTAGAATCCAACCACTAATTATTTTCAGACTCTGTAATTATTGTATATGGGTGAAGAGTATGTATCCATATTTTAGAGTAATATAAAATTAATGGAGGAAAATGTGAATTCCTAAGCCTAAGAAAAAGACTGAAAGAAAGATGCAGGACAGTTATGGCAGAATGCATGATCTGGGGTGGAGTGGGATGGGGTGGGGTGAAGGGAAAGGGGAATATGCCTGAACTGAATTGAAAAATGATGTATGAAATACACAAAACATCAATAAAAAAGAAATAAAAAAATATAAAAATAAAATAAACTTAAAAAAATCTTTAAAAAAGAGAAATATGTGAGGAGCCTGGGCAGTTGGATCAATAGATAAATTACTTGTTGCATAAGCATGAGGATCTGAGTTCCAGTCCTCTGTAAAATATAAATGCATGGTGGGACTGATGGCCTGCCTCTAATCCCAGTACCCAGGAACTAGGGACTGATAATCCATGGGGCTAGCTGGCTCAGTAGACTAGCAGAATCAGCTATCTCTTGGTTCAGTGGAGATACCATGTCTCGGTCCACAAAATGGAAAGCAGTTGTCGAAGACATCTAATGTGAACCTCTGGGCGTCACAATAATGATCATATTCTTCTATTCATACTCATAGACACGTGTGTGGCTATGCATATACAGCACATAGACATGTGCAAGTGCACTGCATGTACATACATATGCATGCAGAAAGGGGAATGAAAAATTCAGAAATTTAAATAATGTGTAACTTGAAACATCTTGTAAAAATTTTTACTATTTGTTTCAAAACTAAATAATAATGACAAAAGTTAACATGCATGGTAAGCTTTGAGCAGACATTTTGATTTTGTTAAAGTTATGAATTATCTATCAAGGAGTCCCTACAGAACACCCCAAACAGTACAGGGTCTTGTTATTTCTCTTGGTTACCTACAGGAACTATATGATTAAGACTCTGTTTCTGAAGATTCTATACACTTCGTTTGGAAATTATAGAGAACTCAAGGTGGACCTGAACTTCTCTGCTGGCTAGCTTTCATGTGCTATGCATGATGTTATGCAGGCTGCTGAGGGAAAGTCATCAACTTTCTAAAACCAGCTGTGGACTCTATGGGATGCAATTCCAATGTCCTAGGCAAGAAGTCTCACTGGTATAATAGCAGCAGAACTGCTATACAGGAAACAAGGCACTTTCTGTTTGGATTTGGGCCCTGTTTCACAAAAGAGAATCCATATCGTGTACTGTCAAACTGGTCAGAAATCTCTGGCTTGGGAGTTTATAAAGCCCTGGTGGGGAACTTACTCTATTATTTACCTAGATTGAGATTTTGTCAATCTGCCTTCAAAATACTTATGTTTATATCTCTAGCTACATGCTACTTAGCTTTAGTCAGAGAAGCTTTTCTTTGCAGTGAATGACATGACTGCACAAGGTGCTGAGAATAAGAGAGAGTTGAGGGCTTAGCTATAAAAGGACATTTGTACCACACTCCTTATGGCCCGGAAACCTTGAGGAACAGGGTCTGGAAAGAATGTCAGCATTCAATGATAGAGACAAGGGCTATGGAATTCTGTCTTCTGGACATGGAACAGATATTGAAAACATGACTTCACAGCAGCTGCAGTTGCCTACACTGGGCCAGTGAATGCCTGGGCCTATCAATAGTCAAGCCTGGATTGGGAAGCATCTCACCGGCCCCTAGCTCTCCCTGCTGGTGACCTTACCAGGGTCCAAAGGATTCATCCAAATCATAATCCCAAGATAGCCCTGGTTAAAGCCAGTGGGTCACAAAACAAGGAAAATACATGAGTGTGGGAAAGGATCTAATAGGAAGGAGATACATGGCAGGAGTGAGAATGAGACAAAAAAAGATGAGAGTCAAGGGTTAGTAGAATACATTATATACATGTGTGAAATTGTAGAGGGAGAAATTTAATTAATTAAAAAAGGGGGAGAGTACCTGAGGGCTGACTGCTGAAGTTGTCCTCTGGACTCGACAAACATGGTTAAATATGGTCTTGGTCACACTCCAAAACAAGTAAATCTGCACACACATAAATGTACACATGCCTACCATGCACAGAAAACCTGTTGAACAATGAAATTTTAAATGCTTCCAAATTCTTATTTATAGCAAACATTGGGACAAAGACATACAACCCTTCTTTGAGAAGCACATAACAGGCTCCTGTTTTAATTCCTTTGCCAGCATCTCTCTTCATCTTACCTTTGTCCTTAAAAATCTATATTGAAATATCTTTTATTTTATTTTTTTTTTAATTTTATTTATTTCTGCATGTGTATGAATGTACTGTCTGCATGCAAGTTTGTGCACCCGTGTCGTGCAATGCCGCGGAGGTCAGAAGACGGTCTCGGATTCCCCTGGAACTGGAGTTCTCCTGGAATTGGAGTTTCAGACGGTTCTCGGCCGCCATGTGGGTGCTGGGGATCGAACCCGGGTCCTCTGTAAGAGCGGTCGGCGCTCTTAACCGCTAGGCCATCTCTCCAGCCCGAAATATCTTTTAAAAATTCCAACTCTTCTTTAAAAATTGTGACATTAAAATATTAGGAAATAAAGTAATAGATTACATGTGAAAAGGAAATAGAACTGAGAAATAACTGGGAGGAAGGAAAGGAACCATCTATAAGAAAGAGGGGGCATGAATGGGACAATGGGAGAGAGGAGCCAGTGAAAAAAAAGTATAATGAAACATGTATGATGAGGCCTGAAATTAGTGAAATATAGCTGAAGAAAATAATACAAAGAATCAATGAAATGAAGAGTTGGTCCTTTCAAAAACATTAACAAGATGGATGAAACTTTATTCAAATTAATCAAAAGAAAAGGAGAGGACCCAAATTAACAAGCTGAGAGATGAAAAAGGAACCATTACATCAGACACAGAAAAATTCACAAAAGTGTAAAGTAGAAAATCTAAACGAAGCACCTAAATTTCTAGGTATGTAAAGCCTATCAAAATTAAAGCAAAATGACATAAATAACTTAAACAGGCCCATAATATCCAATGAGATAGGTGCAACAATTAAAATTCTCTCAACTACATTGAACTGCAGGGAACATACATCAACACAATTAAAACTATATACAACACTCTGATAACCAACATTATTCTAAATGGAGAGAAACTTAAAGCATTCCAGTTAAAGTCAGGAATCATAGAAGACCATCCACTGTTCCCAATCCTTTTTAAGGTTTCAGCTTTAAGTAGAGCAATAAGGAAAGAGAAGGAAATTAAAGGAGTAAGCATTGGAAAACAAGTCAAATTATCCTTATTTGCAGATGATCTGTACATAAAATAGCACCCAAATTCTACCTGAAAACATCTAAAACTCATCAACACATTCAGCAGAGTAGCACCACAAAATCAGTCTACAAAAGTCAGTAGTCTTTGTATATATGAAAAACAAGCAATCAAATAAAGAGTCCAGGGAAACTTCCATTGACAATAGCCTCAAAAATATTAGGAATAAACCTAACCAAAAGCATTAAAGACATTCATTAAACCTTAAATTTTTGAAGAAAGAGATTCAGAAATATACAGGAGATGGTACAATCTCTCATGTTCCTGGTTTGAAAGAATGAATATAGTGAAAATGACCATTCTACAAAAAAGTAATTTAGAGATTCACTTCAATCCCAATTAAAATCCTTGTGACATTCTTCAGAGAAATAGAAAAATTGTTTGTAAAATTCTTGTGGAAACACAAAAGATCAGGTTAGCCAAATAAATTGTGAATATAAAGAGCAGTACTAAGGGGATTACCTTACAGAACTATAGTTATAAGACCAGCATGGTACTAGAACAAAACAGGTAGATTAATGGAACAACATAGGAAAACCAATCATGAGTGCACACAATTACAACCACCTGGTATTTGACAAAGTTGCCAAGAGCACACATTGGAGAAAAGATGGTATCTTTAACAAATGGTGTCAGCAAAATTGGATCCCCATGTGTAGAATAATGAAATTAAACCCATAGTTATCATAAAAATTAAATCCAAATGGATCAAAGACTTCATCGTGAAACCTGAATGCTGAAGCTGTTAGATGAAAACATGCAGTACCTTACAAGATATAAGGAAAAGTTTTTCTAAATTGGACATCAGTCACTTGGGAATTAAGGTAAAAAATCTCATTAAACTAAAAAGCTTCTGTATAGCAAAGGAAACACGAACTGAGTGAAAAGGAAGCCTACAGAGTGGGAGAAAAATCTTCACCAGCTTAACAAGTGACAGACTATACAGAAGTATACAGAAGACCTCAACAAACAGAGAGGTGAGAAAACAAATGGCCTAATTAAAAAAATGGGCTATGGATCTGAAGAGACAGCTCTCAAGAGAAGGAAAATGGCTGAGAAACAGTGAAGTGTCCAACATCATTAGTAAAATGCATGAAACAACCTAAATGTCCTTCAACTGATGAATGGATTATGAAAATGTGGTACATTTACATGATGGAGTTCTACTCAGTGATAAAGAGAAATGAAATCATGAAATTTGGAGGTAAATGGATAGAACTAGAAACTGTTATACTATGTGAAATAACACAGACTCAGAATAGCAAACAGTACAGGTTCTCTCTTATTTGTATATGTTAGCTGCAAATTCTTACATGTGAGTATATGTCATGATGTAACTGTAGAAGGCAGGAAAATGGAAAGGAATGATGGTGGTGAAGAGGAAAAAGGAGCTCAAGAGGGATAGGAGATGGGGGGCATGGAGAAAATGGATTACATCAACTGGGGATGGATAGGGAAGACTATACAGGGGGAATGAGGGGGGAGATCAATAATGCTTAGATGGTGTTAAAAAACAGAGAGAAATATGTTAGCTCAAAATAGAACTAAAAGATACACGTCCAGTATTTTTATGAGTGCATATGCATAGCTGAAGACTATATAACAATAAACAGAATGCCAGACAGTAGAAATCTCCCTTTGAGTTCTTGAACAGGATTGTCTAAGAGACTCACAAAATAACTCATGCTATTGCCACAGCCCTTGAGTGCCAGCCAGAACTTGAAGGTAAAACCCTATTGCCAAAGACAGGCCATATTTTGGACATAGGGCTTGTAACAATCAAGCTGGTACTGACCAGGAAGCTTCCTCCCTGAAGAATAGCTCTCATACTGTCAGAGGATACTATGCAATTGACCAAAGGAGAAAACCAATGAATGGCCCTCCCCAGCTGTAAAGTGTAATACACAATGACTGGCCCAGCCTACTATTGCTATTGGTGCAGTAATGATACTGCTTTTTTGTTTTTGTTGTTTGAGACAGGGTCTCCTTTTAGTCCCAGCTGGCCTGGAGCTTGCTATGTAGACCAGGCTGGCCTTGAGCTCACAGAGATCTGCCTGCCTCTGCCTCCTGAGTACTGGGATTAAAGGCATGTGCCAACATGCCCAGGAGTAGTGGCACTTTTTACAT
This sequence comes from Rhizomys pruinosus, assembly GCA_009823505.1. Lineage (NCBI taxonomy): Eukaryota > Metazoa > Chordata > Mammalia > Rodentia > Spalacidae > Rhizomys > Rhizomys pruinosus. Next base: position 950,344 of record VZQC01000945.1, read on the forward strand.
GAGGGTAATCAAGAGCTGTCTAATAGAATTAAGGCCCACTCAACAGAAGGGAATTTATGTGTGTTAACTGTGACTAGCCAAATACATATGGTTTGAGAGGTCATAGGTGCTAGAGAAAAACTCACTTTTGCCCAATATAATTTATTGTATTCTAAATCTGCAACCTTATATTTACTGACAAGTTTACCTCACATCAAAAAAACTTATTTTGACAATAGATGGAGACTAACACAGATTTCCACGAATGGTGGCCAAACACAGAGAACATTTTTCTGTGAGATGCTTAGCCTGAAATGACACATCTTCAACGCGAACTCTACACAGATGAATGCACTTTTTCACTCTCAACAGAGAAGTTTCCTTATGTAGCAGATGGTGATTAACACAGACCCACAATTACTCAATGTGCAGAGAATGAACCACTGAAGAGGTGCTTATCCCTAAATAGGACACTTATATCTAACTTCTTCCTCCCAAGGCTCAGGGATAATTTCAGCAGAGGTGCTGGAAAGATTATAAGAGCCAGAATGGGCAGATGACCATTAGGAAACAGTCTTCTAGACAATTGGTAGTTAGTCATATGAACTCACAGCAATGGTGACAGCATTCAGATGTCCCATGCAACCTCAAATCAGTCAAAACCTCAGTATAGAGAAGGGGCTGTATGTAAGAAATCCCACCCTAACTTAAGGAACTTTTGGCAACCTATGGTTTCTGGGAGCAGGAGAGGCAGTCTCTTTCAAGGATTTGCCTATTGGAAGGGTAAGCAGGCTCAAATAGATGAACCTACACTGAAGAACATTGGGGAACACAATTTAGACTATTTAGGCCTTATCATGTAGAGTACATTAAATTAGTTTGGTGGCCAGTAGGGGACGGTGTCCAAATACCACCAAATTATAGTGTATGAAAATCTCAAAAATTCAATAAAATAGTATACCAATATCAAAGTAAAAAATTACTAAAATATTAGTACCTGAATTGCTTTTGAGCTATTGTTTTGATTATAGTTTTGAAATTATTTTTGTTGGTATGATTTTTTTTCCTATATGTTTCAGAGACAGAGTTTTCACCAGAAGATGTTTCTATAGGATATAATGGGTAATCCTTTAATGACTGTAACTGATGTGATTCTGTGCTTAGAGCTTGGGATGCTAACAGTGCCCCCATAGTAGGTCTAGAGAGAGTAAATAAACTACTTCTCTAGGACAGCTTTCAGAGAAGGGGTTTTGGCTCAGTAGTAGGGTTTTAATTTTTTTTTTCTTTCCTGAACTTGAATATTAGCATAACTTTGGCTTTCTATTACAGATTGCCCTGAAAAATGATTATTTTCTCCAACTATTACATGTCTTTGTTTCTCCAAAAAGGATATTAACTAGTTATGTGTAGAATGTGGCATAGAGCTTAGAAAGATCTGATTTTGAAGAATGCATTGATTTCTCTATGTTTTAGGTTAGATGCTTCATGTAAGGGTGAGAATGGCTATCATATTTATAATCCATATTGTAGTCTCAGAACAAATAGAATACTCTTGATAGAAATATATCAGAGCTTATGGTTTTCCAGGGATTTGGGACTATATGGATGTATGTCCTTCAATGTGCCCATCTTTTTTTGTTTAGTAAATATTTTTGAGATAAAAATACTTTGCATGTATGGCAAGAAAATAATATGACTGGCTGAGATGGTAGATTTATTTTTAGTTTTTAAAAATATTATTTATTATTTTTATTTTGTATGAGTGTATTGCCTGAATGTGTGTAAGTGCACCTGTGTTGTGCAGTGCCTGCAGAGGTCAGAGGGAGCATCCGAATCTCAGCGTGCTGGAGTTACAAATGGTTGGGTGGTGGGAATTGAACCTGGGTTCTTGGCAAGCCATCTTTCCAGCCCCTGATTTTAGTTTTTTAAGAGTTTTTCATACCGATGTCCACAGTGGTTGCATGGGTTTGCAACTCCTCCAGCCGTGGATGAGGGTTCCACTTTCCCCACATCCATGCCAGCATTCAGTATCATTTGTTCTCTTAACCTTAGCCATTTGGACTGGGGTTAGATGAAATTTCAATGTAGTTTTGATTTTCATTCTCTCTAATTACTGAAGATGCTGAAAATTTTAAAAATATTTCTTTGCTATTATTATTTCTTCCTTTGAGAATTCTTTGTTGAGATCCATAGCCCATTTTTTTAATTGGGTCATTTGTTTTATTGTTTCTTTGTTTTTTTGTGTGAGTTCTTTGTATATTCTGGATAATGATCCTGTCAGATGAATAGCTAGTGAAGATTTTTCTCCCAATTCTTAGGGTTTCTCTTCACTAAATTGCTGTTTCTTTTGCAGCATATAAGCTTTTTAGTTTAATGAGGTCCCATTTCTAAATTGTTGATCTTAAATCTTTACAACTGATGTCAGAATTATAAAGTCCCTTTCTAAAATGGAAAGGAAACACAGAGGTAAAGGGAAAGAAAAAGCCCAAAAGAGGTCAGAGATGGGGAAAGTGGGAGTGCTCGGTTGGGTGGAGGAAATGATGTGGCTTGCAGGGACTGTGGGGATGTGGGGGGTAACTCAGGAAAGGGGTAATGATGGGAGGCAGGTGTTATGGGGGAAAGTGGAGATAATGGGGGTGATTGGATTGGGGAGGGAGGAGAGAGTTTGGGTAGCGGGAAAGAGAGGAGAGATGATTGGAGCTTGGGGTGGGTAGGGAAGTCAGAGAGTAATGTGTTGGGTTGGGAACCCTCTGAACATTATTAGTACATGGGTAGACCAGGGGGTTGTTTGACAAGGAGCACAGTGCCAGGCAGGAGAGATCTCCCTTTGAGTGGTTGGTCATAGTAGTCCAAATGACTCCTAAGATAACACAGGTTCTTGCCAGAGCTCTTGCTTATCTCCCAGAACTCAAAGGAAAGACCCGACTGTTGAAGACAGGACATAGTTTACACACAAGACTTGCAGCAGTGAAGCAGGAACTGACCTGGAAGCCATCTTCCTGAAGTCTTGCTCTCATAGTTCTAGAGTGTACTGTGAAATCTTCTAAGAGAGAAAAATCAATCCATGGTCCAACCCATCCCTAAAGCCTAATCACCATAACAACAGGTATAGCAATCTACCTCTATTGGTGCAATAGTGGCACTGTTATGGGGGGAATCACAGCTATCTAATTGAGCTTTTGCCCTCTCAATGGGAGTGAACTCATGGGTTTCACTGTAAACACAGACAAATACATATGGTTGGAGGGATCATAGATCCTAGAGAAAACCTTATCTCTGTCATATATCTAGACAAATTAATTTTCTTACCATATGCTAAATATGGATCCTTATATTACAGACAAGTATACAATATACCATTCATCAAAGAAGTTTCTTCTTGCAATAGATGGAGGCTACTGCAAAGTTCCCTAACTGGTCAGATACAGAGAATATATGTCTGAGAGATGCCCAATCCTAGATAATCTATCTACAGTAGAACCTCTATGCTTAAGGCTCATGGAATATAATGGAACAAGGGGTAGAGAAAATACTAGTACATACCTCAACTTTCACCCATGAAGCTTCTTTATGCAACAGAGTGTGATGCACACAGAAGGCTACAAATGGCTAAAGTTGTAGAGAATAAGGGACTGTAGAGTATGTGTCCCTGGAGAGGACTCCTATAATAAACCTCACTCACCCACAGTTCAGGGACCATTATGGAAGAAGGGTGGAAAGATTATAAGAGTCAGGGTTGGTCCATGAACATAGGGAAATAGAGGCTTTCGGATCACTGGAAGCTTGCACATGTGAATATGGTGGCTTTGAGCACAAGACCCATGCCAAGTCAGTCAGACAGGGGCTCAGAGTAGAGAGAGAGAAATGGGTGTCAGGCTGGCCCTAATTATTAAAGGCTGGAGACTAATTATTACTGGGTGAAGGGGAGTAGACCTTCCTTATGATATCTAGATAGGCTGACTAAGCTCTAGTATATGAATTTGCACCAAAGGATATCTGGAGACAAATGTGTGAATAGATATGAGTTAACATGCATGGTAGAATTCATGAGGTCTGGTGGAGGAGTTATGGTGGTATGGATGGGGTGGGGTCTGAACTTGAATAAGAACTGTTGTATGCAATGTACAAAAGCTAAAAAACAAGTCACAAACTGTGGCGGTTTGAATGATAGTGTCCCCCATAGGCTTTAAGTATTCAGACATTTTGTCTCCAGTTGGTGGCACTGTTCTTGGAGGTCTTAGGAGGTGTGGCCGTGCTGGAGGAAGTATGTCATTGGGGGTTGGCTTAGTGAGTTTAACAAGCCTTGTGGTCTCCAGTTTCTCTCTCTCTCTCTCTGCTTCCTGTGCTCATTGCGAGATGCGACCATTGGCTTGCTGCTCCAGCCCTGGCCACCATGCTTCTCGCCACAATGGACTCTGATTCCCTGGAACCATCAATCGTAAGCTCAAATAACCTCTTCCTTTTATAAATTCCCTTGCTCATGGTGGTTTTATCACAGCAACAGAAAAGTGACTAATATACAAACCAATGTCCTTTCTTGCACCTATATCTTGTAGGTTACTGTCCATGTTTTCTTTTAACAGTTTTAGCCTTTCAAGTTTCACATTAAGGTCTTTGATCCATATGATGGGGTCATACCATTCCTTGGCATATACGAATGGACTCATCCTATCACAGAGATACTTGAACAGCCATGTTTATTGCTGCTATTTTCACAAGATTTAAGGGATAGAAACAACCCAAGTGTTCCTCAACTGATAAATGGATAATGAAAATGTAATGCATTTACACAATGCAATTCACTGATCAGTGAAGAAAGATAAAATCATGAAATTTGCAGGTAAATTGATGGAAGTAGCAATTGCTATACTAAGTGATGTAATATAGACAGAAAAACAAGCAATATATGTATTCTTTCTTATTTGTGAATATTAGCTCCAAATCCCTAAGTGTGAGTATATGTCCGAATGCAACCTCAGGAGCCAGGAAGTGGAAATGAACCATGGAGTAAAGGAAAGTAGGAGCTTAAGAGAAGGGGATTGTAGGAGACAGGCGTTATTAGGGGAGAAAGAGGAGATATTTAACTGGGGAAGGAGTTGGGAGGACTATATGGGGAGTGAGAAGAGAGATAAATAATGCTTAGATGGTATGAAAATCAAGAAGAAAATGTACTAATTCAAAGTCCTACTAAAAATACACATAAATATATGAGTGCATATTTAGAGTTGAATGCTATATAACAAAAAAAAAATCACAGTGCCAGGCAGGAGAAACTTCTCTTTGAGTTATTGGTCAGGGTAGTCCAAGAGACTCCCCAAATAACACAGGCTATTGCCACAACTCTTGATTGCCACAAAAAAACTTGAAGGTATGACTGTATTGCTGAAGATGGACCACACTTTGGACACATGACTTGGAAAAAATGGAGCTGGAACTGACCCAGAAGCTTCCTCCCTGAAGACTAGCTCTCAGGGAGAAGATGGTATCAGGTATCAGATATCATGATATCAGAGGATACTATGCAAACTGCCAAAGGAGAAGACCAATTAATGGTCGTACTCAGGTGTGAAGCCCAATAAGCAATGGCTGGTCCAGGAAACTATTGGTATTTATGCAGTAGCAGCACTTTTATCTTGGGGGTAATTAACGCCTGACCAATTGGAATTAGGAGAAAACTCTTGTGTGGCACTGTAAACATAGCCATATACATGTGGGTCACAGATCTTAGAGGATAACCTACATTTTGTATATCCCTAGACCAATGCAATTTCTTACTTTATTCTAAAAATGCATCATTATATTTACACACAAGAGTATCTTTCAAAGAATCTTCTTTTGCAGCAGATGAGGGACTAATATAGAGTTCCAGAACAGGTCAAATGCATAGAATAAATTTCTGGGAGCTGCTTAACTCATCGTCAATGCAACTTCTACACTTAGGATAATTTCATCTCTTAACACTTAACAGAGAAGTTTCCTAATGCAGATGGTATGGTGATTAACACAGAAACCCACAATTAACCAAGGTACAGTTAACAAGAGGCTGCAACATACTTATTCCTAAATAAGATAACTATTTCGAACCTCTGTCTCCCAAGGCTCAGGGGTCATTATAGAAGAGACATAAAGATTTTTAGAGCACACAGCTTTTTAACCTTCCAATATGGACTGAAGACTCATGTCTCTCCAAGAATCCTCCAAACCTTCAGTGCCAGATAGGGACTGCTGAGAGATCCAGCTTGTGGGCTGAGCTACTACTGGGGTTTCAGCCTCTTCATAGTATTGATTGCCATTGTTGGACTACCCAGGCTGTGTCATGGAGACCAGTACAGGAGGATCAAAATGGGATGCACTGCTTACTGGACCTCATTTGGTGACCACGGGAAGGGAAAACATCAGTGTGGAGCACAAGGGCAAGATTGATGGTTATTTGGGCTTGCCAAGGAGGAGCCTTCAAACATGACATCTTTCAGCCTAATAAAAATCAGTATCAACTGTAAGAATGCTTAAAAAGATATAGTGTGGCAGTGCATATATATCATATTTTGGATGTGAATGCAGATTGGGAGGGAACACAAACAGCAAGAAGAAGAAGAAGAAGAAGAAGAAGAAGAAGAACGAAGAAGAAGAAATGATGGAGGGAGGAGGAGGAGAGGAGGAGGTCAGGAGAGGAGACTGGGTCAAAGAGGAACTGACTGATGATGCTGTAAATACAGTGAATTCCATTTTTTTCTTGTATAAATGACAGGGGTCTTATGGCTGTGCTTATAACATACATCATCAAGACATCATGTGTTCCGTATACCAAAGTAACCCTTTCATGAACTATTAGTGCTGTTTAATAATACGTTTTATCTAATGCTTGTGCTTCATTAGTAGGATCGAAAGCTTACCGACAAACTGTCAGCTCCATAGAAAGGAAAACAGCCAGAATTGGACCAGAAGTCCAAGCCACAAAGCTCCAGCAGAGGAGTGGAGATTTTTTGCTTCTGTTCTACCTTGTGCCCTTTTCTAAGCCTAGGGAAACGAATCTGTGGAAGAGGGGCAAGTAGAATGTAAGGGCGCTGATTGGGGTGAATGGTGAAGACTACAGCAAGTAGTTCTGGACAATCATTTGAGTCCAACTTGATTAACATACAACCCCCACCCCTCCTCTGGAAGGTGGGCTGTGGGGGTTTGGGCACATTCAGCTCTGCTAAATTGGTTTTACATGAAGGGATGCTTGTTAATCAATGGATTAGTCACATTAGCTAAAAATGAAAAAAAACTGGAAAGAAAGACTGCAGACAGTTATGCAGAATTGTCATGAATCTGGATGGGGTGGGGGTCGGGGGGAAAAGGAGGGGAAATATGCCTTGAACTGAATTGGAAAATGATGTAGTGAAATGCACAAAGCATCCATAAAAAAATGTAAAAAACAGAACAAAAATCTGACTGAAAGGGTGATTTTCTGCTCAAAAACAGAAACTTCTTCTGCCTGAGATATTTTAAAAGACAGACTGAGGATAAAAGATGAAAAACATGTTTGGCAAGAAGCATGAGTCTTGGTGGGGTGGCCTGACTGATTTGATAATATTTGGTAATGAAATACAGCAAAGCTTCAATATAAATTCAGATTTGAAGAAAAAAGAATTATTTAGAGTCATGGAAGGGGGTGGAGGCTCCATAAGAAAACAGAGCGTCTTCCAGACAACTTGTCCATTTGATTCATAATGAATGCAGCTGCAATGGTGACAGCATGCAAGATCAAACCAGACAAAAGGCAAAATACCATCATAAACATACTGAAGTAGGTAAGAAATATCAACCTATTATAATGAACTTTTGGCAATTGGTGGCTTCTGGGAGCCGAGTAAGACAGTGCTCTTACCAATGTTGAAGAGTCTTGGTGGTGCCAGGGAATGTGATTCACACCTGAAGATATTGGGGGTCAAAAATCATACGACATAGGGAGATAAGTATATATATAATATAATAATTATATATATTATATATATATGGTGGCAATGTTGACATCAGGCACAAGACTCAGGCCAACTCAGACAAGGTCTCAAAGTGGAACAAGAGAAATAGGTGGGGGACTGGCCCTGGACTGAGAACTCCAAGAGACTGATTACTGTTGGATGAGGAAGAGCATACCTTACCTGATTTCTAGATCTGCTGACTAGAGTCCAGTGGATGTATTGGCACAGTAGGACATCTATGTTAAAGAGCTTGATGTTATAATGCATGAGTTTTGATGGGTTGAGGCATGACAATACTGGGTTTGATTGGGAAACATTACAGTGAAAAAAAGTAAAATAAAAAAATAAAAACCAAGTATATGTCAATTCTTATCCTATTTTCTATATGCTTTGTCTTTAAAGAGAAAAACAATGACTAAGATCCATTTTCTGCATAAAAATACAGCCCATTTTAAGACGAGCACCCACAGAGAACCTATTAATCTCCCAGTGAAATGATAGTGAAATATCCTGATAATATTGCTCACATACAGTTTCCTCAGGACTTTAGCTAAGAGGAGTTAATGGGACCCTGTTCAAGACAAGAGAGTAGAGATGTATCTTCTCTCAATGGGGTTTCTCTAAACACTAAAAGAACTTCTGACAGAACTGTAAGCTCTCATTATGCTTCAATTTGTTTAATTAGCCACGATACTGAACACTTAGTCAAAACATATTGTTGCTGAATGAATGAAACAACCTGAGACACTTCCTAGTACTGACAATTGCTTTGGACAAAGAAGGAGCTGAAACCATCATGTATCCTCTATTCCTATACATGTCCTTAATGATCCAGACATCAAAATCCAGAAAGAGAATTTTGGTTTTTGTAACTTGATGGCACTTTACTTGATGCCCTTTTACATTAAGTATTTTTATATTTATACAAAACTTGCTAATGTATTGTCATATATTATTTATCAGTATCTTTAGTCTTCTCAATCTTTTTCACCAATAGTAACAGTTTAAAATCTGATAAAGACAACCACATGAGAGAGATTATTCCCTTAATGTGTCAAAGGAAAGTTTAATACTGCACTATGCTAAAAAAGTGTCTTAAACTTGTATCTGCATACCAGGTTCCCCACATGCATAACTGTTATTTTTAATTTCTATGTTTTTTAAAATTCTATTTATTTATTTTTATGTGTATTAATACTTTGTCCAAGTGTATGTAGGTGAACCATGTGCATGCATTGGGTGGGGAGGCCAGATGGAGATCTCAGATCTCCTGAAATTAGAATTACAGACAAATGTTATCTGCCATGTCGGTGCTGAGTGCTCTTAACCACTGAGCTATTTCTCCAGTTCAATAATATTTTGTATTTATAAATCTATTTATTTATTCATTTAATAACTGATTGGTAGGTGAATTTATTGTATGTATACTGGTGTAGTTTGCATGTGGGTATGCATATCTGTATGGGGGTATGCATGCTTATGTGTAGGTATGCATGTTTGCATGTGAGTATGTGTGGGAAACCCACTGAGGTTTGTGGCAGGGCTCACTTAATCCCTGGATGACCCATGTGGAAAACACGCATAGGAAATCACACCATGCGGGTGCATGTTAAGGTCCAAATGCAGAGAGAGAGTTTATTGCAAAATGCCTGGTTATATATTGATCATTACTCAAATCTCAGGGCCGAATCCTAAACCTTTTCATCACTATATCCCACCCCATGTGTATGGCCAGGGAGGTCCCATTGGTTTAGAATGCAACCCATCTTAACTAAGTTTTCCCACATCTCACCCTTTTAATTTTATTTTTTTAAATTTTTCTGAGAGGCAGGGGAGTCCATGGGTGAGGCTAACAACCCAAAGGAAATGAAGTTTTGAATAGCCAGCTGTTCAAGCCTGTTTTGAGTTCTAGGCAGTGGGGAGCAGGTCAGACATGAAACTTTATTTTCACCCTAAGGTCAATTAATATAAAAAAACAACAACCATAAAGTGAACCAATTGTCAAGCATAAGCAATGAATGTAAGTAACATTCATGTAAAACCAATTAGCAAGTATCTATGTCCAAATTTTGAAACAACCCAAGGTTCCCATAGTCCAATTGGAGAAGCTTGTATACACAAGCATGTTGATCAAATAAAGAGTCCAGTCTATATTGCTGTAGTCTCATGATTCACCCCAATCTCTCTGCAACCCTTACATTCTACCATGCCTCCTCTTCCGCAAGTCGTTCCCTAGGCTTTGGGAAAGGGGCAAAAGTGGGTGAGATTCAAAGCAGTCTATTTTCTCTGGAGATGTCATTTTGGACTCTAGACTGTTCAGGTTGTTTCCCTTTATGGGTTGACAGCTTACCCAGGGGTACCTTTTTAATCCTACCAAGCAATGAGATAGATGTACAGGCATTTAAACAGTACTAGTTATTATGGCAAGCTAAGCTGTGAGCATAGACACAGATGTTTGGATGGTATGCTAATCCACAAACTGTGGCTTTTCTGTTAAGATGACAAGTTCTTACTATGGCTTATATCATCTCCTCACCACTAGAGGACATAAGCCTGTGGCATCAGCCTTGAATTATTCCTCTAAGGAGAGAGCTAATAGCCAATTAGATTTGGGATATATATAGACACATGGCTACCACTGTTGCACAGTATCTCCAGACAGTTGAGGTGTAGCTGATACTGACAGAGGAGTCTTGCTTGACTCAAGGAGACCAATATTTTGCTTTATTGCTTTAGTGACCTTTGGTAACACTCTCTGGCATTTCAGAGGCCAACTGTACATTAGCAAGTGACATCTCAAAACATTTTTTCATGCTTACACCAGGTCTTCGACAACAGGGACTTACCACCTATATCCTTATAGATATCCCACTTACAGGAAAAAGGTCTTAATCATTTGGGGGGTCTAAAGTCCCCTAGGCAACATCTCCTAGGCAGAATAGTCCATTGCTGATATCAGAGATCTCCTGTATTGATATATTTTGCTTAATTGCACACCTTATAAAGACTTTACTATTGTATTTGGCTCTAAATAGAGAATTATCCTTTCACAGTTCCTATGTCTATCAGTCAATTAAAGAAGGTAGTTATACCTGTTTTATAAGAAATTACCACTATAACAGTTGGCTCTAATTTACAGTTAGGGAACGACTTCATTACCATCATGTTTTACTTTTTCCTATAAAAGGGAGAGGTAGGAAGGTTTCTCAGCATCTGGAAGGTATACTTCATTAGGGCACATTATAAACAGTTCTCCCAAACAGAATTCAGAGAGATGCTCAGTGTCTGTGACTCAGGCAATCTGAGGTTCCTCTTCCTTTAATGTTCAAATGGGTCAGCCTCTCTGCTGGCATTTCTCATCCTGCACAGCCAAAACTTGTACATTTTCAGGCATTTAGATTGGTGTTTTTACCTGTCATAACATACAAATCTCCTCCCATTGTTAGTTTCAAGATCTCAAAATTGAAAATTTACCAAAAGGTTTGGAACACAGAGTTTTCCATTTGTATCCCAGAAGGAATATTATACCACCTCCCTCTTTCTGTTTTTTAAATTTTTAAGTTTTGACCTATAGATGCCTAAGCTGTATTACACATACCCATAAACAGGAACCGAGGCATAGGGTTTTATCAAATTTACCCGAACTGTTTTTCATTGACTGCTACTTATTTGGGAAGTGAACTTAAACTTAATTTCTTTAAATTATTCTACAAGTAAAAGAAAGTGTTATAAGATGATACTGTATAACACAGAAAAATAAAGAGACCATTTATGTACCTTAACCCCAAAGTTATTGTCGGAAATTCAATACAAATTATAAACAAAACAATTAACATTTTATATCCCCAATTAGTTCAAATGTATTACAATTTTCATCAAAACCTTCAACCAAATTTAACTAATACAGACATTTTTACTAAGTCTTTTACTAAGTCTACTAATATCCTATAATATGTAGACAAAGCTTGGGTAAAGTTGAATACCTGGCAAATAAATTTTACCCAATATACACTTTGTTCTTTAAAACTATATGACTAGACTATGACTTCTGAGAAATTAAGTCAATTAACTTATATGGTTTAGTATTCTGTATTTCTGCATAAATCTCTACTGAAATACCTCTCTATATAAATATGTTATTTTTCCTAGCACTTGGGAGGCAGAGGCAGGTGGATGTTTGTGAATTCAAGGCCAACCTGGTCTACAGAGTGAGTTCCAGGACAGCTGGGACTACAGGGAGACCCTGTCTCAAAAAGACCAAAATAAATAAATAAATAAATAAATGTTATTTTTTAATATACCATTTTATTTTTTTATTTTTTTTGATTAATTTTTTATTTATTTCTGTATGTGTATGAATGTACTGCCTGCATGCAAATCTGTACACCCATGCTGTGCAATGCCTCAGAGATCAGAAGAGGGCGTCAGACTCCCCTGGAACTGGAGTTCTCCTGGAATTGGAGCCTCATACGGCTCTCAGCCGCCATGTGGGTGCTGGGGATCGAACTCGGGTCCTCTTCAAGAGCAGTCAGTGCTCCTAACTGCTAGGCAATCTCTCCAGCCCCTAATATACCATCTTAAACTTCAAACCTTACAAAGGGGATTTTAATAACTATCTCCTTCCAAGCTCTTGGCCTTCTCCAGGCCTGTCATGAAAACCTGCTTTAAAGATTTTTCAATATCTATCTCTTAATAAAAGTTTCTTTTACACTTCTTATGCCCATTAGTTAAAGACTGGCTAGATATGACCCATGAGAATTTGTTGCCATCATTACTGTCTTGATTTTTTTGTTGTTGTTTGGTTGTTTTTTTTGTTTGTTTGTTTTGTTTTGTTTTTATGGGAGCTTCTGGGAAGCTTCCTTTGTCATGAGCAGGTGCAGCACAGTCCTGCTATGGGAAGCGGGACACAGTGCCCAGTGGGCACTGTGAGGAACTGGCCCCTTTGCATAGAGGTCAGTTCGTTACTCCTGTAACCCGACCGGAGAGGTACTTCCTACTCAGGTCCTTAGCCTGGGACAACGAGATACATTTCCCACTCTTGGCCATGACTTTCCACCTGCCCAGAGCCAGGACAGGAATTTCACACCAGCTACCCAGGTTGGTGGCCCACAAAGGGAGGCTTTTTCCAGCCAACTGGCCACCCAAATGAAATGCAGGCCTGAACACCAGCTACCCACTGGTCATCTGAAAGAAATGCAGGCTTGTCTTAGCCTGTATACACACAATAATTTAAAAAAATGGTGGCCACAAATTCCACAATGATGTTAATGGGAATTCACATTTTTATATTTTTTTAATTTTTAAATTTTTATATTCTTTATTTTTTATTCCCAAAGACCCAAAAAATTATTAACACTTTAATACAATGAAAAGCTGGTTGCATCTTTTAGATGTTGAAAGGGCGTAACCAGTAGGTGGCAGTGTAGATCCATTATTTTAAAAATTTTAATAGATAACCCATAACCTTTGTTGAAATTGAATTATGTTTGGCTGTTTAATGTAAATTTGCATCTTAAGAAGGAAGGGCCACGTTCCAACTCAGAGGCAATGTTTTTACTGGTATCATGGCTGTTAACATTAAAATATACTTACAACACAAGTACACACATCCATACACAAGTGTGCGTGCACATACATACACATACATACGTACATACATACATACATACATACATACATACATACATATGAAAGATTTGTTAGGTTGACCTGTAAGAGAAGAAAGCCACATTATTTGATGTTCAATGATAAAAGATCATTTACACAATTAAGGTTGGGCTTGAGTCTTCCGAAGGTCCACAGTCTGTCTCTTGAGTACTGGAATCAAAGCTGCACCTTTAAAACACAGTGAAAGATGGAGCACTGCCCCCAGGCAAGAGTGCCTGAGACTTTATGCTCCCCAGTGAAACACAGAATACTGTAAAGCCAGCCCTTCACCCACCAGCCATCAGCTGTTTCCAGAGCAGGAGAGGGACACAGAACAAACATTGGACTAGATTAACCAGAGTATCTACAAAGAGCTACAAACTGAAAAATGTAACAGCTTCATATTTTGCCTTTGGTCTTTTCAAGGCAGGGTTTTCTCATAGTCAGAGCCAGGGGCCAGGAGGTCACTCTGTAGACTAGGCCACCCCAATTCACAGACATCCATTTGAATTAAAGGTGTGGGCCACCGCCAAGTCTGGAATTTACAAGCTCAATTTGCATCATAGAAGACTGGCCTCTAGAAGAGATCTTGGGGGAAGTTTAGCAGACAAAAGGAAACTTCAGCAGAATTAAGCACTATTTTACACTATTTAACACTATTTACAGAAAACATTTTAAGGAGGACACTTTTTAAAAACACATTTAGACTATGGCTGGCTTTTAACAAGCTTCCATTCAAGCCAATGTTGGTAGATTAACTCCTGGGTGGTTGCCTCTACAACCCAAGCTTGCCTGTGCAAAGGTGCAAATGAATGCCTCTGTGGAAGGCTCGCCATGCTTTTTTGCTCCATGGGCACGCCTGTCCTTCCAGTCTCTGTGACCTTCGCCACTTGAACTGTGGCCAGAAAGTAGAAGCCTATACTTCTCTTAGGGGCTGGACCCCAGGCTGCAGGGCAGGTTCCAAGCCCTTTTCCAAACCTCTAGAAGGCAAGTGGATGGGAGAGGAAGGGCTCCTCTCACAATTTCTCTGAATACCTGCCACCTGGGAAGGCTGGGGAAGCAACAGATGCCCCCAATCCAGGGAAGCCAAAACAACACCTATGGGCTCCATAATCATGTCCCGCTGAGTGGTTGAAAACCCACAAGAGAATGCAAGCTTCCCAAAGCCTATCAGAGAAAGGGTCTCCAGCACACAGGCCAAGTCTCCATCATCGCCATCCACAGGTGCACCAGCAGAATCAATATGAGAATTCCCTCTGTGTCCATCCTTTGTCCATCCCTTCACTGATTTGGAGATGCTAAACTTTCTCCATGCCACAACTTGAAACACAACAGCCACAGCAAACCACAGCACACAGTCAACAAACACACGTCATACATCACAAAACAATTCCTCCTGAAACATAGCTTCCTTGAAGGTGTTATTTCCCATCTTGCAGAGATTCTAGCTTACCAATTTGGACTCCATGCCCCACGTTTGTGGTGCCATTTGCGGGGACCCCACCGAGGTTTGTGGTGGGGCCCACTTAATCCAAGGACAATCCATGTGGAAAACACTCACAGGAAAGCATACCATGTGGGCGCATGTTTAGGTCCAAATTCAGAGAGTTTATTGCAAAATGTCTGGTTATATATCAGTCATGACTCAAATCTCAGGGCCGAATCCTAAACATTTTGTCACTATATCCCACCCCATGTGTGTGGCCAGGGAGGTCCTATTGGTTTAGAATACAACCCATCTTAACTAAGTTTTCCCACAAGTATGCATGCTTGCATGTGTGTATGCATGCTTGCATGTAGGTATGCATGCTTGCATGTGTATGGGTGCATGTGTACATCCATGTGAGTATTCCTGTGTGAACTTATGCATGTGGAGGGCTGGGACTATGGAGAATCTTCCTGCATTGCTCTACCACCTTGTTCTTTGAGGTAGAGGGTCTATCAGTCAAACCCAGAGCTTGCTAATGTGGCTAGTCGCACCAGCTAGTTTGCTGTAGGTCTCCATATCTAGGCCTTCTGCAGCTGAAATTTCAGGTGGCCCAAATTCCCATTTATGTGGATTCTGAAGATCCAAATTTTGGTCTTTTTGCTAGCATGGCAAGCCATTTAACTGATAAGCCATATCTCCAGCTCTGTGTTTGCTCTTATTATTTATTTTAAATTAACATACAAAGTAACAGGTTTTCTTATGCCATTTTCATGCATAATTAATTTTGATTGATCCTCCATGCCCCCACTTTCCCCTACCCCATGTGCTTGGTCCCAGTCTCCACTGCACTCCACTTACCTCAATATTCCCCTTTCTACTATCTTGTTTTATTTTATAAGGTAATGCAGGTTTTATTATTTTTGTTTTTGATATTTTAAAAATCTATCTTGAGGAAAATAACAATTCCCATGGTCTTAGTTTTGTTTCAGTTTCTGTGATAAAATATCCTTACAAGAGTTTACTTGGGTCACAATTTTAGGTTCCAGTCCATCATTGAAGCCAAGTTCTATCAGGAAGTCCAAGAAGCTAGTCATATAACATATGAAGTCAAAAGCAGAGAGAAAAGGAGTGATCACATGTTTCCTACTTTCATGTGCTGGTTCTCAGCAAGCTTTTTTTTTATACTCTCATAAAATTCAGGTCCAGCATATTCATGACAGGTCTTCCCACCTCAATTAATAATCAAGATAATCCTCTTCAGACATGTTCACAGGTCAACCTGATCTAGGTGATTCCTCATAGAGACTCCCTTTTTAGGCAATTTTAAGTTTATGCCAAGTTAACAATTGAAAACCAACCACCACATTTGTGGAGAGATGAGATTGCCAAATCTTTTTTTTTTAAATATGTTTTATGTTTTCATTTCATGTGTATGAGTATGTTGCCTGCATATGTATAAGAGTACCTGTGCATGTGACACTTGAGGAGATCAGAAGAGGGTGTCAGATCCCCTGGAACTGAAGTTACAGAAGGTTTTTATGCCCCATGTGGGTACTGGGATTTGAAATCAGTTCTTCTGCAAGAACAGCCAGTGCTCTTAACTACTGAGCCATCTCTCCAGCCCTGGTTTGCCAAATGTTAAGGAGTCAGGTACATGTTTCTTATTCATATCTGTTCTTCAAGAATCCAGGAAAATCTTGCTGTACATGTTGGCCCACATTTTTAATCCCAGCACTCTGGAGGCAGAGACATTGACTCAGAGCCATGCACTTACACATAAAGAAAATTAATATACTTTGTTAAAGTAAGCCTAGGAGATAAGTAATCTTAGGACACAAGTTTCACAGTGCCCTTCACTAACATTATACAAAGATTAACATAAGATAGAAAGATTAACATATAAACATATAAACACTGAGACAGACAGGAGGCCTGCAGACTAGGGCAAGCCAGGTGAGATACCTCCACACAGTCATGCTGTTGGGCAAGGGACTTGACCCCCCACCTTGGGGAGAAGAGAGAAGAACTGTGTGCTCCAATAAAGAGGCAGACAGGAGGCCTGCAGACTCAGCAGGGAGGCCAGGTGAAATATGGGTACATGCAGGCCAAAGGAGTACCCCCCCACGTTCAAGCTATGGTACTGTAGTGGAGACTATAAGCTGCTGGTTCTCTTGTTGGGACGATCCAGCATGCACAGTGCCAGTGATTCTAGGCTTCACAGCCAATGCTGAGGAAGAAACCGACAGGAAGCAGAGAGACTGACCAACCAGTCCTCCATATTAACATTTGAGATTAGATTAGTGTCAGAATCAAAACAAACAAACAAACAAACAAACAACAACACAAATCCACATGCCAAAGACACAATAGAAAAACAACAATATGGGAAAAGTTCATAATAAATCCCCACCAAACTCTGTCAGTCCTATAGAAGATCCCAACAATGAGATCTCCCTGGAAGGAAACCAAGACACCAACCTTAGAAGAACAATTGTAGACATATTCAAAGAAATCAAAGAATACAAAGAAAAAATCAGAGAACTAAGAGGAGAGAATGAAAAACTCATGAAGGAACTAGAAAGAAATAATGATAAACTAAAAAAAAAAAAAAACCTAGAGGCAGAGAATGACAAACTTCAAAAAGAACTAGAGGAAGAGAAATACAAACTCCAAAAAGAACTAGAGGGAGAGAATGACAAACTCTGGAAGGAAGTGGAAACACTGTAAAGATCTCAGGCTGGAAGGAAAAAAGAAACTGACCAGCATAGCAAGGAGCTACAAGAAGAGACTGAACAGCTCCAAAAGGAAGTGGAAATACTGAAGAAATCACAGGATGAAATGAAAAAGGAAATTGAACATTCACCAATTAGCAGGAAAGGATGGGAAAATGCCTCAGAAGCAGAATGGATGAAGCAGAAAAAAGAATATCAGACCTACAGGATAACATGGTGCAACTAGAAACCTAAAGTAAAGATTAGGAAAATTAAAAAAAAAAAGAGTGGAACAACCACGAAATGTGGGACTCCATGAAAAGACCAAACATCTGTATCATAGGGATAGAGGAAGGAGAACAGCCCAAGACAACAGTATTGATCTGATCTTCAACAGAATAATAGAAGAAAATTTCCCCAAACTGAAAAAAGAAAAACCCATACAAATACAAGAAGCACATAGAACAAAAAATAGGCAAGACCAGAAAAGAAATTCCCCATGCCATATCATAGTTCAAACACTAGATGCTCAAAACAAGGACAAGATACTGAAAGCCACAAGAGAAAAACAGGTTACATATAAGGGAAAACCCATCAGAATTACAGTTGACCTCTCAGTGCAAACAATGAAAGCAAGAAGAACATTGGACCAAAGTATTCCCCTTACTAAGTGACTTTTGTCATTTACTAGATGTCAACCTAGAATACTACACCCAGCAAAAATGTCAGTTATAGTTGAAGGACAAAGAAAAATATTTCATGACATAAACAAAAGGAAAGAACACATGTCAGAAAAACCAACACTTCAGAAAACACTCGAAACAATTCAAAGAATGGAGGAAAGGAGCAACTATCCCCAAGAAACTAAAGAGAGAAATTAACAAAAGCATAACAGAGTAAATGAAAGCCTAGACCAAGAATGTAAACAAAAGTAAGTTTAAAGGAAACAACACATATTTATCAATAATAACTTTAAATATTAATGTCTAAACTCTGCAGTCAAATGACATAGACTGGGAGAATGGACTAGGAAACAGAACCCATCTGTTATCTACAGAAACCCATCTCACCCTCAGATACTACCTTAGAGTGAAAGGGTGGAAAAAATACTCCAAGCACATGGTACCAAAAATCAAACAGGAATTTCTATATTCATATCAGACAAAATAGACCTCAGAGTAAAATTAATCAGAAAAGACAAAGAGGGCCATTATATCCTATCAATGGAACAACTGACCAGGAAGATTTCACAAGCTTAAATGTTTATGCACCAAACTCTGGTGCAACAAACTCTATAAACACAATCCTTCAGGAACTTAAGACACAGATTAATCACAGCACACTAATAGTGGGGGAACTCAATACCCCACTAAGTCCTTTGGATATATCAACTGGACAAAAAATAGACAGAGAGACTTTGGAATGGAACAATACAATACACCAAATGGACCTCACAGATATCTACACAATTTTCCACCCAAACACCAGAGAATATATTTTTACTCAGCGCCCCATGTAACATTCTCCAAAATAAACCACATACTGGGACACAAAAGAAATCTCAGCAAATACAAAAGGATTGAAATTATTCCACGCATTCTATCAGACCCCAGTGCAATAAAGCTCAATATTAACACCAGGATAAGCCCTACAAACAACAAGAACACTTGGAGTCTAAACAACAAAATCCTGAATAATGAATGGGTGAGGGAATAAGTAAAGAATGAAATATAAGTATTCTTGGGACTAAAGGACACAACAAAAATTGTGGGATAATTAAAAGCAGTCCTAAGGGGGAAGTTTATAGCACTAAGTGCCCACATCAAAAAAAAAAAAAAAAAAAAAAAAAAGGAAACAAATAAATGATCTAACACTGCAGCTAAAAACACTTGAGAGATAACAACAAATGAACTCTAAACCCAACAGACAGGAAGAAATAACAAAAATCAGAGCAGAAATCATTGAAATAGAAACAAAGAAAACAATACAAATCCCCCCAATTAATCCAAAAGCTCTTCTTCAAAAAGATAAAGAAAATAGACAGACCTCTAGCCCAGTTAACCAAAATAAAGAACAAATCCAATCAATAGCATTCATTATGAAAGAGGAAACATCACAACAGATAAAGAAAAGATCCAATCATTTGAGAATACTTCAAAAACCTATCCTCTACTAAATTTGAAATCTTAAGAGAAATTGATGAATATCTGAAATCTTGGGATTCATGAAAGCTTAACCAGGAAGAGATTGACAGCTTGAACAGACCCATAATATTTGAGAAAATTAAAGATGTAATAAAAAGCCTCCCAACTACAAAAAGCCCAGGGCCAGATGGTTTCACAGCAGAAGTCCATAAAACATTTAAAGAGGTCTTACAACCACTACTACTCAAACTGTTCAGAAGAATACAGAGGGAAATCTCTCAAATTCCTTCTATGAAGCCAACATCACTCTAATACTAAAACCAGACAAAGACACAAACAAGAAAGAAAACTATAGACCCATCTCATTATTGAACACAGATGCAAAAATTCTCAACAAAATACTTGCAAATTACATACAGACCCACATCAAAAGATCATTCATCATGACCAAGTTGGATTCATACCAAAGATGCAGGGATGGTTCAACATAAATAAATCAATAAATATAGTAAAACACATAAATGGACTGAAAAATAAAAACCACATGATCATCTCAATTGACACAGAAAAAGCGTTCGACAAAATCCAGCATTCTTTCTGGAAGGAACATTCCTCAACATAATCAAAGCCATATACAACAAACCCATTGCCAACATCATCCTAAATGGAGAAAAATGAGAAGCATTCCCCTTAAAGGCAGGAACCCAGCAAGGCTGACCCCTATCATCACTTCTCTTCAATATAGTGCTTGAAATGCTTACTAGGTCAATAAGGCAAGAAAGGGAAATTAAAGGAGTACTAATTGGAAAAGAGGAAGTCAAACTATCCTGTTTTGCAGATGATATGATATTTTACCTAAGTGATGCTAAAAACTCCACCAGAAAACTCCTAGAAATGATTTAAAGTTTCAGTAAAGTGGCAGGATACAAAATTAACCTAGAAAAATAAGTAGCCTTTCTTTACACCAACAATAAGCAACTGGAGAAGGAATATAAGGAGACCTTCCCAATCACAATAGCTTAAAAAAATTACCGGGCAGTAAACCTAACAAAAGACACCAATGATCTCTACAACAAAAATTTTAAAACTCTGAAGTAGATTGCAGATGACATCAAAAGATGGAAAGAACTTCCATGCTCATGGATTGGAAAAATTAATATAATAAAAATGTTCATTCTACCCAAATTAATACGCAGATTCAATGTAATCCCAATCAATATCCCAATCAGCTTTTTCACAAACTTGGAAAAAAAATCTTTAAATTCATATGGAAAAACAAAAAACCCTGAATAGCTAAAGCAACCCTGAGGGAAAAGTGCAATACAAGGGGATTACCTTAACAGATTTCAAGCTGCATTACAGGGCTATAGTCATAAAGACAGACTGGTACTGGCACAAAACAGACCCATTGATCAATGGAACAAAATCAAAGATCCAAACTTGAGCTCATATAATTTCAGCCACCTCATATTCAACAAAGGGGCTAAAAAAGTTCAGTGGGGGAAAGATAGCATCTTCACCAAATGTTGTTGGCAGAACTGGTTCACCATTTGTAGAAGAACAAAATTAAACCTGAACATCTCACCCTGAACAAAAATCAACTCCAAGTGGATCAAAGATCTCAACTGGAAACTGGAAACCTTGAAGGTGATAGAAGAAAAAGTTGGCATCAACCTACAAGACATAGGCATAGGAAACGTCCTTCTAAACCAAACAGCAGCTGCACAGGAAGTAAGGTCATCAGTGGACAAGTGGGACCTCATCAAACTCAAAAGCTTCTGTACAGCTAAAGAAACAATCAAGGAAATGAAGAGAAAACCCACAGAGTAGGAGGAAATCTTTACCACTGATACATCTGACAGAGCATTAACATCCAGAATATATATACTACTTGAAAAACAAAGAAGTAAGTAAACAAATGACCTACTCAAAGATGGAGTAAAGAGCTGAACAGAGACTTCACCAATAAGGAAGTAAAGATGGCTGAGATATGCCTTAAAAAATGTTCAACATTGTTAATAATTAAGGAAATGCAAATTAAGACTACTCTAAGGTATCATCTCACTCCAGTAAGACTGGCTAAGATCAAGAAAGCAAAAGACACCAAATGCTGGAGAGGTTGTGGGGAAGGGGGAACACTCATCTACTGCTGGTGGGAATGTAAACTAGTACAACCACTATGGAAAGCAGTGTGGAGAATCCTTAAAAGACTCAAAATGAGCCTGCCACCTGACCCAGTCATACCCCTCCTGGGTATATACCCACTAGACTCATCCTACTGAAAAGATATATGCACAGCTATGTTTATTGCAGCTCTCTTCACAATAGGGAAGAGCTGGAACCAACCTAAATGCCCCTCAATTGATTACTGGATAACAAAAACATGGTACCAGTACACAATGGAGTGCTATGCAGTGGTAAAGAAGATGACATCATGAAATTTGCAGGTAATTGGATGGAACTGGAAGCCATTATGCTAAGTGAAGTAATACAGTCCCAGAAAAAAAAGGCAAATGGTTTCCCTCATATGTGGATGCTCATACCAAATCCCCAGTTGGTAGGCAAACTGAGGAACTTTATTATTATATTTCTTTGTATCTGAATGCAACTGTGCTGTTATAATGTGAATCTCTTAATAGGCTCTATAATCGACCTACCACTTATATTCAGACATTGTAATTACCATATATGGGTGGAAGATATGTGTTCATATTCTAGAGTAATATAAAATTAAAAGGAAAAAAGTGAACCCCAAAACATATTTTGGAATTAACATACAGTTTATTCCCAAAGGTCATAATTTTAATACATATGTGTTGTTTAAACAGGCATGATTTGGAGTAATGCATAGGGGAGGGAACAACAACAACATAAGGACTGGGTCAAAGAACTGACTGATACAGTTAAATTCTGCTCAAAACAACAAGCCTCTGAAGAAAAAAAAAATCCTTGGAAACACAGAGAAAGATGCAAGATATGTATGTCAGAATGCATAAACTGGGGTGGGGGAGGGGTAGGGAGAGGGGCACCTATCCAAATTGGACTGAAAAATGATGTATGAAATACACAAAATGTCAATAAATTGAACATAATTTAAAAAAAAGGCTAGAAGAGCAGGGGAATCCTATCTACTCTCTGACAAGGTTCTTGTCAATGCCTAGTCCAAACCAAGTTAGATTTGGAAAGCTCCACTATAGTCTGGCCTTCTAAATAGTGAAGAGCCCTATCTTCCTTGCCAATTCTAGTCAAAATGGTAGCCCAGTAAAGTGTAATGAGACTGAGATTACGTGTAGAGACATTATATTCAAGGAGACTGTATTTTATAGTCTTGCAGAATTTTTTCTTTCTTTTTATAAAAGAACATATTCAAACCTACTCACACATTAGAATTAAAAGTTCAGTTAATTCCCAAGTAAACAACATATTAAACTGAGAAATCCTACTTTCTTCTAATTATAGTTGCAAGGATGTCAGGACTTTAACAACCAAACATCGTAGGGCCTTCTTAGTAGATCAATAAGTGGAACATTTTAGAGATGTGTGATTAATTATTTACCACAAGGAAACATTATGCAGCTTGTACTTTGTCCACATACAATTGTACAACGCTATTATTTCTAATTGAGAGCTAATTGTTCTTTTTAAAGTACTTAAGATACAATCCACTTGATTCTCCAACTGGCAAACCAAGCAACTTGTATAGTCAGTGGTTTCTTGTAAATATAGTGCAACTATGTCTGTGGAAATAAATGGACCATTACAATCTTTTTCATAATGCTTGGAAGGCATCTAGTACATAGAAAAGCACATTGAAGTAACAATTTGTAGTTTAACAGAGGTTTCCTAAAAATAGTTTATTCAGTATACATTGCTCACTCACTAGTAATTTCTGATACTTTGTAATAAAATGTGGGAAATTATGATACTGATTTAAGGCAAATTATTAAGTTTTTACAGTGTGAAATTAATTACAATTTCAACCTAGGAGGGAAAAAGTGTAGCTATGAAAATATGTAACATTGTAGATATTATGATTTAAGAAAAATAGTTCTCAGTTCCAATTCTGCTCCTACCATCTATTAACATGTGCATTTATTCCATTTAAGAATTTGTCAGGGCTGGAGTTTTGTAGAATCCTGGTTTAGTAGTAATAACTATACTCACAGAATGTTTTTGAGGATAGGATCATGTGGAGCATGTAAAAATGCTGAGAAGATGTCAAGCATCAAACATTTAATATTATTGTATATTAGTGTTCCAAAATTAAATTAGAAATTGGAAGTATTTTCTGCACCTCTCAAACTATTTACACACCATTTGAACGCCAGTGGTTTATAATAATTTTGCTTTACAAATAATCATGATACATACCATGAAACACAGCCCTGTTATATATGATGAATGGCTAATACATGTCCAGAGGAAATAACTTTACTAGAACATTTCTTCTGTTGTCCCCCTTGTTTAGTTTTGGCCTCTGTAAAACACTTGTACTGATAAAGCCTAAAATTAGCTCTCTTGCTAATTCCACTCTCTGGAATGTGATAGAAAATAAACAGGCTTCTTTAGGCAGAAAAACAAATGTCATAAAATGTATGTCCTCCAGTGATTTTCCAATCTCTTCATAGGGCCCTCAGCCCAGTCTTTACTCACAGTCTGTCTTTATTTCCTTGGATTTTGCGAAGAACAACAGAAAGCAATATATTAGAAGCAATGTGAAAAATGAGCATTTCTGTAACACTGAAAACAAGCAGCTGTCCTGAAGATAATAAAAGAGATAGAATAATTACAGAAAGTAGGAAATGGCATAACAGTAAATCTTGGGACCCCAAGAAATGCTTTGTATTCAGATAGACCTTCTCCTGTGACTCAATATATTCTAATTACATGGAAACTTACAGTAACAAATTATAATTGAGATTTATAAGTAGTCTGAGTTATCACAAAGTAGCTAAATCTGTTAATGCTACTTTGTTTGAGAAGTTAAGGACAATATATATGTTATATATCAAAATTATAAAGTTGTTGCCCTGCAGGAAAATCTGTATAGAAATATACTTTATTTTGTTCATTATTCTAAACAATTGAATGGTTCTAAAAATGTATGTTTAAAGCCACAGCTAAGTGTAGCTCTCACCCCTTACCAAAGAAGCTGCTCATGCCAAAGATGGCAATGATTACAGAGAAACTCACAATTGGTCTAAGGGCAGAGAATGCATGCCCAGGGAGTGCCAAATCCTAATTGATACAACTATCCATCTAAAATGCAACTGTCCATTCAGGGAACATCAAGGAAAAGGGGAAAGAAAGATTGTAAGAGTCAGAGGATCTACCTGTTGTTAGATAGTATCTTCTCTACAATTCTTGAAAAAAATATGAAAAGATATGGCGATACTGAATTCAGTCTCATTCTCTATAATTCACTTTCGAAGGTATCTTATGTGGTTCTGGTGGGAATAAAAATGTTGCCAGTGCTTTGAAAACTGTTTGAAAAGGTTCTATAAAGTTACATATTGATCTAAATTGTGGTCCAGATATTGGACTCTTAATTTAATCGAGAAAAAAGTGTATATGACCACAAGAAGACATATTAGAATAGTTATTGTAACATTAATAACAAGGGCTTCAAAAACGAAACAACATTAATCTCTGTGAATAGAATAGCCCAGCAAACTGTGGTATCACCATACAGCAAGATGCTATTAGATTACTGAAACAAAAAGCAAAATAAAATTAGTGATTGGGCTGGAGAGATGGCCTAGCGGTTAAGAGCACCGATCGCTCTTACAGAGGACCCAGGTTTGATCCCCAGCACCCACATGGCGGCTGAGAACCATCTGAAACTCCAATTCCAGGAGAACTCCAGTTTCAGGGGAATCCGACACCCTCTTCTGACCTCCGCGGCATTGCTCGACGGGTGCACAAACCTACATGCAGACAGTACATTCATACACATACAGAAATAAATAAAACTAAAAAAAATTAAAAAAAAATTAGTGATTATATACAGATGAATCTTGAACACATTAAATCGAACAAAAGTAGCTAAGGAGAAATCTATATTCTGTATGAGACCAGCATAAATTAAGTTCAAGAATAAGAGAAATTGAGCTCATGACACTGGAAATCAAAATAGCAATTCACTGGAAAGGGAAATTTGTGGAGAGATGGAAATAATGTACATTGTGATACGAGCAAAGGTTACATGCATTAATGAATTATATACTTAAAACCTCTAAATTTTGCTTTCTGCATATTGTACCTTAACAAATACTTTGTTTGAAAACCAGTAATTGTGGCTGTCTAGATGCTATTTTTTTTTTAGCCTTTCTGACTACTTCAGATGTTAAGTTTGAGGTTTTTAAAATATTTTTTATTATTATAAGGATTACCTTTTAGCTATCTGGCAAACTCATCTGTTCCAATGACTAATTTGTTGAAGGTTCTAGAGACTTGAAATTTCTGGCTCTTTTTTCTCTCAGGTTTTGTTCACTCTATTCCTCTCTGAACTTGCTTTACTTTAGGCATTTCAGCTGGGCATCTGTTCTAATACAAGTGATTAACTGTTAGCACTCACAAGGCTTCACATTTCAAATAAATGGAAGTGCTGCTTTGCACAGCAGGTAGCAAGCTTACTGAGAAATAATGAAATTCATTACCTTGAAGCCCTATACACATTCAAAATAATAGCAAAAAATAGCTACACATAGGCAAATACAATTAGGTTTTTTCAAATCTTAGATTTTATACCATAGCTCATAGATACATAATAATTTTCTAAAAGATGCTATGAATGATTTCAAGTTAATGACAAAGAGGTCAACTAGTTCTCTTCTATAACACATCCTTTGTTATTTCTAGCAAGAAGTAAATTTTGAGCTGAACAGATTAAATTTCTGACCAAGAATGTGGCTTTAATATAAATCAAATTCAGTTCCTGCCAGAATAATTATTTTACAAAACCAGCATAAATCTTGATAATTTTTTTCAGAAATTTACATATATAAACACAAATATAAATCTCTTATCTGTGAAAGTCACTTACACTCAGCAGCTGTTATTATTTGGAACTTCATAGAAAGCGATCTATTCAAGGTCAACTATTATACTTGAATAACAAACATTAAAAGTAGCTTATGGGCAGCACGAGTTATTAATTATGCACATTATTAAGTACTGAAATTAAGAGACATTTGTAGAGGTAAGTGTGGCTTCCTTTGTTTTCAATGATTTATGAGATAGTATTCTTTCATAATAAACATTTTCAGGTATCTAATAGTGCATTTTCATCAAGAGTTAAAGATGTTTCCAATTTAATTATTATTCACTGACCAATGGCAATGCATAAAATGTGATTTTCTTAGTCACCACCAGTTAGTTGAAACTGACCACTAATTGGAGGGATTATGACTCTAGAAATTTATAAATAGATCCTGATAATATACTTTTCATTTCCAAAGTTTTCTTTGATGTTCCAAATTTGAAGCTCTTACTATGCAGGCAAATTGCTATCTGGTCACTCATTGGCCCACTGATAAACTGTTCAGCTCTTAAGCTTCCCTTTGCATCTAAGATAGTTTAGCACATTCCTACCTGATTCTCTGGATGCCAAGCACTCCTTTGCTCTGCATTACATATATGGTGTGATTAGTGGACCATAGGGATGGTGACAGTTTTCACTGTCAACTTGAGACGATCTGAAATCACCTAGAAAGAAAGCCTCAATAAGGGTC
Organism: Rhizomys pruinosus; assembly: GCA_009823505.1. Taxonomy (NCBI): domain Eukaryota; kingdom Metazoa; phylum Chordata; class Mammalia; order Rodentia; family Spalacidae; genus Rhizomys; species Rhizomys pruinosus. Next base: position 977,950 of record VZQC01000945.1, read on the forward strand.
TCTCTACATCAGGTTGGACTTTAGGGACATGTCTGTGAGGGACTGTCTTGATTGCTTTAATTGATGTGGGAAGACCCACAGCTTCTGGGAGCAGCCCAGTTCAAGTGATATGGCAGAAGGAAAGCTTTTCAGCTCTGTGCATGCTTGAGTTTCATTCTTGGTGAGTTCATCTATCTTCTTGGTGCTGCTGATTCCTTCACCCATATTAGAACCAGCTTCTTTTTTTATTTTAATTTTATTTTTGGGGGTATGAGTGTATTGCCTGCAAAAGTGTAAATGTACCTGTGTCATGCAGTGCCCACAGAGTCCAAAGAAGGTGTCAGATTCCCCTGGAACTGGAGTTACAGACAGTTGTTAGCCATCATATGGGTGCTGGGAATCAAACCTGGGTCTTCTGCAAGAGCAGCCAGTACTCTGAACCACTAAGCCATCTCCTCCCCCCGCCCCCCCACCCCCCCGAGCCATCTTCTTGTGGTTTCTAATGTTCACTGAAGACCAGCTGGACTCCAGGAATCCTCCAAATGTTTGAAAGCAATATAAATACCCTTTAAAAGGACCTACTGTGACTTCATGGATCACCTTCCCTGATATAGCTATCAGCCTTATTTACACGATAATACATTGAATTGTTCTAAGTCTCTTATTTGTTTGTCCTCAGAGTGCATTCTCCTTGTTTGTTGGGAAATATTTAAAGGGGTCCCAATTATTACCTGAGCTATTGATGATATTTCACTCCCCACAACTAATTAATGTGAGATCCGAATTGAGAAACAATGATGGAACTGAAGGAGATCATGAGAAAGACTTCTGAGCTGCTGAATTTTCTTGAAAAATCACTTTTAAAGTATCTGTCTCTATTTCTTGTGCACGGCCCCTTGAGCTTTTGTCCAAAGCAGTTGGGAGTGATGCATATTGGAAACAACAACAACAACCAAAAGAACTGCATCGAAGAACTGACTGAAACAGTGAACTTCTGCTCAAAACAGTCAAGTTCCACATGGAGGATATTGAGAAATACTGAGAAAGAGATGAAAAGCATGTTTGGCAGAATGCATGAGCTCTGGAGGGGTTGGGGAATAGGGGGCACGGGAAAAATTAGAATATCCCATACTTACCGCAGTTATTTTCGAATAATGTTATCAGTGTCATCAAGAAGTTACTGGAAGCACACACAAAAAAATATCTGTCTCTAAACAAGATTGTTGCAAATCACATAAAGCCCCACATCAAGAAGATCATCGATCATGACCAAGTTGGATTCATAACAGAGATGCAGGGATGGTTCAACATATGAAAATCAATAAACATCATCAAACACATAAATGGACTGAAAGACAAAAATCACACAATTATCTCAATTGATGTGGGAAAAGCCTTTGACAAAATCCAGCATCCTTTCATGCTTAAAGTCCTAGAGAGAATTGGATTGGAGGGATAATTCCTCAATTTAATCAAAGCGATATACAGGAAACCCACAGCCAATATCATCCTAAATGGAGAAATGAAAGAAGCATTCCGTTTAAAGGTAGGAACTTGGGAGATCTCCCAAGACCACCTGAAGCACAGGAAAATGGCTCGAGCTAGAGGACATCATGCTGAGTGAAGTAACACAGTCCCAGAGTAACAAACGATGAATGGTATCCCTCATCTGTGGATGCTAGTGCCAATTACCTAGTTGTAAGTATTTCTTGTGCACGACCCCTTGAGCTTTTGTCCAAGCAGGTGGTAGTGATGCATATTGGAAACAACAACAACAACATCAACAACAACAACAACAACAACAACAAAAAGGACTGCATCAAAGAACCGACTGAAACAGTGAACTTCTGCTCAAAACAGTCAACTTCCACATGGAGAATTTTGAGAAAGACTGAGAAAGAGATGAAAAGTATGTTTTGTCGGGTCTTAGTCAGGTCCTGTCCTGGAACCAACTGGGCTGAGGAAAGGTAAATGCGCTACTGGCCCATTCCCCAGCTTCCTCAGTTCCTGGAGACACTCAGATGCAGCGGGGAGTCCGGTCAAGCAGGATCTCATTTTATTGCAAGCAGGGCAGTGATTTACATACAAAACAACCACAAAAGGCATTTAGGCATGAAGGCAAATGACCAATGTTCTTGCAGCCCCTCTGACCCTCTCAGGCGGATTGGCATACATGGCTGACAATTGTAACTCATGCTGCTTGTCCTTATCTTTTCCCAACCAGAGATTTTGGCAAACAACCTCGGTCCCTCCTCCTTTACTTTCCCTCAGCACCATCTTGACCTGGCCGGCTGGGTGGGCTCCATCAATGTTTGGCAGAATGCATGAGCTCTGGTGGGGTGGGGGGATGGGGGGGACATGGGTCTAGATTTGATAATCTTGTACAAAATATATATTTAAAAAAGGTAGGAACTCGGCAAGGCTGCGCCCTGTCATCACTCCTCTTTAATAGAGTGCTTGAAATAATTGCTAGGGCAATAAGGCAAGAAAAGGAAATTAAAGGAGTACTAATTGGAAAAGAGGAGGTCAAACTATCCCTTTTGCTGATGATATGATTGTTTAATTAAGGGGTGCTAAAAACTCCACCAGAAAACTCTTAGAAATGATTAAGAGCTTCAGTAAATTGGCAGGATACAAAATTAACCTCGAAAAATCAGTAGCCTTTCTCTACACCAACAAGCAACTGAAGAATGAATTCAAGGAGACCCTCTGTGGTGGTTTGAATGAGTGTCCCCCATAGGCTTTGGGTGTTCAGACATTTGTCTCCAGTTGGTGGCACTGTTTTTGAAGGTCTTAGAAGGTGTGGCCGTGTTAGAGGAAGTATGTCACTGAAGGCAGGCTTAGTGAGTTTAACAAGCCTCGTGGTCTCCAGTCTCCCTCTCTCTGCTTCCTGTGCTCTTTGTGAGATGTGACTCTCGGCTTGCCGCTCCAGATCCAGCCACTATAGCTCCCACCACAATGGACTCTAATTCCCTAGAACCGTCAATCGTAAACTCAAATAAACTCTTCCTTTTATAAGTTCCTTGGTCATGGTGTTTTATCACAGCAACAGAAAAGTGACTAATACACCCTCCCACTCACAATAGCCTCAAAAACAATAAAATACCTAGGAACAAACCTAACCAAAGACACCAAAAATCTCTACAACAAAAATTTTAAAGCCTTGAAGAAAGAAATTGAAGACATCAGAAGATGGAAAAACCTCCCATGCTCATGGATCGGGAAAATTAACATTGTAAAAATGTCCATTCTACCCAAACTCATATAGATTTAATGCAATCCCAATTAAAATCCCCAAGAGTTTCTTCACAGGCTTGGAGAAAAAAGTCCTTAATTTCATTTGGAAAAACAAAGACCCCAAATAGCCAAAACAACCCTGAGTGAAAAGAGCTACACAGGGGGGATCTGTATACTGGACTTCAAACTATACTAGAGGACTATAGTCATAAAAACATCTTGGTACTGGCACAAAAACAGACCTGTTGACCAATGGAACAAAACAGAAGATCCAAACTTGAGCACATATGATTTCAGCCACCTCATATTTGACAAGGGGGCCAAGAAGATACAATGGAGGAAAGACAGCATCTTCAGCAAGTGGTGTTGGCAAAACTGGATCACCACTTGTAGAAGAATGAAATTAAACCCATTCCTCTCACCCTGTACAAAAGTCAACTCCAGATGGATTAAAGATCTCAGTGTGAAACCCCAAACTCTGAAGGTGGTAGAAGAAAAAGTTGGCAACAGATTACAAGACATAGACATAGGAAAAGACCTCCTAAATTAGACAGCAGCTGTGCAAGAATTGAGGTTGACAATTGACAAATGGGACTTCATTAAACTCAAAAGCTTCTGTACATCAAAAGAAACAATCAAGGAAGTGAAGAGGAAACCCACAGAGTGGGAGGAAACCTTCACCTCAGATACATCTGACAAAGTATTGATTTTCAGAATATATAAACTACTCAAAAAACAAAGAAGAAAGAAAACAAATGACCTACTCAATAGATGGAGCAAAGAGTTGAATAGAGACTTCACAAATGAGGAATTAGAGATGACTGAGAAACATCTTAAGAAGTGTTCAACATTGCTAATATTTAAGGAAACGCAAATTAAAACCACTTTAAGATATCATCTTATTCCAGTAAGACTGGCTAGGATCAAGAAAACAAATGATACCAATTACTGGAGAGGTTGTGGGGAAAGGGGACCACTTATCCACTGCTGGTGGGAATGCAAACTCATACAGCCACTATGGAAAGAAGTGTGGAGAACCCTTGGAAGACTTGGAATGAACTTGCCACCTGACAGCCATACCACTCCTGGCTATGTACTCACAAAACTCATCTCACCGCAGAGATACATGCACAGCCATGTTTATTGCAGCTCTCTTCACAATAGCAAGGAGCTGGAACCAACCCAAGCGCCCCTCAACTGACGAGTGGATAGAGAAAATGTGGTACATCTACACAATGGATTTCTATGCAGCAGTAAAGAAAGATGACATCATGAACTTTGCAGGTAAATGGTTGGAGCTAGAGGATATCGTGCTGAGTGAAGTAACACAGTCCCAGAGAAACAGTTGATGAATGGTATCCCTCATCTGTGGATGCTAACACCAATTACCTAATTGTATGGCAAACTGAGCAATGTCAATATGATCTGAAAACAACTGTGCTCTTACATTGTAGAATCCCTTAAAAAATAAACAAAGAAAAAAATATAATGTTAAAAAAAATAAAGTATCCATTTTCCAGAATAGTCTATTCAGTGCATTATCTTTCTATCTAGTTTCTCTTCACAATATGTTCTTTTTTATTGTGCCCCTACATCCAAATGGGCCCATTTCTGTTTTAGAATTTATTTATAATATCAGCCTATATTACAGACCTTATGGTCACACACACACATACACACATACACACACAGAGAAAGAGGCAGAACTCATGTTATCTAAATAATCTCATATTTTGGGGCATGTATATTGGGCCTTGACATTGGTTTAGTGCAGTACTTGGCCGTCATTCATCTTTGGAACCTGGCTGATGTGCCCAAAGCCCATTCTACACTTCATTGGTTTCTTACATTCCCACCATTCTCATTTCTGTTTGTTTTTCCTCCTCACCAGTTCATGCTCACTAATTCACCAGGAAGCTATCAGGTCTCATCCCTTCTTAATTCATTATGTATATTTGGGAGTTCTTATTCTCCTAAATATAGACGGGGGAGATTTACAACACAAATTATCATTATTCACTGCTTTGCTGTTATCTAGTTCCTTCATGTGTGCCGTCAGGGACTAGTGATAGAGGGTCTCCAGGATGTGGGAGATTAAAGGAGAGATGTGTAGAGCCCCTTGGCAAATATAACATATTTAAGTCTGGGTGAGTGCATGTGCCCTTGATGCCAAAGACATTTTACAGAGAATCATGCAAATGTGGCTTTTTGCCAGAGCTGGTTACATAAAAGTTAAATCACAGTCACATTTACTGCTTTTTCATGGTTCTCCAGACTTCCCATAGGTGTGTTCTTATCTAAGTAACTTTGGATGTGCATCTCAGCACCATGCTGAGTGGATAGAGAAAATGTGGTACATCTACACAATGGAGTTCTATGGAGTTCACATTTTCTCTATCCCCTCTCTGGCCCTTATGGCTTTTGTTTCCTTGATGTGTATATTTTCCTCTTTAAATGGTACATTACTCACATGCTCTAAGAAGTCACCATGGCTTGGATATATTTTATGGTGAGTGGATTTCATAGGAAGCTAATAAACTCCTCAGGAAGGAATTTTAGCAAATGCTTTGTGTCCATTTTGACATCTTAGTCTAATTTGAGCTTAAGTCGAGAGGCTTCTGATTGTAAGTATTGTCATCTTGATTTCCCCATTTCCTGTGGCAACGGAACTTCCACAGATGTCACAGAAACAGGTATCAGAACCTGACTGAGGTCAGCTCATTTCATAAGAATGAACTTATTTCTTTTACAACTTTCCTTCAGGGTGTTATTTTTCATGATGGACTTGAACTGTGGGGGAAATACTATGTTCTGCTACCCATTTTTTTTTTTTTTTTTACAAAATTGTTAGTGACACAGACAGTTATGATAGCTTTAATTCTTAAAATATCACCGACCATGGGTAATGACTTCCTTTTGGTTCCAGTATAGTTAGGGTAATTCTGTGACCAAGACACAAAGGATTTATCGAACTTGCTACATACAGAATGGGGGGGTCGGGTCATTCCACTGTAGTAACTGAAAAAAGATGGGAACACTAGGAGAGCTAAGCGATACCAAGCACTCTAGGATTTCTCATTATTACGAGGTAAAACTCAAAAGAAATAGTAAATTTCAGCCTGCACCTCTCTGTGGAATGCATAATATGCATAAATCTTCATACCTTGAAAATGTTCTGGGATGGGGAGTCTTCAGTAACTTGATGGAATGATCATTTTTCAGGATCTCTAATCCTCCATTATTAAGTCTGAAGGGCTTTTCAGACTGGTGCTATAGGTAGCTGCAATCAGCATATGCAGATCTTAAGAAGTCACCCTGAGCATGCTTTGTGATAATATGGTTTGAGAGGGATGATAAAGGTGAATGGTTTTTTTGACCTCACCTTGGCAGACATGCAGACATAAACATCCTAGAACTGTATGTGTTATTCAGACCAGAGAGAGAGAGAGAGAGAGAGAGAGAGAGAGAGAGAGAGAGAGAGAGAGAAATCAGCTTACATATTTGACAGCTTCCTTGCAGCTGGCTGCAGACACGTGTCTTCTATTTTTTTCCTTTTTAACCCTTGGGATTTGACAAGGAAAACACATTGTGGAGTGGATTTTAATGCAAGAAAACTACCCTTATTAGCGATTGACAGCTGTAAGTTCCTGTCATCTTTAAGAAGAAAGGATGTCTGGTAATAAAGGAACTCATCCATAAATCTGTATACAATGAGGGGAAAATTCTGTTAGAATTCTGTACAGATGGGAGTGTGTCAGCACATAGCAGGCAGAAACTCTCCATCTAACACTTTTTTTAAACCTAATACCTGTCCCCTGAAGGCTTTACAAATTTGAGTAATGTTAGATAAAATTAACTACACACTCTAACTATAAAGATAATGCAATTATCTGACACCATTAAGATGTAGGCCTCCTTTCTTGTGTAGAAATGTTAAATCTGTATTGAGTCATTTACACCTGTTCAGTCAGTTTGCCTAGCAATCAAAAGCAGGTGCTTCTGCAATAGGTGGTTGGAATTACAGTTAAAAGTGAGAAAAAGGAATAACTAACTTACCTGACTGACTCTCAAAACACACTAATGTCTCTATATGTTTTAAGGTCAAAAGTACTGGATGTCTATCTAGGGCCACCATTTCCTGCAATGTACTAATTTCTTTTGTCAGCTCAGTGAGATTGCTTATCTAACTGGCACCAGCTGATTTCTTCATTTGTCAAATTCAACAGACATTTACAAGTCCTCATTTTTCTTGATGTTTTGGTAAATTTAATACATTTGACCAGTTTCTCCAACATAAAAGCCTTCCCATCTTTATGGCAATATGATGTTTTGAAGAAGTATTTTAACTTTTTAATTTCATTTCTTGTTTCAGGGGTCTGGTCATTTTCTGCACCCTTTTTTCTTTCTCTTAATGTCTTTTTTTTTTTTTATGTGTATGAATGTACTGTCTGCATGTAGGTTTGTGCACCCATGTCGTGCGATGCCATGGAGGTCAGAAGAGGGTGTCAGATTCCCCTGGAACTGGAGTTAAAGACGGTTCTTAGCCGCCATGTGGGTGCTGGGGATTGAACCCAGGTCCTCTGCAAGAGCCGTCGGCGCTCTTAACAGCGAGGCCATCTCTCCAGCCTTCTCTTAATGTCTTAAGAGAGTTTAGTTACTCATGTCTCAGGCCATCATTGATTGCTAAGAAACTGACTAGGAAGAAGAGGAAGGAAGGGATGGAGGAATGAAAGAAGGAAGGAAGGAAGGAAGGAAGGAAGGAAGGAAGGAAGAAAGGAAGGAAGGAAGGAAAGGAAGGAGGGAGTGAGGGAAGGGAGGGAGGGAGGGAGGGAGAGGGGTGGGGAAGGGAGGGATAGGGGAGGGAGAGGGCACAAAGGGAGGGGAGGGAGAGAGGGAGAAAGGAGAGAAAGGAGTCTAACCAATTTCCCATATAATTCATCTGCTAAATTTTAACTGGATATTCTATTAAAGTAAGAACAGTGTATCTTCTGAACTTCAGCATTTTCATGATCAGTTTCAGAGTCTCCTGAGTTGTTCTTTGCAATCTTTATCAGATTAACACCTGCTTCCCCCTAATCTCAATCAAGGCTTCCTACTGCGTCACAGCCTCTCATCATCCCAGGTCAATGCAATCGGCACTACAAGGACCTGCTGGTCTCCAAGTGTTTCTGTTTCATCTCATCATGACTATGCAATTACCATTTCCAAGGTAAAGATTGTAATCATATTATGTTCTTGTTCAGAGCCATTCTCATTTTTCTCTGGATCAGTTTAAGCTCAAGGAAGACAGGGAGTTTTTAATTTTTTTTCTATCTCACTCATGATTATACCTTTATTTATTAGATGATTGTTTGATAAGGAGTAAATTTTTAACACACCTTGTCAAACAATGAAACAAATTCTAAATGTAGCACATGAATTCAACTTTTCTGCTTTCATCCTGGTGTGTTTTAAAAGATATTGGTTTTGATTTGTTTGCATTTACTTTTCTTCATGTTTTGGCTGTGTGCAGTGCCCGTGGAATGCAGAAGAGTGTGTCAGATTTCCCTGAAACTGGAGTTATGAACAGTTGTAAACCACCATGTGGATGCTGGAAAGAGAACCTGGGTCCTCTGGAAGAACAACCAATACTTAGCTGCTAAGCCATCTCTCCAAACCCCTGGTCTCTTTCAAGGTATCTTTCTTTTTTCTTTGGGGAATAGGCTAATTTACTGCTTATTCTCCAAATTTGTTGTTTAGATGTTTTCCAAACACTCCTTTTAAGAATTCTCAGAATAATTTACTCATGTAGATTTTTCCTTTTGCCTTCTAAATTTATTTTCCTTAAAGAGCTTATTTTCATTTTTGCATCAATTGAAGGCTTCCACTGTGCCATAAGCTTTGCTGAGTGTTTTCCATGGCTGCTCCTTTATATTTCACATCCATTCCGTGAAGTCCATATCGATTTCACCTACTTTGTAGTTGAGGACATTACAGCTTTGAGAAGTAAATGCACACAGCAGTTGAACTGTCTTGTTGGGAGAACCTCTCAGTCCTCCAGGCCTTCACACGCATGGCATTTCCCCCTGAACTCAGGACATGTGGTCTGTGTCCATTATTGGCATTCTTCTTACTTCCTTGCCTGATTGTGAGTTTTTTATGTATATTAATCTTGTTGTCTAAGGGCAAAGAACAAACATTACCTTTGATTCCTCATTATGTACAGGATAGATCTGAGCTGACATATAATTAATAAAGATCCATCCTCTTTTCAAACTACTTCTCATAGACCAAAATATATACCTTTGCCCCAGTGAACTAATCAACAAACAGATATTGCCTGTTTGGAACTTGATACTAACAGGAGGTAAAATGTAAAATATACTTCATAAAATGGATTTCAGAGTAGTGGTAGGCATAAAGTGAAAACACCTCTTTATTTATATAAATGATTAGAAACAAATGCCTGGCATGCCCTATTCCTACTGATTTAAGTCATTTTAATGATACATGAAATATAAAAGTAGACTTTGCCAAAGGTCTCTTAGGAAGAAAGGGCAACATGCTACATAAAGAAGGATGATCATGCCAGGGCAAACTTGAAGGGAGTTGGCATTTATAGAAAATGCAATTTACTCTGACAGTAATTTTCTGAATTTCCCTGGTTATTATTGGAGATATATGTGTGTCTGAATAAGAACACTCCTCTTCCCTCTCCAGCCAGCTGTTCTGTTTGATCCTGCAGTGAAGTCACCATCCTGTGTTAATGGCTTCACAGTTTGTTCCTAGAGGAAAAAAATTATTATGATGTCACAGATTTGTCATTTTGACTTCACTGCTGGGTCAGGCTGAGGGAGAAAATGGGTTATAAGGGATAAAATCTTTCAAGCAGAAACTTTTTTCCCTACTCATTGTAAGAAGAAGTAGATGGTGTTAGGACGGGCACTTAAAATCAAATAGATGAAAGGGTTCATGACTTCCAGTGTTCACAGGTATCACTTTAGAAATAATCCATCTGAAACTCTTCTACTTTTTAATGATGCCAGGATAATGCTTTCTTTCTACATCTAGGCCAATCTTTCTCATCACTTTTCTCTACACTCCAGGAAGGGCCCAGTTTCAAAAATTAGTTTCTGTTTTTGGAACTGTGTTTTTTTCAACTCTTGAAGCTGTTTGAGGAAACGCAATAATATAACATCATTGCATAATTATCAAAGTGCTAGATTGCCTCAGCACTTTTAAATGAGTGTACATGAACTTCAGGTTTAAGATAGCAGAACTTTAAAGGTAAGAAACTTTAAAATGAAGGTAAAATAAGTTCCAGCTATAAAGAAACAAAGAAATAGTTACAGTGTCAAACTATGAACTATTTTCACCATTCACCAAATTAAATGAAACCTGGACAAAAAGAGGGCAGGGTGCTGAGAGATGATGCATGCCTTCTTGAACATTAATGGGTATAGATTTTTCTGAAAGTAAATGTTACAGTCTGGAAAGGCATATACAATGATTCTTTGATTAAAAATGACAAGATCCAGGGGGTACAGTGGCTGCTGAGAAGAGCAGAACCTCTTCGTAGATTGCAAGTTTAATAGCACGGAATGGCAGGGAGGTAGCGCAAAAGTGGGAACCAAATGGAAGCACCCTGTAGTTATTGACAACAGCCTCGCGTCCTACAGAGCACAGAGTGCCAGAGGTGAGGCTGCATGAGGGGCAGTGGCTCAGGGAGATCTGACATAGAAAGGTTTCCTGAGAAGCACAGTGATTGACTTAAACACTCAGGACAGGAGAGCACTCAGAAATATGGAAAACAACTGATTTGGCCTGAGGTTTTTTGAGACCACACGTATTAGACTAGTCGGTAATTCCAGAGATCCCTTTTGTGCATTAGATTTCAGCTGACATAGCGTCTCATTTAAATATGAGTAAAACTTATAAAACAACTATGGGGGAAATAGAGAAATTAATTCTAAGTAAAAGATAGTTAATAAATATATGTCATAAGAATTCTTAGCTCCTTTTAAATATAGAAAGAATTTAGAATAATATACTTTTCTCTAATTTTCAAAGAAACCAGAAAAGAAACATAATAGTGGAAATAGATGCATACATATATTAATGAAAATTCAAAGTAAGCTGTTAGTGCTCAGATGAGATGGAAAGAACAAATGAAATTTATTGGAAATGAAGCCATATTATAAAGCAATTTAAAATATATTAAAAGTGACTAAGAGCATAGTCACAGATACAGTGAGTTTAGTGGAAGAAATATACAAATTAACTGGAACTATCAAAGATGAAAATAACAAGATGATCAAGAATGTGAAAGAAATTTAGCTCATACATACTAAATGTTCATGAAGAAGAGAACAATGAGGCAAAAAGAGGGGGAAGGCATGCAAGTACCCCTAGCAAAAGAAAGATTTGTATTTATAGCTCAAAAAGATATTTTGTGTCTTCAGAAATAATAATACAGAATTATCAATGTCTACATTGGTAAAATTACTGATTTCCATATAAAAGAAGAGTCCCGTGAATAGCCTGTAATAATATAAGTTAGAAATGGCAAACTTTCTTTCCTCTCAGACATCCAGGCCAGGAGACATAGGAATGATGGTGAATGCTGCATTGGACAATGTGGTCCATGCCACCATGTCCAGGCCTGCTGTTGTATACATATAACAACCTATAAGCAGATTCCACAGGCGTAGGAGAACTTAGGGAATAAAAAAAAAAAACAATAAACTTATTTATTATTAGCATATGATCATTGAAATAACAGTTTTTTTCACAATGTTTATTGATAGATACAAGTATATAAAATCAGGACATGAGCATGATTTGATAGATTAAGTAGACTTAATTTCAATACTATAATAAGGGAACAATTCAAATTCTCACCATTTGTTTCACACCCACCAAAACCACTTCAAGGGCATTAACAACCTCTCAAATCTGATCAGTTTTGCGCAAGTAAACCATGTTTCTTTTTAAATTATTTTTTATTTTTATATATGTATGAGTGTACTGTCTGCGTGTGGGATGATGCACCCATGTCGTGCAATGCTGCAGGGTTAATAAGAGGGCATTGGATTCCCCTGGAACTGGAGTTAAAGACAGTTCTTAGCCACCATGTGGGTGCTGGGGATCGAATCTGGGTCCTCTGCAAGAGCAGTCGGTGCTCTTAACCACTGAGCCAACTCTCCAGCCCCAACCATGTTTCTTTTTAAAAAGGCTTGTGCACTTGCCCAAGCTCAAGGATACTGAAATCTAGTACATAAAGCCCATTAGTAGAGGTAGAAATACTGGCAATATACTCTTAAGGCAACAACCAGGATTTTCTATAACATCCAAATGGATAATCTAATATTGCAACAACTCAAATATTACTGAGCAAAGTGCATTTCTACAGTATTCACTGTTGCTATTTAGTTTTCTGAATTTAAACAGCCTGTGATAGCTGGCAGCAAAGAAGGTCCTTGTAATAGACTGCCTCTGCTTGAGAACCTATGATGTAATTATTGCATGCTGCTAATATACTATATAAACATTAAAGATATTCCTAAAATGTTTGATGGTAGACTATGATTAAGACATTACACTATAAAAAAAAAAAACCTTATGCAGAAGGAAACCCTTACTGACGTGCTTCTGCTTTAAATAAATAATCATCAAGACCAGAGAAACTGTAATGCAGACACAAAACTTGAGAACTTAGTAAAAAGACAAAAAGAAAAGAAAAAGAGAGCACCACTGTTTGGCCTGTCTACAATTCTTACAGGCAGGTGCATATGCTCTGTGGATGCCACCGTTTTTGGCACTCCTCAAAGACATGAGATACAGCTTTTTTTTTTTTTTTTACCTTTTTACTTTTTAGCTTTCCAATGCAGACTGAGGATTGCTGAGATACCCAGCTTATGAACTAAGCAGCTAATGGAAATTCAGCCTCCTTAGAATATGGACTGCCACTGTTGGATTAACTCGGCAGTATCATGGAGGCCAATGCAGGGGGATCAAGACAGGACATGTGCTTACTGGACTTCATTTGGGGGCACAATATTTAAAGCAGAAATAAGAGGTTTTGTGTGACACTTTCATACATGTACATCATGTACTTTGCTTATAATACCCCCATTGCCACACCTTGCTCCCTCCCACTACTCCTTCCCATTGATTCCCTTCTTTGTCCTGAGGCCAATATTCCCCATTCTAATTTTAGGCCACATACATATACATGTACATGCATATATAATGCACACGTGTATATATATATGCATAACTTTCAGTTAATTACAGTTTGATGAAAGATGACATGTTTTTTGCCTTTTTGAGACAAGGTCTCCCTTCAATCCCAGCTGGCCAGGAGCTCACTCTGTAGACCAGGCTGGCCTTGAGCTCACAGAGATCTGCCTGCCTCTCCCAAGTGATATGATTAAAGGCAGGTGCCACCACTTTTAAAATATTTTTATTTCTTTTTTTGTTTTTTATTTATTTTTTTAATTTATTTATTTATACATATATTTTTTATCAAATCTAGACCCGTGTCCCCCCCATCCCCCATCCCTCCAGAGCTCATGCATTCTGCCAAACATGCTATTCATCTCTTTCTCAGTCTTTCTCAATATTCTCCATGGGGAAGTTGACTGTTTTGAGCAGAAGTTCACTGTTTCAGTCAGTTCTTTGATGCAGTCCTTTCTGTTGTTGTTGTTGTTGTTGTTGTTGTTGTTTCCAGTATGCATCACTCCCAACTGCTTTGGACAAAAGCTCAAGGGGACATGCACAGGAAATA
>VZQC01000945.1:995712-1137586 GCA_009823505.1 Rhizomys pruinosus
CATCTATTATTCTGTTGAAGATCTGATCAATACTATTCTCTTGGGATTCTTCTCCTTCCTCTACTCCTCTGATGTAGAGGTTTGATCTTTTCATAGTGTCCCACAGTTCCTGGTTGTTCCACTTTTGTGTATTTTTAAATTTTTCATAATCTTTCCTTGAGGTTTTTAGTTGTTCTGTGTTATCTTCAAGGTCTGATATTCTTTGTTCTGCTTCCTCCATTCTGCTTCTGAGGCATTTTCCATTCCTTTCCTCTTGATTGGATGAGTGTTTGATTTCCTTTCTTATTTCTTCTGATTTCTTTAGTACTTCTACTTCTTTTTGGAGCTTCTCAATCTCTTCTTGTAGCTCTTTGCTTCGCTTGTTGGTTTCCTTATCTTTTTCACCATGGGATTTTTTCAGTGTTTCTACTTCCTTCTGGAGTTTGTCATTCTCTCTCTCTAGGTCCTTCTTGAGTTCTTCACTCTCTTTTCTTAGTTCTTTGATTTGTTCTTTATAATCTTGTAGTTCTTTAAATATGTTCCCAATTGTGTTTCTGATATCTGTGTCCTGGGGCATCCCCAGAGGCATCCCACTGCAGGAGTCTTCCATAGGGTTGGTAGAGCTTGTTACGGGATTATCCTGCCCCTTTCCAGTGTTGTCTCTTCTTCGTGTTCCTGGCATATGGGCCTCTCTCCTTGCCTGTATTTCAACGTGAGTCCTAAATGCCTCTTCACTGTGTTGAAGGCTTGCTTTGCTTGCCTCCTTCAGATGCCTTCATAATCCCCGTTGGTGGGGGACGGGGGGGGGCTCTTCAGCCCATGCCCCGATACCTTCTGCTGGCCTCAGGAGATCTCAGATCTCAAGAGTCACACAACCCTACCTTTAATACCAGCTGGGAGGATAACTCCGCCCCCACAGCCACAAAAGCCAATTAGGTCAAAGACAGCTGGATTAATGGATCAACAATCAGCCTTGCTGAGGCACCCAGTTCCTACCTGCCTTCTTGCTCTTCCTTCTGCTGGCCTTAGGAGATCTCCAAAATATTTTTATTTCTAACAAGGCATGGTGGCACATGCCTTTCATCCCAGTACTTGCAAGGCAGAGGCAGGTAGATCTCTGTAAGATCCAGGCTATCCTGCTCTACATAGTGAGTTTCATGCCAGTGGGAGCTAAAGGGAGAACCTGTCTCAACACTCTAAGAGAAAAGTATTTCATCTTCATTAAAATAAATGAGGCATTTTAGAGACTAGTATCTGTTTATGGAAACATTTACATAAATTTTAATATTATATTTCTACTTTCCCTTTTTCTTCTCAAATTCAAATACAAATTAATATTTATTTTAAAGTAGCTTACATGAGGTGATTGCTTTCTTTAGTGATAACAATTTAAAACATTTCTGTTTTATTTAAATATATATTATATATCCCCAAGAACTTAGGCAGACAGCTCCCTTTAGACAAGTTCTCTGAGTTCTTTGCCATCAACTCTCCCACATCATGTTATTATCTTACAATCTTCATCTCTGTTCAGACAAATGAAATGGCTCCAACTAAATTTTCTAAAATTAAGTGATTATTATTTACAGTTTGGGGGATTTGGAGTGATATTTTATTTTTATTTTTAAAATTTATTTATTTATTTATTTTTCCCTATTATTATTATTATTATTATTTTATTAAACAGTTTCCATAGGTCATACATCATTTCTCAATCAAATCTAGGGTCGCTTCCCTTTCCATGCCCCCATCCCACCCAAGTCCCTGCACTCTGCCATATATGGCTTGCATCTTTTTCCAAGTCTTTCCAGAGGCTTTTTTTCAGTTCTTTTGTTATTGTTCTCTCCAACTTGTATTGCTACATTATATATACATATATATATATATATACATATATATATATAGTTATATATAGAGATAGATGATACAGATATATACATACATATATACATACATACATACATACATACATACACGTATCACTTGAATTGGAGGATTTTATTTCTTCCCTAAAAGATGTCATGTTTTCCTTAAGGAAGTGCTCAAAGGTTCCTCATTAGCAACCGCAAACAACCATCAATCCTGCACTTTTGCCCCACATTGGAGTCTTTCCCTCCCATGGTCCTCCAAAATGAAGTCCAGTAAGCATGTGTCCTGTCTTGATCCCCCTGCACTGGTTTCTATGATTCAGCCCAGGTAGTCCAACAATGGCAGTCTACACTCTGATGAGGCTGAGATCCCCTTAGCTGTTTAGTCCACAAGCTGGGTATTTCAGTAGTCCCCATCTGGCATTGAAGGTTTGGAAGATTCTTGGAGAGACATGAGTCCTCAATCCATATTAGGTTAAAAAGCTGGGTCTAATGTCTTTGAGGAGTGCCAAAAGCGGTGGCAGCCACAGAGTAGATGCACTTGCCAGTAAGAATTGGAGAGAGGCCAAACAATAGTATTCTCTCTTTATTCATTTTATCTTTTTACTAAGATCTCAAGTTCTATGTCTGCAGTACAGTTTCTCTGGTCTTACTGATTATTTGTATCTAGTTGTACTTTCCTTTTGAATGCTTAAGGTGACACAGTAAGCCCAGATTAACCAAGGTTTTTGTTTTCTCAAGGAGGATCGTATGTGTGCATCTTTTAGAGTAATATGGGATCAAAATGGAAAGATGCAAGTCAAGAAATATTCTATGTAAATAACATACAGTTTGTTTCCAAAGTTTGTATACAATCTTAATATAGGTGCAATGTAATAGGCTGGTGCAACTTAGCCTTTCTGGGTGCTTAACAACCATACTTAATGGCCATACCAATTTGGCAGACGGACCTAAGGGATAACTTTGTTCCTTGCCCTCAGAGGTCAACCAAGTCTTAGGGGATTATGGATGGGGGCACTTGTTGAAATGTCCTACAGATGTGGGTCCCCAGTCTTCCTGTTCAGGGAGGTCTTGGAGAGCCACTGATGGGACTTCAGCCAGCGTCCAGTCTAAAGAGAGGAAAATCTGCTCATGCTTCAGAAAAGGAAGCCTGATCTAGCAAGACCTGCTTTTGTCCTCGAGTGGATGGACCTGGTGAATGAAAAGCTGAAAGGAGCAAGGGGCTTCCACCCTTCTCCCCCCTCAAAAAAGAACCCCGAGAGACCCCTGAGGACCACATCCTCAACTGACCTTGAAGAAACAAAAACCTTTTTATTTATTTTTTATGTGTATGAGTGTACTGTCTGCATGTAGGTTGGTTCACCCGTGTCCTGAAATGCTGCGGCGGTCAGAAGAAGGTGTTGGATTTCCCTGGAACTGGAGTTAAAGATGATTCTCAGCTACCATCTGGGCATTGGAAATCAAACCTGGGTCCTCTGCAAGATCAGTTGGTGCTCTTAACTTCTGAGCTATCTCTCCAGCCCACTTTTTATTTTTTTTTTTAATTTTATTTATTTCTGTATGTGTATGAATGTACTGTCTGCATGCAAGTCTGTGCACCCGTGTCGTGCAATGCCGCGGAGTTCAGAAGAGGGTCTCGGATTCCCCTGGAACTGGAGTTCTCCTCGAATTGGAGCTTCAGGCGGTTCTCAGCTGCCATGTGGGTGCTGGGGATCGAACCCGGGTCCTCTATAAGAGCGGTCGGCGCTCTTAACCGCTAGGCCATCTCTCCAGCCCCCACTTTTTATTTTTTTATCATTTGACCTTTTGATCATGATTTTCTTTAAACCTACAGTAGATGATGTGAATAATAGCAAGAGAATGTGTCCTCTATATTTCTAAAACATGAAGAAAAGAAAGTCTTATTTATTTTGACTAAATAGCTTTGGGTGATGGTAAATACTGTATGAGAGTTTCTACATATTCTTCTGGTGATCTTTTTTCACCATTCACTCCATCTTGGTTTGAATCTCAATGTTCAAACTCCTTCCTACTGACATTCTATGTCCACATTTCTAGATTTCTTGGTTTCTCTCTTTTCTTAAGCACAGAATTTCACCAAGCTTTAATACTGGATTTCTTTCCATGCTATAGGATCTTTGTAGAACAAAGCACTTCTAGAGCATTGATTCTCACCTATAAGGTGGCTAATCTTATCAATTTCTCCAGCCCAGTCCTCTCCTAGGCTCTTTTTTTGTTCTATTTGCTGCATTTATTCATTTAACATTTCTGCTATCTTCCCAAATCAAGTTGTAAATTGGTTAAAATTTAATTTTTATTGTTTCCTTAAAAACAGAGAAGGTGGGACTCGAGTGATGGCTCAGGACTTAAGAGCACGGACTGCTCTAGCAGAGGACATGTGTTTGGTTTCCAACACTCACATGGCAGCTAACAACTGTCTGTAACTCCATTTACAGGGGATCCAACACCCTCGTATGATCTCCACTGGCATTGTATGACATAGATTCACCAACATACACACAGGAAATACACCCATACACATAAAATAATAAAATATATTAAAAAACAGAAGTATACACACACTGCATACACACCAAACAGCAATATTGTTACATTTTCATCTTTCAAAATATTTTCATCAAAATTCACTAATTGCTGCATGTTTCAAATGAAGCTATGCATATTAACATACAAGTTCCTCACCTCTTGTCAGTAATTGGGCTGCTACTTCTTCTCCTTGTCCAATCTCTTCTCATTAGGTTCACCACTGCATGTCACATAACTAACCTGCTAGCCAGTGTTATAGACTATAGTGCATAGACTTTCCCTGTCCACTAAGCAACATTCAATGCTGTTGAACACTTCCTGACTAGAGACAACCATTTCCTAATTCTTTTTTAATAGCTTCTTTTTTATTTATTTATTTTTATTTCATTTTTAAACAATAAGTAATAAGTTATGAGTACAAACATCCTTCATGTAAAACCAATTTGTAAGCAGCTATGCCCAAACCCACACAGCTCAAGGCTCCCACCATCCAGCTGGAGAGGTTTATATGTACAATCATGTTGAATAAATAAGTGTCCAGTCTATATTGTTGTAGTTTCACCATTCACCCCAATCACAGCCCTTACATTCTACCATGCTCCCTCTTCACAGATTGTTCCCTAGGCTTAGAAAAGGGGCACAGGTGGGTGAGAAGCAAAACAGTCTACTTTCTCTGGAGATGACGTTTTGGACTCTGATCAGCTCAGGCTGTTTCCTTTCATGGGTTGACAGTTTGTCCAGGAATAACCTTTCAATCCTACTAATGAAGCACAAGCAATTAGATATATAGGTATTTAAACAGTACTAATTATTATGGTGGGTAACTTTGGTATAGACACCGATGTTTGGGTGGTATGCTAATCCATGAATTAAATTTTTTCTGTAAAAGATGACAAGGTCTTACTTGCTTATAACATCTCCTAACCACTAGAGGATGTAAGCTTGTGGCATCAGCCATGAATTATTCCTCCAAGGAGAGAGCTACTAGCAAATTAGATTTGGGATATGCAGACATATGGCTGCCACTGTTGCACAGTATTTCCAGGCAGGTGAGGTGTAGCTGATGCTGACAGAGGAGTCTTGCTTGACACAAGGAAACCAATATTTGCTTTATTGGTTTAGTGGCCTTTGGTAACACTCTCTGGCCTTCCAGAGACCAACTGTACACTTGCAAGTGTGGTCTCAATACATCTTTCCCATGCTTATATCAGGTCTTCAACAGCAGAGCCTTACCGCCTCTCTTCTTGCAGGTATCCCAATTTACAGGCAAGAAGCCTTTACCTTTTGGGAGGACTTGGATCCCCTAGCCAACATCTCCTTGGCAGAATAATCCATTGCTGATATCAGAGCTCTCCTGTGTTAATATATTTTGCTTAAATGCACAGCTTAAAGAATCTAGTATTATATTTGGTTCTGAATAGAGAATAATCTTTTTCGCATTTCCTATGACTAATAGTCAAATAAAGAAAGCATTTTTTACTGGTTTTATAAGAGATAACTTCTATAACAGTCAGCTTTAATTTACAGTTAGAGATTGACTTCATTACCATCATATTTTTCTTTGTTCTAAGATAAGGAGGTAAGAAAGTCTTTCATATTAAAACTTTGTGGCACCTAGAAGGTAAGGTTCATTAAGACTCTTTATAAACAGTTGTTACAAATAGGATCCAGAGAGATGTTTGATGCCTGTAGCAGTCTGAGGTTTTTCCTCATTTTAATGCTTAGATGGGCCAACTTCTCTGCTGGTATTTCTTGGTACATCCTACACAATGCAAGGCTGTATCTTTTCTTTCTCATCCATTAAGTTGGTGACATTTTGACCTGTGGGAACATACAAATCAACAAGTATCCAATTTTGCCCAAACTCTATCTACAAATTACATGGTATTTTAGGACTTAGTAAAAGTAAAAATGTCTATATTAAACAACATTGGTTTAAAGGTTTTGATAAAAATGGTGATACATCAGAGTTAATTGGAAAATTTAAATTGTTGTTCATATTTGTTTTACTTAAAATCTATATAACAATAACTTTGGCATTAACATACACAAATGTTCTCTATAATCTTTGTGTTATACAGTATCATCTTGTAACATTCTCTTTTACCTGTAGGATAATTTAACTTATGGAATTAATTTTGCTTCCCAAATTAACAATATACAGTCACCCAAAACAGCTTGGATAAATTTAATGAAATTTATACCTTGATTCCTGCCTATAGGTATGTGTACTACAACTGCTTTTTTGAGACTCGTGGATCAAAAAATAAAAACCTAGAATTAAAAAAATGGGGGGGACACAGTTATATATTAAAATTTTTTGCCAAAAATTTTTCAATTTAATCTTAAAACTAACTATGGGGAAAAGAAATAAGTTTTAAGAAAACAAATGATCTACTCAAAAGATGGAGTAGAGCTGAACAGAGATTTCACCAAGTGAGGAAGTAAAGATGTCTGAGAAACATCTTAAAAAGTGTTCAACATCATTAATAATTAAGGAAATGCAAATTAAAACCATTCTCAGATATCATCTCATTCAGATACGACTGACTAAGATCAAGAAAACAAAAGACAGCAAATGCTTGAGAGGTTGTGGGGAAAGGGGAACACTCATCCACTGCTGGTGTGAACGTAAACTTGTACAACCATTATGGAAAGCAGTGTGGAGAACCCTTAAAGGACTCAAAATGAGCCTACCACCTGACCCAGTCATACCACTCCTAGGTATATACCCCCAAGATTCATCCTACTGCAAAGATACATGCACATCTATGTTTATTGTAGCTCTCTTCACAAGAGTGAAGAGCTGGAACCAACCCAAATGCCCCTCAACAGATGAGTGGATGACAAAAATGTGGTACATCTACACAATGGAATAGTATTCAGCAGCAAAGATGACATAATGAACTTCACAGGTAAATGGATGGAACTCGAAGCCATTATGCCAAGTGAAGTAACACAGTCACAGAAAAAATAAAAGGCAAATGGTTTTCCTCATATGTGGATACTGACACCAAATCCACAATTGAAAGGCAAACTGAACAACATTATTGTTATGTTTCTTTTTTTCTGAAACAGCTGTGTTGTTATAATATAAATTTCCTAATGGGATCTAGAATCAAGCTACCACTTATCTTTAGACTCTGTAATTATGTATACATATTTTAGACTAATATAAAATTAAAGAGACGAAATGTGAATTCCTAAACATACTTTGGAAGTAACATACAGTTTATTCTGAGAGGTCATAATTTTGATGCATATATAATGATTATACAGACATATGTTGGAGCAATACAAAGGGGAGGCAAAAACAACAACATAAAGCCTGGGTTAAAGACCTGATGATACAGTTAAATTCTGCCCCAAACAACAAGTCTCTGCAGGGAAAAACTTTGGAAAGACTAAGAGAAAGATGCAAGACATGTATGACAGAAGCATGAACAGGATGGGGGCAGGGAGAGGGGAATGTCTAAATTGGACTAAAAGATAATGAATGAAATACACAATTCATCAATAAAAGTATTAAAAAAAGAAATAAATTTAACCCTATAATTTTGTTGCTTAAGTTAGAAGTCATAGCTTTATTTATTGTTGCTTGTTGTTAAATTTCTGAAATAAATTTTATTTATTTACTTAATTATTTTGTATATTAGTGTTTTGCCTACAAGTATATAAGTACAGCATGTGCCTGTTATGCCTGTGGAGGCCAGAAGAGGTCTTTGGATCCCTGGAACTGGAATTATAGGTGGTTGTTAGCTGCCATTTGGACACCGGAAACTAAACCCAGGTCCTCTGCAAGAGCAGCCAGGGCTCTTTACTGATGAACCATCTCTGCATTCCTGTTTTATATTTTCAAGAGGTGAGATTCTTAAATGGCCATAATAGGACAATGAAACTAGGACAATAAAACTTTGCAGAGAATAACTTTGGAGAGAATGAGAGGAAGATGCAGGACATGTATGGAAGAGTGCATGAACTGGGGTGGGGTGGGATGAAGGGAATGGGAAATATGTCTAAATTGAACTAAAAATGATGTCTGAAGTACACAAAACATCAATGAAAGTGTAAAAAAATAAAAATAGTTTGGCAATAAGGAACATAATTCAAAAATCCAAAACAGGTATGAATCAAGATTTATACTCATATATCTAAATTATTTTTGAAATTTGTGTGATCTACTATAAAAATGATTGGAAATTAGTTAAAAATGAAACAAACTGATAAAATAAGAATAGGAGGAAAGGATACATGGGTCAGAGAAGAAGGGAGGGCAGGAGAGAGGGAGGGAGGGAGAGATGGAAGTGAGAGAGGGAAAAAGAAAGAGAGAGAAGTAATTTTCCTTGACTTTTGTGCCAGTATCATAAAATTAAATAGCTCTAATAAAATTTTTTTAGGACTACAAGAAAAATCGGTTCTTTTGGCTCAGTTCTAAAGAGTTCAAGAAAAACGTGGCCCCTTTAAAGTTGACCTCATTAATTTCATGATCTTTGGATAGCGTATAGCACCCCAACTGTGCAGATTAGCTTGTAGCTTTGAAACCCAACAACATCATATATTTCTGAAGATTAAAAAAATACAACATAGAGCTCTGAACTTATGTAATTAAAATTAAAATGAACAAGCATTTGTTCAAATAGCTCTTGCTTGTGAGCTATAAATAATCATTTGATAACCTTATAAAAATAAAATAGGTGTAACATGTAGCAGTCGTTAGGCACTTTCTTGGAGATGGCTGCTCTGAAAGACTAGGGATGAAGCATATGTTCTGGGAGGTTTCTGGGAATGCATGTTTGCATCTCTCTGCCCATGACCTTGACAGAGTAACAACTCTCTCAAAATACAAGGTTAGTCAAGGCAAATTAATGCTCTTGAATATCCTTTGGTTAGAAGTAGTCATTTATACTACATTATTTTGACAGAACAATGATTGTTAGATGGTTACTGCCATCTACTTCATTTATTTGACCAATATTACAGATTGTAAACCTTTATGAGAGTCCATAACAGGTTGATGAAAAGTTTCCTGCCTTCACATTCATTTTACCTTTCATATTTTGTCTCCAATAGACAGTTAAAGTTTCTATAGGATAATTATACAACTGAGAGTTTTAATTGAGCTATTTTGCATTCAGTTCTAAAGCATGTTCATCAGGAGGACCAAGTCACAGAAAAGCTAGACTTACATTCTCTCATAGCAGACTATGTGCAAGCCAGCTTTTGCCTTTTATTTCTGGAATGAGTTTGGATTATTTTTTGCTTACTATATGTTGAATGTAAACCTAGGAACCGAGATCTGTAAACATAATTCATGATTTAAGGTCTAAAAGTTTGAGGAGGTATTCTGGTTTAGTTTCCTGAAAATAATTTCAGGTCTATTGATCAGTGCATCTGTTACAATTGTGAGAAGCACAATTTGCATTCTGGAACTTATTCCTCACTCTTGGTTTCCTCATTAAATAAATGATTAGAGAAATGAGTAAATGGGTTTGATATGTATGGTAAAATTAAGTAAGAGTTCAACCTTTGAGCTGTGTGTTTGGATTTTGTGTATATCAAATTCAGATGATTATCAACAGCTATGATGCCAGAGATCTAACTTTCGCTCATAGAACTGCATCCAAGGATGAGAATTTCCTCATTCATATGGAAGATTGAATGTTGGAGATACAGGATTTCTTCGACTAGGAAAAAAATTATCAAATTGTGTTTAAAGGTGTGTAGGGTGATAATAAATGGACTGTGATCTCATGAAGAATTTTAGATTATCTTCCAATGTAAGGAGGCATTTCCTTCATTCCGTAGCTTAACTCCTAGCAGAACAGATAACTGAAAGCACTCCTCATTGATCAACAGAAAGGAAGAACTCTAAACACATATTTGGCACCATCATTATCATTAGACGGCAGGAGGTTTAAACTAAAATGTGAATATTTTTGTGATTCATCAAAATGCTGTTTTTCAATAGAAAGAAAACATATATGTATCCTTAGATTTGTAAATATTAAGTAAACATTGAAGTTGCTCAGATTTTAAATATTTACTTAAAAACCTGATGATCTGGAGCTGAAAGGTGGCCTAGCACTTGCAGAGGACCCAGGTTCAATCCCCAGCACCCACACGGCAGCTGAGAACCATCTTTGACTCCAGTTCCAGGGGAATCTGACACCCTCTTCTGACCTCTGCGGCAATGCACGGCATGGGTGCACGGATCTACATGCAGACAGTACATTAATACAAATAAATAAATAAAGAAATAGATATTTAAAAAACCCAATGATTTACTGTAATGGTATGGTTATGAGATATTTGTGAGTGAACGGTCATTGACCTAAGAAGTCAAGCATTTGGATATTGTTTGTTGTACATTTTGGTCTTGACCAATCTTAAAAGTTTCAGGCCTAAAGAATGGGAGAAAATAATTGTATGCTATGTATCTGAAGGAGGATTAACATCTTGACTACACAAAGAACTGAGAAAACTAAACAGCAGTTACTCAAACAATGCAATCAATAAGTGGTGCAATGACATGAAGAGACAGCTCCAAAGATGAAATAGAAATAGTCAATAAATATGTAAAACATGTTCAACCTCATAAGACATCAGAAAAATGCAAATCAGAACTTCAATGAGATTTGATCTCACATTAGTCAGAATGGTAGTCATTAAGAAAAAAACATAATGACGAATGTTGGTGAAGGTCCACGAATGTGGACAAAAAGGAATGGAAAATATTCTAGCTACTATAGGAGTCAGGGTAGAGATTTCTCAGAAAAAACACACAACATGATATGTAAAATCATGAATAATCCATGCATATCTTTATTTCTCAAATTATTTCTAGATTACTTATAATTAATACATTGTAACTTCCATGTAAATAATTGTTATACTATATTGTTTAGAGAATAATGTAAGAAAAATGTTTGTATATGTTGTACACATGACATGTTTTCTGAATATTCTTTACTCTTTATACAGTTGATTGACTCCACAGATATAGAACCCATGGATATGAGGTATCAAATATATGAATGTAGATTTTCACCTCCTCTTGAAAAAATAATCAGAGTATTTTGCAATGATAGATTTGCATTCTTACCTGGAAACAGTTCTTGCTGGCTGAGAAGAGGCTGTCCTTCTAGATCTCCCTCCCTCTCCATTATTCCGAACATTCAGGACTCTTCATTTCATTTTTCTTTCTTTTTTTTTTTGTCTTTTTGAGACAGGGTCTCCCTGTAGCTCTGGCTTTCCTGACACTCACTCTGTAGACCATACTGGCATTGAACTCACAGAGATCCACCTATCTCTGTCTCCCAAGTGCTAGGATTAAAGGTGTGTGCCACCATGCATGCCCGGTGATCATTTCTTATCTACCAGCCCTCTGATACACTTGCGTTTGCGAACCTGGGAATTAAAAGTGTTTCCTTTTTATGATTTTCTTTTGTTTATTATTTATAACATTTATTTGAAAAACTTTGACATGAAGATAGGTAATTTAGATGTTTGATATCCTCATTTATGAACAGAGGACAGTCTGGATATGTGATTAAGCATCAAGATCAGAAACAGCTTCTACAAGGTAGAGTGGAGGGCCTTGCAGTGCAGTGATATCTTGAATGGGGATGGTGTCTAGAGAGGCACATAAGAAAAACACTGAATATAGGCAAGCTTGCTTGTGAAAAAACCTTTGAAAGTGTCAAGAGAGAAACTGGTAGACCTCTCAGAAATTCAGTATAGCCAGTTTTCCCCTTGATCATTGGACAATACAGATTTTTCTTTCTTTTTAAGTAGAGTAACTGATAAAGTTATTGTGATGAATTTAGGAATCATGTTATATAAAACATATTTAAATGCCAGAATACTCAGAACCATAGCACATGATCACAGAGATTCTTAGGAAGTTAATTCAGCAGAGGAAAAGAAAGAGCCTCGCATATTTCATCTCCTATTCAGTATAATGAGCGGTTGGAATGCCAAGTGAAGGCAGGTGTCATGTGACTATCTTTATCAGTATTTTAATTATTTATTCCTACTAAACTAGCAGATCAAGAAAACAAATCAAATATGAATCTCCAATGGTTTTATTGTAGCCATTGAAAGCATTTAATAGAGAAAAACATGTTCATGCAGAAGAAAATAAGGAGAGCAGCTCTGGGGATGGAGAGATTCCTCAGTAGTTAAGAACCTTGGCTGTTCTTTTAGGGACCAGTATTTGATTTCTAGTATACACATGGTGGCTAAAATCCACTGGTAACTCCAGTTCCAGGGTATTAGATTCCCTCTTCTAACCTCCAGTAGCACTGTGTGACATGGGTGCACTTATACACATGGAGACAATATACTCATACACATAAAATACAAATAATAAATAAAATATTTTAAAAAGGAGAACAACTCATAACATTATACTCTTTTAAATAGAAAAAAAATCTTGATAAAACTCATTCTTGTTTCAACTTTTGAATATGGAGTGTTTCTGAGAAACCACCAAAATATATGAAAGCATGGATCATGAGTTTGAACAGTTAAGCAACAAGGCAAGACAAATAAAGGCCAGAATCAGATGATTAGAGGAGATGGGGCTTGCAAAGAAACAAAGGGGACTGAGAGAGAACAAGAGGTTGAGAAAATGATGTTGGGGTTTCCATCCCAGTGATGTGTTCAGAGAAATTCTAAAAATTGCTCTAGCCGTGAGAAACCAGCTCACCATTTGTCCAGGGAAGGGAGAATCTCCTTTGATGGACCTTAATAATACTAAAATAAGTGGTTTGACAATGTTCAATGTATTAGAATTAAAAAAGGTGCCAACATGTGACAGATCTATGAATTAAGTGAAGCCATAAACATATCTGTTGTGTGGTAAATAGTCACATCACAGGACATGGAGTAGTCAGATAAAGTTACCTACAAAGAAACAAGGAAACATGTTCACTTCCTAAACATTTTCACATAGCTGTGTACAGGAAAATCGTTTCAATTTATGTTCTTTATTTCTGAAGCCCTTCCAATATTACCAGCCAAGTATATATGCATAAGGTGGGGGGAAATGGTAGGATGGAAGAATTTGAAGAGTTATGTATAAATATAGGCCAGCTCCAAAATGAAATTGAGTTTTAAATGTTTATGAAACTGTTCACAGAACTTGAGAGGCATTTCACTAAAATTAAAGTGATTTAAGAAGGTTATTTGTTTTTAAATTTCTGAATTGAAATACAGAGAAAAGAAGAAAAATCACTTGAAATATGCTTAATGAATCATATCTATGTCTAGCTGAAATGGGAAAGGCATATTCTGAGATTTGGGAACTGACTGATAAGGTATTGTCAGGCCCTTTGTGGCCTTTGGTGTTGCTGGTGATTTTCTTCACAGGCAGTGTGCTGGGACTGACTTACTGACCAGCGTCTCATTGCAGTTTTGCCCATTTCTTTCTCTTTTTGTTTCTCTTCACTTCATCCATATCTGGAAACTCACTTTAGGTCTAAACCAATCTTTTTTTTTTAATTTAATTTTTATTGATGGTTTGTGCATTTCGTACATCATTTTCCAATTCAGATCAGGCATATTTCCCTTTCCCTCCCCCCCCACCCCATCCCAGATCATGTATTCTGCCATAACTGTCCTGCATCTTTCAGGGTTTTTTTTTTTTTCATTTTTTAGCTGTAAGTGATAATCCATGAGTATAAGCATCCTTTGTGCAAAACCAATCTACAGACTGTTGTGCCCAAACTCCCAATATAATGCCTTCCCTGGCATTAAAAGTGATTTTGATCAAATGCAAATCATGTCTCATACTCTCTCTATGTCCATCATAGATTTTGGACATGGTTATGAGTCTAACCCAGGCAGACTTGGTTTCCACCTCTTCTGTGTTAATGTTCATCATTTTCTCTCTCTTTTCTTACTCTGGAATCTCTTGAATCTCTTGAAATGTGATGCTTCTTTGTGGGACAACAGTCATGGATCCAGGTGTATCTTGCACACGTGCAAGCACAATCTGCCTAGCACACTAGGCAATGCTATAGTACAGGGTACACCCTGCATGTGACACTTCCCCCCCACCCCCATCCACTGGTGGTCATGAGCTGACTTGTTTGTCTGCACACCCTTCTGGAATGCATCATGGGCCAAGATGACACATCATGAGGTGTGATAGGCTAAGGAATGGTGAAATAATTCACCCCATAAAAGACTATATAAGCTGTTTGCTGCTTTTAATAAATGGATTTTCACCCTCAGATGTGGTCCCTGGGATGTTCTTGGAGTAACCCAGCATACCCTCTTCAGCCTGTTTGATTACCAAGGCCAACACCCCTCGCCCCACTTCTTAGATCACATAACATTATTTTGTTATTCAAGATGAACTAAATACTCTTTATTTGTTGGTCCCAGTGATGCAAATTTTAAAGAAGATTCTTGGAAGTCTCTGATAAAATGAGAATTGAAAAATTACTCCAGAATTCTCTATTGTCTTGGCCTTATTTCTGTTCTTCAGAGACACCCATTTATTCTCATATCAGGATGCTTAAAAATGTACCTTTCTGAGCTCGGACTCCAGATAGGTGCACAGAGTTAGTGAGGTGCCAGTGAGGCAAGACAGACCTGCCTTGACCCTTGGGGTGCTCACTACTCACCCCCAGAAGTTTCAGCTAGGACTCTAGACAGGCATATGGAGTCAATGAGGTGTCGGTGAGGCAAAGTGGACCTGATTGACCCTTGGGGGGGCTCTCCAGTTGCCCACAGAAGTCCCATCTCAGACTCCAGTCAGGTGCACAGACTCGGTGAGGTGGTAGTGAGGTTTGGGGAATCTGGCTTGACTTTTGGGGGCCTACTGGCCCATGAGCCAAAGTAGCAACCCAACCACTCTGATGCAGAGGACCTAATAGGCAGAACATTGGTGATTATAGTCTGTGCAGCCAATATCAAGGTGCCAGAATTCAAAGAAACAACTAAACAGACAAATCCACATGCGAAAGACACAAAGAAAAATCAACATGGGAAAAGCTCATAATAAATACACACCAAACTCTACCAACTTTACAGAAGGTCCCTACAATGAGATCTCCCAGGAAAGAAGCCAAGACATCAACCTTAGAATAACAACTGTAGATATAATCAAATTAGAGAACTAAGGGAAGAGAATGAAAAACTCAAGAAATACCCAGAGGGATTAAAATGACAAACTATTGAAGGAAGTTGAAACACTGAAAAGTTCTCAGGCCAAAATGAAAAAAAGAAAATGACCAATGAACCAAGGAGCTACAAGACGAGAATGACAGGCTCCAGAAGGAAGTGGAAGATCTGAAGAAATCAAAGGATGAAATGAAAAAGGATATTGAACATTCATCCAACCACCAGGAAAAGATGGGGAAAAGCCTCATGTTCTAGTTTGTCTTCCACTGCTGTGACAAAACACTCTGACCAACACCAACTTGGGGAGGAAAGGGTTTATTCAGCTTACATCTCCTGGGTCACAGTTCATCACTTAGGGAGCCCAAGGCAGGAACTCAGGGCAGGAACCTGGAGGCAGGAGCTGAAACACAGGCCATGGAGGAATGCTGTTCACTGGCTTTCTCTCCTGGCTCATGCCCAGCCTGCCTTCTTATACAATACACAACAACCTGCCCAGAGTGGCACCACTCTTGTGGGCTGGGCCCTCCCACACTGCTCGACTATCAAGACAATACTCCATAGATGTGGCCACAGGCCAATCCAATGGAGCCAATTCCCCAACTGAGGCTCCCTCAACCCAGGTGTGTCAAGTTGACACTAAAGCTATCCAGCACAATTGACCCCTTGTCAACTTGACACACAAAACACATCACTGTTAAACCACCACGTTTCCAGTTCTTATCCCCAAAGTATGATATTAACATTAATCACAACCTAAGACAGTACAGCCTTAAAAGCCCCAAAGTCCTTAAAATGTCCAAACACTTAAAAGTTCACAATCCATTAAAAGTCTCTAAACTGTGGGCTGCTGTAAAATCCAAAGCAAGCACTGTCTTATTTCAAAGGGAAGAAAAACCTAAGTCCAGCAAAAAAAAAAAAAAACCAAGTCCAGCAAAGTAGCTCACGGGCTGGTGACACCTTGGGATTCCTCAGATCTTCTGGGCTCCAAAGGGTTTTGCCAGCTCCCCCTCCCAACTCGCCGTCCTGGCACACACAGCTCATCTAGAGGCCCAGGCTGACTCCATTTCCACACCTGCTGCTGCTTTGGTGGTCATCCCCACCTCCCAGCATCTCCAAAAAGATGGGGTCACCACTGAAACTGAGTCGCAGCACTTCACCAATGGTCTCTTCTCACCTATCCTGGTGCAAAGCCTCAGCTTCTCTCCCTACCCTGAAAATCCTGGGGTCTTCACTTGCAACTGAGGTGCACTTCACCAATGGTATTTCCTGACCTGTCACAGTGCCAAGCCTCGGCTGCTCTCTGTGGACCCCCTCAAATTTCAACACTGGACACCCTATAGGAGACTCTTACATGTTACCAAGTCCTGCTTCTGGCTCGAGATGGAGGCTCAGGCCCCTTCTGATCATGGCTTCTGTGTGCTGACCCTGAAGAAATTCTTTCCAGAAGTTTCACCACAGTGATGCTGGTCTCTTGTTCCTTACAGCTGATTTTTCAGCCCAGCTAACCAGCATCAATTGTCCCAGTACAACAAAGATTTCACTTCAGGTTCTGGTCTCTTGTTACTTACAGCTGATTTTTCAGCCCAGCTGACCAGAACCCACAGATTACACAGTCCGATGATCTCTCTTCCCTTTGAAACTAGAATCCTCATAAGCCAGTACTCCCTCTTCTACAACTCCTTCAGCAAAACTGCTCCAAGCTCCACAGCAAGATCTTTAGGCATTCAATGATCTTTCCAACCCAAAGTTCCAAACACCTCCACCATCCTTCCCCAAAACACCAAGGTCAGGTCTGTCACACAATCCCCACTCTCTTGGTACCAATTCTGTTCTAGTTTGTCTTCCATGCTATGACAAAACACTCTGACCGACACCAACTTGGGGAGGAAAGGGTTTCTCTTGGCTCATGCCCAGCCCGCCTTCTTATATAGTACACAACAACCTGCCCAGGGTGGCACCACTCTTGTGGGCTGGGCCCTCCCACACTGCTCGACCATCAATTCCCCAACTGAGGCTCCCTCAACCCAGGTGTGTCAAGTTGACACTAAAGCTATCCAGCACACCTCAGGAAGCAGATGGAAGAAGCAGAAAAAAAAAAAAAAAAAAAAAAGAATATGACCTGCGGATAATTTGGAGCACTAGAAAGCTTAAATAAAGATTATGAAAAATTTTTTAAAACACAGATGGAACAACTGGGAAATGTGGGACACTGAAAAGACCAAACCTCTGCATCATAGTGATAGAGGAAGGAGAAGAATCCCAAGACAACACTATTGACCATATCTTCAACAGAATAATAGAAAAAATTTCCCCAAACTGAAAAAAGACAATCCCATACAAATACAAGAATCACATAGAACACCAAATAAACAGGAACAGAAAAGAAACTCCCCATGCCATTGATCTTCCTCCCCTCCCTGCTCCTATGTCAGTGGAGTCTACAACCACTGACTTGCCCTCTCACACCAGGGGACAAGGTTCTCCTTAAAACTTTATCTCCTGGGCTGGAGAGATTGCCTAGTGGTTAAGAGCACCGACTACTCTTGCAGAGGACCCGGGTTTGATCCCAAGCACACACATGGCGGCTGAGAACCATCTGAAACTCCAATTCCAGGAGAACTCCAGTTCCAGGGAAATCTGACACCCTCTTCTGGCCTCC
The DNA here is from genome assembly GCA_009823505.1 of Rhizomys pruinosus. Taxonomy (NCBI): domain Eukaryota; kingdom Metazoa; phylum Chordata; class Mammalia; order Rodentia; family Spalacidae; genus Rhizomys; species Rhizomys pruinosus. The sequence continues at coordinate 1,013,899 of VZQC01000945.1, forward strand.
GCAGCATTGCTTGCACGACACGGGTGCACACACTTGCATTCAGGCAGTACATTCATATACATACAGAAATAAATAAAAAATTAAAAAACAAACAAACAAAAAAAACCTTTATCTCCTAAGTCTCTTGATCCAGGTGGACTGGACCCCACATCATCATCCTTACTATGCCATCAGCAGCTAAACTTCTAGGCCAGCCACACTGGTATGATTTATCCAGACTCAAGAGAGACCCAAACCCAGGATGGATGGTTCATCAAACAGCTGGGACCCATGACTCTCAGGTTTTCCAGAGACTCTCAAGGACAGGTCTGAATGGACAGGCATGGCAGCCTTCACCCTCTGTACCTTCACCCTCCTCTCTCTCTTTTCCTGGGTCATTGTTTTCCTCTGCTGTCCCTGGTGCCACAGGTACCAGACTCTGACACCCCTGCCAGTTGCCCTTTGTCTTTTTAATTGTCTCAGTCTTCATCTGACCAGATGATGCTCTGCCAGGTTCGACATACTGCTGGCATGTCCATGCTCAGGATACCTGGATGGGTGAAATTGGCAAGCCCATGTTTAGACCCTGTCCTCCAACCAAGACCATCCAACAGTAAGAGGAGCCTCTCCAACCTCAACCAGGAGACTCCATCTGATCTCAGCTTCTTGCAGGAACATATCCAGGAAGTGTCTGTTAAACAGATGCTTCTACAATCTTACTCTCCATTGCCTATGTGCCCCCTACTCCTGACCACTCCCCTTCCCTGATGTCGCCCCTTTCAGCAGGAAGAGGTTGGGATGTTAGGCAGGGCCTGGGCTTGGAGATCTAAAGATGGCACCTACCACCCTTCTCTTCTGGTCAAAAGCCTACCTCATCTCAGGCCGCTGCTGCAACTTCCCTTCCTGATGAGAGCACAGCCTAAGACCATATATGGTTATATTCCAGCTTCATGATGAACACTAAAGACCCACTTTGTCCCCTCCCACTGCACCAGGTTTGCTCTTACAAGTACATACTTTGTCTCACCATCATTACGTCATCTTCCTCTCCCTAGAACTTATAAAAGCCCTCATCCTCAGCTTGAGCATGTGACTCCCCTGGCCTCCCTCACTGAGACCAGTGGACCTGCCTGGGAGCATGTCCTAAGAAACATCCTTTTATACTTTGTTAAGAAAAAAAAGATTTAATGTCATTTTTTTTTTTGCATCTTGCTATCCACAGCCATTTGTTGAAAAGAATGTCTTTTTTCCCACTAAATGATTTTGATACCCTATGAAACATCATTACAAACTGACTTATATTTGTTAGGATTTATTTCTGGGCTGTTCCATTCTATTGGTTATATGTTTGTTCACTATCACAAAGGTTTCCAATACTGTAGCATTGCAGTAAATTTTGAAATCAGGAAGTGTGAGTTCTACAACCTTATTCTTTTCTAATTTTTTCAGGATTGATTTGACCATTGGGGTCTCTTGAGCTTACATATGGATCTTAGTATAAATTTTTTATTTCTTCAAAAAATGATATTGTGGTTTTGGCAGGGATTGAATTGAATTTCTAGATGACTTCGGAAGGTATTGATATTTTCACAATATGTGTGATGAGTAATTTTTGTCTTCTTTAATTTATTCCAGAAATACTTGGTGTTCATTTTTTTATTTCCTTAGATATTTCCTAGGGATTTTGTTCTTTTCATGTTATTGAAAATGGAATTGTTTGTTCTCAGATTTGTTTTTGTTAGTGTATAGAAATGTAACTAAACTCCCCATGCCATATCATAGTTAAAATGCTAGACACCCAAAATAAAGACAAAATTCTGAAGGCTACAAAGGAAAACAAGTCACATACAAAGGGAAACCCATCAGAATTACAACTGACTTTTCAGTGCAAACCATGAAAGCAAGAAGAACATGGAGCAAAACATTCCCAGTGTTAAAGGAGTATGGATGCCAACCCAGAATACATTGCCCAGCAAAAATGTTGATTATAGTTCAAGAAGAGAGAAAATTCTTCCATGACATAAACAAGATGATAGAATACATGTCTGGAAAATCAACTGTTCATAAAATACTTGAAGCAATTCAAAGGGCAGAAGAGAGGAGCAACAATCCTCAAACACCTAGGAAAAGAAACTAATAAAAACATAACCGTAGGAGTAGAATCAGAGGCTAGAAGTCCAAATGGATAATAAGGTGAAAGGAAGCAACATCCATATTTCAATTATAACCTTAAATATTAATGGGCTAAACTCCCCAATCAAAAAGCATAGACTGGGAGAATGGATTAGGAAACAAAACCCATCTATATGCTGTCTACAAGAAACCCATCTCAATTTCAAGGATAGGCACCACCTTATGGTGAAGGGATGGAAGAAAGAATTCCAAGCAAATGGTACCAAAAAGAAAGCAGGTGTTGCTATTCTAATATCAGACAAAATAGAATTCAAAGTAAAATAAATCAAAAGAGACAAAGAAGGCCATTACATATTTATTAAAGGAACAATTGATGATGAAGATCTCACAGTCATGAATATATGCTTACCAAACACCAGTGCACCAAACTTTATAAAGACAATTATTCAGGATCTCAAGGCACAGTTTAACCCCAGAACACTAATAGTAAGGGACTTCAATACCACATTAAGTCCTTTAGACAGATCAACAGGACAAAGTATAAACAGAGAGACATCTGAACTAAATGATACAATACACCAAATGGACCTCACAGGCATCTATTGAATATTTCACCCAAACACCAGAGAATACACTTTCTACTCGGCACCTCATGGAATATTCTCCAAAATAGACCATATATTGGGACACAGGAAAAAACTCAACAAATACAAAACGATTGAAATAATCTCATGCATTCTATCAGAACACAGTGCAATAAAACTCAATATCAACACCAGGATAAATCCTACAACCTACAAGAACACATGGAGACTAAACAACACTCTCCTGAATAATGAATGGGTCAAGGAAGAAATAAAGAAAGAAATAGTAACATTCCTGGAACTGAATGACCATGATAATACAAACATTAGCAAAACCTATGGGACACTTTTAAAGCTAGTTCCTCAAGGGGGAAGTTTATAGCTCTAAAATGCCTACATTAAAAAAAAAAAAAAAAAAAAAAAAAAAAAAAAAAAAAAAAAAAAAAAAAAAAACAGAAAGAGCACAAGTGAATGATGTAACACTGCAGCTAAAAATACTTGAGAGACAACAACAAATGAACCCTAACGCAGCAGACAAGAAGAAATAACAAAAATCAGAGCAGAGGTCAATGAAATAACAACAAAGAAAACAATACAAAAAAATCAATGAATCCAAAAGTTGGTTCTTTGAGAGAATAAACAAGACAGACAGACCTCTAGCCCAGTTAACCAAAAGAAAGAAGGAACAACTCCAAATCAGTAGAATCTGTGATGAAAGGGGAAATATCACAACAGACAATGAAAAGATCCAGACAATCATACGGGAGTACTTCAAAAACCTATACTCTGCTAAGTTTGAAAATCTAGAAGAAATGGATGAATATCTGAAATCCTGGGAATCACCAAAGCTCAACCAAGAAGAGATCGACAGCCTAAATAGACCAATAATACATGACGAAATTGAAGATGTAATAAGTAGCCTCCCAACCAAAAAATGCCCAGGCCCAGATGGTTTCACAGAAGAATTCTATAAAATATTTCAAAAAGACTTATAACCATTAATACTCACATTGTTTAGAAGGATACAAAGGGAGGGAGTTCTCCCAGATTCCTTCTATGAAGCCAGCATCATGCTATTACCAAAACCAGGTAAAGATACAACCAAAAAGAACTATAGACCCATCTCCCTAAAGAACACAGATGCCAAAATTCTAAACATGATACTGACAAATTGCAAACAGACCCGCATCAAGAAGATCATCCATCATGACCAAGTTTGGATTCATACCAGAGATGCAGGGATGGTTCAATATACGAAAATCAATAAATGTCATCAAACATATAAATGGACTGAAAGACAAAAACCACACCATCATCTCAATTGAACTGGAGAAAGCCTTTGACAAAATCCAGCATCCCTTCATGTTTAAAGTCTTAGAGTGAACTGGACTGGAGGGATCATTCCTCAATGCAATCAAAGCCATAGACAGGAAACCCACAGCCAACACCAATGGGGAAAACAACAGAAGCATTCCCCTTAAGGGTAGGAACTCAGCAAGGCTGCCCCATCACCACTCCTTTTCAATATAGTGCTTGAAACACTTGCTAGGACAATAAGGCAAGAAAATGAAATTAAAGGAGTTCTAATTGGAAAAGAGGAAGTCAAGCCATCCCTTTTTGCTGATGATATGATTGTCTACCTAAGGGATGACAAGAATTCCACCAGAAAACTCCTAGAAACTACTAAGAGCTTCAGTAAATTGGCAGGATACAAAATAAATCTAGAAAAATCACTAGCCTTTCTTTACACCAACAAGCAACTGAAGAAGGACTACAAGGAGACCTTCCCACTCACGATAACCTCAAAAACAATAAAATACCTAGGAACAAACCTAACCAAAGACACCAAGGATCTCTACAAAATTTTTTTAAACCCCTGAAGAAGGAAATTGAGGAAGACATCAGAAGATGGACAAACCTCCTATACTCATGGATTGGTAAAATAAATATAGTAGAAATGTCCATTCTACCCAAACTCATGTACAGATTTAATGCAATCCCAATCAAAATCCCCAAGAGCTTCTTCACAGGATTGGAAAAAAATCCTCAATTTCATTTGCAAAAACAAAAGACCCGAATAGCCAAAGCAACCCTGAGGGAAAAGAGCAATACAGGGGGGATCGCTATACCAGACATCAAATTATACTACAGGGCTATAGTCATTAAAACAGCTTGGTACTGGCACAAAAACAGACCAGTTGACCAATGGAATAAAACTGAAGATCCAAAGCTGAGCACATACAATTTCAGCAACCTCATATTTGACAAGGGGCCAAGAAGACACACTGGAGGAAAGACAGCATCTTCAGTAAGTGGTGTTGGCAAAACTGGATCACCACCTGTAGAAGAATGAAATTAAATCCCTACCTCTCGCCCTGTACAAAAGTCAATACCAGATGGATCAAAGACCTCAACGTGAAACCCATATCTCTGGAGGTCATAGAAGAGAAACTTGGCAGCAGACTACAAGACATAGGCGTAGGAAAAGACTTCCTAAATCAGACTGCAGCTGCACAAGAAATAAGATCTACAATTGACAAATGGGACCTCTTTAAACTCAAAAGCTTCTGTACATCAAGAGAAACAATAAAGGAAGTGAAGAGAAAGCCCACAGAGTGGGAGGAAACCTTCACTGCAGATACATCTGACAAAGCATTGATTTCCAGAGTATACAAGCTACTCAGAAAACAAAGAAGAAAGAAAACAAATGAATCACTCAAAAGATGGAGCAAAAAACTGAATAGAGATTTCACAGAGGAGGAATTAGAGATGGCTGAGAAACATCTTAAAAGCTGTTCAACATCACTAATAATTAGGGAAATGCAAATTAAGACCACTCTAAGATATCATCTCACTCCAATAAGACTGGCCGGGACCAAGAAAACAAACGATATCAAGTGCTGGAGAGGTTGTGGGGAAAGGGGAACACTCATCCATTGCTGGTGGGAATGTAAACTTGTACAGCCACTATGGAAAGTAGTGTGGAGAACCCTTAGAAGACTCAAAATGAACTTGCCATTTGACCCAGTCATACCACTCCTTGGTATATACCCACAATACTCATCCTACTGCAGAAATACATGCACAGCTATATTTATTGCAGCTCTGTTTCACAATAGCAAAAATCTGGAACCAACCCAAATGCCCCTCAACTGATAAGTGGATAGAGAAAATGTGGTACATGTATACAATGGAGTTCTATGCAGTGGTAAGGAAAGACAACATCATGAACTTTGCAGGTAAGTGGATGGAGCTAGAAGATATTATATTAAGTGAAGTAACACAGTCCCAGAAAAACAAATGACAAATGGTATCCCTCATATGTGGATGCTAGTGTCAATAACCCAGTTATAAATATTTCTTGTGGAGAGGGATGCATTTTAAAAGAACAACAACAGAAAGACTGCATCAGAAAACTGACTGAAATGGTGAATCAGGAGGGGTGGGAGGGGCAGGAGAGGGACACGGGTCTATATTCAATTAATGTATATTTAAGTGACATGAGTTCAACAAGTATCCAATTTTGCCCAGACTCTGGCTACAGGTTACATGGTGTTTTAGGACTTAGTGAAAGTAAATATGTGTATATTAAACAACATTGGTTTAAAGGTTCTGATAAAAACGGTAATGTACCTTAGTTAATTGGAAATATAAATTGTTGTTGTCCACATTTAAAATCTGTACTAACAATAACTTTGGGATTGGCACATACAAATGTTCTCTATAATTTTTCTGTTGTACAGTATCATCTTGTAGCATTCTCTTTTACCTGTTGGATGATTTAACTTAAAAAATTGTTTGCTTCCCAAGTTAACCACAGTCACCCAAAACAGCTTGGTTGAATTTGATGAAAACTGTGCCTTGATTCCAGCCTATAGGCATGTGTAATACAACTGCCTTTTTGAGACTCATGGGTCAAAAAACAAAAACCTAAAATAAAAAGGGGGGATTCAGATATATATGAAACCTTTTTGTCAAAAACCTTGCAATTCAAATCTTAAAACTAACTACGGGAAAAGATTTGTATGTTCCCACAGGTCAAAATGTCACCAACTTAATGGCTGAGAAAGAAAATATACAGCTTTGCATTGTGTAGGATGTACCAGGAAGTGCCAACAGAAAGGTTGGCCTCTATGAACATTGAAAGGAAGAAAAGCCTCAGACTGCTATAGACATCAAACCCCTCTGTGGATCCTACTTGTAACAACTGTTTATAATGAGTCCTAACGAAACTTACCTTGTAGGTGCAGCAAAGTTTTAATATGAGAGACTTTCTTATCGTCCCTCCATAGAACAAGGAGAAATATGATGATGATGAGGTCGTTCTCTAACTGTAAATTGGAGCCAACTCTTATAGAGGTAATCTCTTATAAAACTGGTAAAACTGCCTTCTTTAATTGACTAATAGACATAGGAACTGTGAAAAGGATTATTTTCTATTCAGAACGAAAGATAACACTAATTTCTCCTTAAGCTGTGCACTTATGCAAAATATAATACAGGAGAGCTCTGATATCAGCAATGGATTATTCTACCAAGGAGATGTTGGCCAGGGAATCCAAGCCCCTCCAAAAGGGAAAGGCTTCTTGCCTGTAACCTGGGATACCTGCAAGAAGAAAGACAATAAGGCCCTGCTGTCGAAGACCTGATGTAAGCATGGGAAAGATGTATTGAGACCACACTTGCAAGTGTACAGTTGGTCTCTGGAATACCAGAGAGTGTTACCAAGGCCGCTAAACCAATAAAGCAAATATAGGTCTCCTCGAGTCAAGCAAGTCTCCTCTGTCAGCACCAGCTACACCTCACCTGTCTGGAAATACTGTGTATTTCCAAATGCCTGTATATCCCAAATCTAATTGGCTATTAGCTATCTCCTCGGAGGAATAACCCACAGCTGATGTCACAAGCTTACATTCTCTAGTGGTCAGGAGATATTATAAGCCACAGTAAGACCCTGTCATATTTTACAGAAAAAAAACGTAATTCATGGATTAGCATACCGTGCAAACATCTGTGTCTATACCAAAGTAACCTACCATAACAATTAGTACTGTTTAAATACCTATATATCTAATTGCTTGTGCTTCATTAGTAGGATTGAAAGGTTATTCCTGGACAAACTGTCAGCCCATGAAAGGAAACAGCCAGAATTGACCAGAGTCCAAGTCAACAGCTCCAGAGAGAGTGGACTGTTTTACCTCTCATCCACCTGTGCCCCTTTTCTAAGCCTAGGGAACCATCGCGGAAGAGGGGCATGGGTAGAATGTAAGGGCTGCGATTGGGTGAATGGTGCAAACTACAGCCATATAGTCTAGACACTTATTGTATCAACTTGATTGAACATTCAAACCCCCCAGCTGGATGGTAGGACCCTATGGGCTGTGTGGGTTTGGTACAACTGCTTGCAAATTGGTTTTACATGAAGGATGCTTGTACTCATAAAATTATTACACATTGTTAAAAAATGAAAAAAAAGTAAAGAGGTAATAGAATAAAAAAGAAATGTAACTAATGTAACTAATTTTTGGTTAACTTTGCATCCATCTGTCTTCTGTAATTCATTTACTAGTTTAAATACTTTGTTTTGGGATAATATTAAATATTTAGCATTTTCTGCATCTATGACATTGTCATATATGAACATTTATAATTTTATTTCCTCTCTTCTGGTATAGATTTTTAAAATTCTTCCTCAGTCAAATGAAATCAGTTGCCAATATCTCTTTAGCCAAGGTTGTGCTCTATTATCCATTTCTACACTTCTCTGCTGGGTTTTTGTTCATCTGAACTTGCATGGGTCATGTGCATGCTGATTCCAATGCTGTAGGTTCACATGAACACGGTCACTTGTTTCTTTTTTCCTTTGAGTTTTGAGTAATTTACATACTCTGGATGTTAAGCCTCTGTCAGATGTGTCTCTGGTGAAGATTTCTTCCCATTATGTGGGTTTTCTCTTTAACTTTTTACTTTTTTTTTTTTTTTTTTTTTTTTGCTGCAGAGAAACTTTTCAGTTTAATTTGGTCCCATTTGTTGATTGCTTGCCTTATTTCCTGCATAGCTACTGTATGATTTACAAAGTCTTTTCCTGTACCTAATCTTATAGGTTACTGCCAAAATTTCCTTCTAACATTTTCAGAGTTTCAGGTTTGACTTTGAGGTCTTTGATCCATTTAGAGTTGACTTTTGTGCAAGGCGAAAAATAAGGGTTTAGTTTCATTCTTCTACATGTTGTGATCTAGTTTGCCAGCACCATTTGCTGAAGATGCTATCCTTTCCTCCGTAGAGTGTTTTTAGCCCCTTTGCCAAATATCAGGTGCCTGAAATTGCATGTATTCATGTTTGGGTCTTCAATTATGTTTCATTTTTCTACAGGTCTATTTTTGTGTCAGTGCCATTCTGTTTTTATGAGTATAGCTTGGTAACATAGTTTGAAATATGGTATAGTAATATCCTCTTCATTGCTCTTTGTGCTCAGCATTGCTTTGGCTCTTTGGGGTCTTTTGTGCTTCCATATGAATTTTAGGATTTTTTTTCTAATTCCTTGAAGAAAGTCATGGGAACCTTCTTTATGAAAGGGACTCTGGCTTCATAGGCTGATTAGAAGTCAGGAGATGAGCTGGCAGGGAGAATGTATTGTTGCTTTGGTCCCTAACACAAATGACAGAATGTGTGAACTCCAGGGCAGGGCCTCCAGGAGTGGGCCAAGGGAGAGGCCAGTATAAATGTGATTAAGATTTACTGAAAAAATATGTATAAAATACATAAAAATTCAATAAAAATATAATTTTTGTGTGATAAGTCTGGCTAGAACTACTATGCTGAATAGAAGTGGCAAAGTTGAACATAATTGCCTTATTACTCATTTGAGGAAAACACTTTTCAGTGTGTCACAGCTCAGCATGATGTTTGCTGTGCATTTCTCAAATCTGTATTTTTTTTAAAGGTAGTTTAAATTTTTCCTAGTTTGCACATGTTTTATCATAAAAGGATGCTGGAATTTTTATCACACATTAATGGAGATGGATTATGTTTGCTAATGTTTTAGTGAGTATTCTTACATGAATATTCATAAGGGATATCAGCATTTATTTTTGTGGTACCTTTTTTACTTTGTTATCAGGGCAATGCTGGTCTTAAGAATGAATTAGAAAGTTTGATTTCAATGTGACATGGTGTGAATCTGTGTCACTTCATTTTACAATTTGTTGGACTTCTTGCATGTTAATATCCATCTTATGAACTCAACTTAGAGAATTAGTGAATTAGTGATTGTTACGTTCTAGGGAATGTATCATGACTTCACAGTTTATAAATATGCCAATACATTCTTCTATATTTTAAAATAAATTATTGTAAATCACATATTTCATTGATATTTGATGGACTTTAATTAAGTTGTTGTATTTAACCTATAATTTAGAAGAAAACAAAATAGAAAAATTTTGATCTTGGCTTAGGCAGAGATTTCTTAGATCCCAAACTAAAAGTGAAATGTGAGAAAGAAAAGAAATGTAATGTTTGACTTATTGAAGTAGAGCCTTTTCCTGTATTTGGTACCATTAAAAATGTTAAAAGAAATGATCAGGGAAAGAATCAGTTCATAAAGAGAGAGGACTTTTGTGAGTCCTGTGGCGGGGGGATATCTCAGAAAGCAATGATAAGAAAACCATCAACTTACTTTTTAAGAATGAACAAAAGGGGCTGGAGAGATGGCCTAGTGGTTAAGAGCACTGACCCCTCTTGCAGAGGACCCGGGTTCGATCCCCAGAACCCACATGGAGGCTGAGAACCGTCTGTAACTCCAGTTCCAGGAGAACTCCAGTTCCAGGGGAATCCGACACCTTCTTCTGACCTCTGCGGCATTGCATGACACGGGTCCACAAACCTACATGCAGACAGTACATTCACATATGAAAATAAATAAAATTAAGAAAAAAACATTAAAAATAAATAATAAAATTTAAAAAAGAATGAACAAAAGTTGAACATACATTGTACGAAAGAGAATGCAGGAATGATAGTTAAGTACATGAGAAGAGGCTTAACATTTTCAGTTGTTTGGAAAATGGCTTAAAGGTGACTATGAATAGCATTTTAAAAGAAACACATAATTAATGATGCCAAATGCTGTAAGAAGCTCAGAGCATCTGAAACTCCTATACCTTTCTTGTAAAAATGTAAAAGGGTGCAAACTAGTTTCCAAAATAGCTTCATAGCACTTTTTGTAAAATTCAACATATACTTGTTATAGAAGCCTGTGGTACTGTGTCTAAGTTTCTACATGATGTAGAAATCTATCTACTGGACAATTCTATTAGTATACAATTCTGAAAAATATAAAACTTTGCACATGGGAGACAGATAAGTATTTGTCAGGGACTGGGGGGATTGAGAAGTTCCTTAGAAATAAGGAGGAAAGAATTTGAATGGGTTAGTGTGCTGCTCTTTTCAGTTTGGTAAATACAAGGCTGTGCTTGTCAGTGCTCACAATCTTTTTTGAAATTTATGATTTCATTCAATGCAAGTTCTAATTGATTATAAAATCAAAGTACAAATCAGTGACAGAAACTTTTTTACTAAATAATTTGTGCTTTTGTAGACCAAGTTCTGTGACCACTTGTGTTCCCCATTTGAAATATAAGCAATATCAGCATGTATGTTTGCATGACTGTTGAAGAAGAAACAGAGGACAAATGATAGATTTAAATAGTTCTAGCTATTATCTAGAAGTAAGAGTCATTAAAAGCTATTTGACTAATAGCACCATGAAAAAGAAGTCTAGATTCTTGGTAGAACATTTCATTGTTGAGTGGCTGGACTCCAGGGAAAGTGATTGATCACATTACTGAGGTGCACATGCCTTGCTGCTCTACCTATAAATTACCTTTAGCTGCAGGGCTAAGGTAATAGGTTTTCATTTGAGAACATTTTCTTCCATTTATAAGTCCATGATTTTTCAGTCTGATCTTATACTCATTTCTATCTTGTTCATTTGTGGAAATAATTTCAGTTTTGTATTATTCTGTGGAGAACTACCATTATGTAGAAGTGCCTAAAATGCCGGCACTAACTATTTGAATGACTGATTCCTGCAGCAACAAAAAGGAATGTGGAATTCTTTCTTGGCACATTCTCATTTCCTGGGGTGAGGTCAATAATTCAAGACAAATCCTATTTCACATCTCTATTAGAGGGCAAAGAGTGCCAGGCATACTCATATATTGAAAAAGTCTCATTCCATGTTATAGTAAAGAACAAAAATTCTTGCATGTAGAAATGACCTTTAGCAATTGAGGTTCAATCATTTAAATACACACACATGCGATTTATAAAACAAAGAAAATTTGTCTTCTAAATGATGGTATGTTTCAGGTTCATTTCCATTTCATATAAAATTTCCATGAATACATGTGCCCAATAACCTTTAGTTGTTAAAAAAAGAGGAAGAGTGGTTTCAAAGTGACAGTGACAAACAGGTATTACATACTACTAGACCACTAGAGTAGTAATTCAATTATCTCCACCAGGCTAGTGAGCACATGGTGGCTCTTTTGTCACTGGCTCTGCCCCTTCAGTAGTTTCTGCAACCCACTCTCTATAACTAGAACACACTGATGCATAAGTATCCCACAGACATTTACAGCCATTTCCTTATGCAGATCTTGATTTGTTATCAGAAATCAATATTCTTTAGATATTTATTTTTACTCGTGAATTACTATCATTTTAAAATCAAAATATTTTGAAACTGGTGAAAGCTCACAGAAATATTCTGTGCATGAGCTGACAGGAAACTGTAATCAAATTGTCAAGCAATTGCTCCGGCTGTGGCAAAGTGAGAATGGTAGATTACATGTGTCAGCATGTGAAGATAAAGGCTGCGTCGTGAGCTGAAGGCTTGATGGGAGATGGGGGTTTATCGCTGCAAACTGCAACCTATCCTAGGCAGTAGTGACACCTCAGCACTCCTGCATTTACATTAGCAGTGCTTATGATCAATAAAAGGCTCTCCGTTTAACCATTTGGAGAGTGTTCTGAAAATTCTCAGCAAAATGTGTTCTGCTGATTAATTTGTGCTAATCAGCAAGCTAGGGTTAAACAAGTAATAATATTGAATGGGATAATATTGGACTATCTTTCTCAGACTAGCTCTAATACTACTAATACTTCAAACATGAATTACTATTTTAGCAAGAACAAATGTTCTCCTGCTAAAAAAGGATGAAGTCCTTATCTGGTAGCCTGGTTTTGGAGGTATTGAAAGATTTATTACTAATCTCTTCTTTAGCTTTTCCCTGGTTGCCATAAGACCCTTAAGGTTCTTCAAAACTCCCCCTACCCCCATGGCAGTTTCTCAGCCTCCACCAAGGGCCCCCAAGGTCATATATTATTCAGTGCATCTGTGTGTGCTATTGCTCCCTTCTTCTAGTTGCATGATCACCCAGCATCCTCCGTGGTTTCTCTCCCAGAGGCAGGAAAGCTGCAGAGTTGAAGCCAGTATGTGCTGGCTTCCTTATTCTTTTACCCATCCTGGCAGTCAGATATTTGAAGGTGCTGTTTTTATTATCTAGCTCCAAAACTAGGGTGATTTCTGTGGCTGATGTTGTGGTCTACTTGATGATTACTAAATAAATACATATTTTATGATGTGCATTATTTATTATTAAGAAACATTCTACTCAAGGGTATATCTGATATTTTTGTTTGTTTTTTCTCTTTTTAAAAATCTTTCTGTCAGTTCTTCTTCTGAATCTCATTCTTCAATATTCAAAATATCTAAGGTAGTCTTTAGGGGGAGTTTGGCACATGAAAAGCTAATATTGCACTAAACTGGCTACCATTTTGTAATTGACTGTTTCAACACCCAGGAAGGGAGGGACCATATTCATTTGAAAGTTGATCACCTCACTGGAGCATTAAACTTTTTCCAAGACATAGTGAGAGAATATGTGAGGCAGAAAATAGCCTTTTAAAAAAGGTTCTCAGATCTCTGAGTAGACATGGATAAACATTTGGCTTTTTTCTTGTTTTCTGTTTTGTTCTGGTTCTTTGGATTTTAAAATGTTTTTAATTCAATTCTTGAAAATTTCATACAATATATTTTGATCATATTTAGTCTCCTTCCCACATCTGCACCCATCCTATAGACCCTACCCACAAAATTTCAGATATTCTGTCTCATATTATAAGGCCAATCTAGACAGCTTTGTGGCCTTAAATATCCTTTAATTGCAGCCCATCTCCTGGAGCCTGATTAACCTATCTGGCAACACTTACTTAAAGAAAATCAACTCTCCCTCTCCCAGTAGTTATTCATTGCAAATAGTTCCTCAGCTAAGGTTGGGGCTTCTTACCAATTTCTCCAGTTCTATGCTGGGTTTTTTTTTCCTCTGGATTGAGGTTGCATAGGGCTTGTGGATGCTTTACCACGGCTGTGATTTCACATAAGCAAATTCCCAACTCTCTCGGGAAAACTCTGTTTCCTTATGATCATCCACTACCTCTGCCACTTACATTCTTTGTGCTTGATCCCTCTTCCACAATGGTTTCTGACCCTTAGGTGGCAGATATTTGACATAGGTCTCCTAGTCAGGGAGAAGCATTCTGCAGTCTCTAATTATCTGCACTTTGGCCAGATGTGGCTCTCTGGGTTAATCACCATCTGTTGCATGAGGAAGATTTGCTGGCATAACTTGAGAGACTATTATTCTTTCCTCCCCCTGTTCTGCTATGTGTCCTGAACATTAGGTGTAGAGGTTCTATTGTAGATGTGTCACTTAGTCACTTATTCTCTGCATTTATTTAACCAGTTGTGGAACTTTTTTAGATAATAATTTTATTGATGTTTTGTGTATTTCAGACACCATTTTTCAGTTCAATTTAGACATATTCCCCTTTCCCTACCTTCCACCACACCCCAGCTCATGCATTCTGCCATACATGTCCTGCATCTTTGTCTTAGTCTTTTTATTTTTTGTTTATTTATTTTTTTAATTTTCATTTTTTTATTAATGCTTTGTGTATTTCATACATTATTTTCCAATTTGGTTCAAGCATATTTCCCTTTCCCTTCTCCCCACCCCACCAGTTATGCATTATTCCATAGCTGTCCTCCATCTTTCTCTCAGTTTTATTTTCATTTTTTAACAATAAGTGATAATTTATGAGTACAAGCATCCTTCATGTAAAACCAGTTTGCAAGCAGTTGTGCCCAAACCCACACAGCCCATGGGTCCCACCATCCATCAGGGGGGGCTTGTATGTTCAATCAAGTTGATCAAATGAGTGTCCAGACTATATTGCTGTAGTTTCACCATTCACCCCAATCACAACCCTTACATTCTACCACACCCCCTCTTCTGCATATTGTTCCCTAGGCTTAGAAAAGGGGCACAGGTGGATGAGAAGCAAAACAGTCTACTTTCTCTGGAGCTATTGTCTTGGATGCTGGTCAATTCTGGCTGTTTCCTTTCATGGGCTGACAGTTTGTCCAGGAATAACCTTTCGATCCTCTATAACAGTTGGCTTTTTAAAGTTTTTCCTCTGCAAAGGTTTATTGTTTTAGGCAGAATTTAACTATATCAGTCCATTCTTTGACCCAGTCCTTATGTTGTTGTGGTTACCTCCCTATTGTACTGCTCTAAAATATGCTTATATAAACATCATATATGTACCAGAATTATGTCCTCCAGGAATAAACTGTATGTTAACTCCAATATATGTTTAGGAGCTCACATTTTTCCCTTTAATTTTATATTACTCTAAAATATGAATATATACCTTCTGCCCATATACGTTAATTACCATGTCTGAAAGTAAATGGTAAGAGAATTCTAGGACTCATTAAGGGATTCATATTATAACATCTCAGTTGCTTTCAGATAGAAAGAGATATAACAATAATGCTGCTCATCTTGCCTTTCATTTGGGGGATTTGGAACTAGCATCCACAAATGAGGGAAACCATTCACCATTTGTATTTCTGGGACTGTGTTACTTCACTTAGCATAATGGCTTCAAGTTCCATCCATTTACCTGCAAAGTTCATGATGTCATCTTTCTTTACAGCTGCATAGAACTCCATTGTGTAGATGTACCATACTTTTATTATCCACTCGTCAGTTGAGGGGCATTTGGATTGGTTCCAACACTTTGCTATTGTGAAAAGAGCTGTATCTTTGCAGTAGGATGAGTCTTGTGGATATATACCCAGGAGTGGTATGGCTGGGTGTGGTGGTTTGAATGAGAATGTCCCCCATGGGCTTTAAGTGTTCAGATATTTTGTCTCCAGTTGGTGGCACTGTTCTTGGAGGTCTTAGAAGGTGTGGCTGTGCTGGAGGAAGTACATTATTGGGGACAGGCTTAGTGAATTTAACAAGCCTTGTGATATCCAGTCTCTCTCTCTCTGCTTCCTGTGCTGATTGCGAGATGTGACTCTCGGCTTACTGCTCCAGCCCTGGCCACCATGCATCCCACCACAATGGACTCTAATTCCCTGGAACTGTCAATCATAAGCTCAAATAAACTCTTCCTTTTATAAGGTCCCTTGGTCATGGTGTTTTATTGCAGCAACAGAAGAGTGACTAATACAGTTATTTGGTACCAGAGAGTGGGCTGTTGGCTGTGAAGAACCTGACCATGTGGATGTTTGGAGAAATGTGGAAGACTGTGGAACTTTGGGCTAGAAAAGCTGTTGACTACTTTAAGCAGAGCTTAACAGGCCATTCTAGTAGAAGCCTAGATGAAGAAAGCATTGCTGCAAAAAATGTAGTTCCTGAGGAAACTAAAGTGTTGGGCAGCAACTGGGATCTTTTATCAAAGAGTCTGGCCACAGTTTGCCCACAGCCTAAATGCTTGCCTGATGCTAAGTTGAAAAGCAATGGACTAATATCTTTGGCAGAGGATATTTCAAGACAGCCCAATGTAGAAATGGTGGCCTGGCTATTAATGGTGAATATTGTGCAGATCTACAGTGAAAAGGAGCAAATGGGGCAGAAAGAAATGCAGAATGTACAGCTTGGATCTGAAAAGCACACTAGGAAGATTAAAGGTGGGGCCAAGTCATGTGAAAGAGAGGCTCCCTTTCATAAGGAGATTAAAGTGATTAAGGAGAGGCCTAGATATTTACAAATAGACAATGGAAAAAGTGTGATTAAGGAGGGGCCTCGAGATTTACATGTAAACAACAGAAACAGTTCTTTCAGGGCAAGACCACACCCAGCTAATCCTCCAACTTTTGAAAGGAAAATACTGAAAGGGTTTTCTGCTCCAACAAGTTCAGGGCAGAGAAAAGTTGTAAATGTGGTTGAAATAGGCCAGAGTCCATCCCAAACTTGCAGCCAAACTTGGCAGTTTAATTCGCGTGGTGCTGGCTTTAGAGGCATGCAGTTTGGAAGAGTGAAGGGGTCATCAGCTCTTCCTCCACGGTTTCAGAGAGCCACCAAGGTCAGGCAAAGTGCAGCAGGGGCATCCCTGAAAAAACAAGGCCCTGATAGGCTATTTCGTGAAGCTGTGAATGTGAAGTCTGGTTGGCAGCAGAGACCCCAAGAAGACATTCGAGATGCCAGAGCTGTGAGATGATTTGCCAAGGAGAGCTGCATACAGGGAGTGGTACCAGTCTAAGGGAAAGATGTATGTTGCAAGCAAAGCTGGAAGAGCTGAGCCATCTAAGCCCGTTGGAAGTAAAGTCCCAGAAGTTGCACATGGAGCTACTGGGCTTGGTGTTTGCCCTGCTGTTTTTCAGTCTTGTTTTGTTCCAGTATTTCCTCACTATGTCTCTATTCCTCCCTTTTGGAATGGGAATGTGTATTCAGTTCCACTGTATGTTGGGAGTATGTAATTTGCCTTTTGATTTTACAGGAGCTCACAGTTAAGAAATTGGCCTGTGTCTCAGAAGAGACTTTGGACTGTATACTTTTGAATAGAATTGAGACTGGTAAAGACTATGGGACTTTTAAGTTTGGACTAAATGCATTTTGCATTTTTATATGATCATAAGCCTATAGGGGCCAGGGAGTAGAATGTGGTGGTTTGAATGAGAATGTCCCCCATGGGCTTTAAGTGTTCAAATATTTTGTCCCCAGTTGGTGGCACTGTTCTTGGAGGTCTTAGAAGGTGTGGCTGTGCTGGAGGAAGTACGTTATTGGGGGCAGGCTTAGTGAGTTTAACAAGCCTTGCAATATCCAGTCTCTCTCTCTCTCTGCTTCCTATGCTGATTGCAAGATGTGACTCTCGGCTTGCTGCTCCAGCCCCAGCCACCATGCTTCCCGCCACAATGGACTCTAATTCCCTGGAACTGTCAATCATATGCTCAAACAAACTCTTCCTTTTATAAGTTCCCTTGGTCATGGTGTTTTATCACAGCAACAGAAAAATGACTAATACACTGGGTCAGGTGGTAAGCTCATTTTGAGTCTTTTAAGGATTATCCACATTGCTTTCCATAGTGGTTGTAGGAGTTTACATTCCCACCAGCAGTGGATGAGTGTTCCCCCTTCCCCATGACCTCTCCAGCATTTCGTGTCTTTTGTTTTCTTGATCTTAGCCAGTCTTATGAGAGTGAGATGATATCTTAGAGTGGTTTTAATTTGCATTTCCTTAATTTTTAACAATGTTGAACACTTTTTGGTTGAGCTCTTAACCACTAGGCCATCTCTACAGCTCCTGTTGAACACTTTTTAAGATGTTTCTCAGCCATCTCTATTTCTTCAGTTGTGAAGTCTCTGTTCATCTGTTTACTCCATCTTTTGAGTTAGTCATTTGTTTTCTTCTTTATTTTTTGAGTAGTTTATACATTCTGGAAGTTAATGCTCTGTCAGATATATCAGCAATGAAGGTTTCCTCCCACTCTGTGGGTTTTCTTTTCACTTCCCTGATTGTTTCTTTTGCTGTACAGAAGCTTTTGAGTTTAATGAGGTCCCACTTGTCAATTTTCGACTGTATTTCCTGTGCAGCTTCTGTCTGATTTAGAAAGTCTTTTCCCATGTCTTGTGGGTTGCTGCCAACTTTTTCTCCTATCACCTTCAGAGTTTTGGGTTTCACATTGAGGTCTTTGATCCCCTTGGAGTTGATTTTTGTACAGGGTGAGAAGTAGGGGTTTAATTTTGTTCTTCTATGTATAGTAATCCAGTTTTACCAGCAAAATTTGCTGAAGATGTTATCTTTCCTCCAATGAGCTTTTTGGCCCCTTCATGGAATATGAGGTGGCTGAAATTGTATAAGCTCAAGTATGGATCTTCAATTTCATTCCATTGGTCAACAGGTCTGTTTTTGTGTCAATACCAGGCTGTCTTTATGACTATAGCCCTGTAATATAGCTTGATCTCAACTTTTAAGGTGATCTCAATTTTTACACTCTCCAACTGTTGCCAAAAAGAAGCTTCCTTGATAAATGGCGAGAGGTACACTTTCCCGTAAATATAAGGATACATATTTAGAATAGAGTAAAAAGTTACATTAGTCTTGGGCTGTGACAAAAGTAAGTGTTCTCTCCAAAATCCAGCCAGGTGTATTTGGCTATGTTTACAGAACAAGAGTTCCGTCCCACTGAGCAAGCCTTAATTCCAATTAGACAGCTGTTGATTACTCCCAAGATAAAAGTGCCACTAATGTCCCAATAGACATGGTTTACTGATTCAGTCACTTTTGTGTTTATTAGGTTTTACAGCTGAGTAGGACCGTTGATTTGTTTTCTCCCTTGGCAGCTTGCATAGTATTCCCTGATATATGAGAACTAGTCTCTAGGGAGGAGACTTTCTTGTCAGTTCCAACTTGACTGCTCCAAGTCCCATGTTTGAAGTATACTCTGTATTCAGCATGTGATTATAAATGAAAACTTCCCTGAAGTAAGGAAAGACATACCCATAGAGATACAAGAATTACAGAGAACACCAAATACACAGGACCAGAGCAGAAACTTCTTTTTTGTTTGGTTGGTTTTGAGCCTGAATAATCTCAGCCATTCAAAATGAAATAGACTTTTAAAACTCCTACAACTTATGATTCGGGTGTACTCCAGCCTGTGGCTTCTGCCTCCCCTTTCACCCTGTTCAAGCAATACTCTCATGACCTTGAGACGACACAGGTACTTTTGAGTTGTGGGTGACTATCTTTAGTTTTTGTGTTAAAACAATGTCACAAATAGGCAAACACCTACTTTTCTAATACTTAGGAGGCTGAGGCAGGAGGATCATAAGTTTTTGGGCTGTCTGGGCATCTCATAGGGAGTTCTTTTCTTAAAACAAACAAACAAACAAACAAACAAATGAAAGAACAAAGAAGAAAAGAAAAACAACGACAGCATTTTAGATTCTACCCAGGGCCAGGGTACCCAGAGGACTGTGGCCAACATCCTAAGTCCTCTGATGCAAAGGTCCCTGGACATGACCAAACTGTTTCTCAACTCTATAGTCATGCTGAAAACCAATTGGAATATTTTTTTATTGTTATTAAACTTTTTCCTTAAGTCATACATCATTTCTCAATCGAATCTAGAGTAGCTTCCCTTTCCATGCCCCCTTCCTCACCTGGGTCTCTGCATGCTGCCATACATGTCTTGCATCTTTTTCTGAGTCTTTCCAGTTTTTTTCAGGTCTTTTGTTGTTGTTGTTCTCTCCAACTTGTATTGCTACGGTATATATACATAGTTATACATATATATACATACACACATATCACTTGAATTGAATTTTATTCCTAAAATATGTCATATTTTCCTTAAGGAAGTGCTTGAAGTTTCCTCCTTGGCAATCCCAAACAACCATCAATCCTGCACTTTTGCTCCTCATTGGGGTCTTTCCCTCCCAGGTCCCCCAAATGATGTCCAGTAAGCATGCATCCTGTCTTTATCCCCATGATACCGCCCAGGTAGTCCAACGATGGCAGTCTATGTTCTGACGAGGCTGAAATCCTTTTAGTTGTATAGTCCACAAGCTGGGTATCTCAGTAGTCCCCATCTTACATTGAAGGTTTGGAGGATTCTTAGATAGACATGAGTCTTCAGCCCATATTGGAAAGTTAAAAAGCTGTGTCTCATGTCTTTGAGGGGTTCCAACAGTGGTGGCAGCCACAAAGTAGATGCACTTGCCAATAAGAATTGAAGACAGGCCAAACAACAGTACTCTCTGTTTTTTCTTTTTGTCTTTTTACTAAGATCTCAAGTTTTATGTCTGCAGTACAGTTTCTCTGGTCTTATTGATTATTTATTTCTGGTTGTACTTTCCTTTTGAATGCTTAAGGCCACACAATTAGCCCAGATTAATGAAGGTTTTTGTTTTCTCAAGATCAGTTGAGGATCTTGTCCTCAAGGGTCTTTTGGGTTTTTTGGGGGAGAAGGAGGGTGGGAGCACCTTGATCCTTTCAGCTTTTCATTTACCAGTTCCATCCACTGGAAGACAAAATCAAGTCTTGCTAGACCAGGCTTCTTCTTCTGAAACATGAGCAGACTTTCCTCTTTATAGACTGGACACTGGCTGAAGTCCCATTAGTGGCTCTCCAAGACCTCCCTTAACAGGAAGACTGGTGACCCATATTTGCAGGACATTTCAAGAGATGCCCCCATGCATAATCCCCTAAGACTTGGTTGACCTCTGAGGGCAAGGAACAAAGTTAACCCTTAGGTCTCTTGGTCAAATTTGTATGGGTGTTAAGTGTGGTGGTTAAGCACCCAGAAAGGCTAAGTTGCACCAGCCTATTACATTTCACCTATATTAAAATTGTATCCTTTGGAAACAAACTGTATGTTATTTCCAGATCATATTTCTTGATTTGCATCTTTCCATTTTAATCCTGTATTACTCTAAAAGATGCACACATACCCTCCATCATATACCAAAAACCCAAGGTCTGAAAATAAATGTTAGGTCAGCTCTAGAACTTGTTTACAGATTCACAATGCAAGAGCACAGTTGTCTTTAGATCATGAAGACTATAACATTAATGTTGCTCAGTTTGTCTTGCAACTAGGTATTTGGTACTAGCATCCACAGATGAGGGATATCATATTTTTTTTTTTTCTGGGATTGTATTACTTCACTTAGCAGAAAATCTAGTTCCATCCATTTACCTGCAAATTTTATGATGTCATCTTTCTTTACCACTGCATAGAACTCCATTGTGTAGATGCACTACATTTTCTCTATCTACTTGTTGGTTGAGGGGCACTTGGATTGGTTCCAGCTCCTCGCTATTGTGATGAGAGCTGCAATAAACATGGATGTACATGTATCTCTGTGGTAGGAAGAGGGTGATGGATATATTCCCAGAAGTGGTATGGCTGGGTCAGGTGGTAGGCTCATTTTGAGTCTTTTAAGGGTTCTCCATACTGTTTTCCATACTGGTTGTATAAGTTTGCATTCCCACCAGCAGTGGATGAGTGCTCTTTCCCACACCCTCTCCAGTATTTGGTATCATTTGTTTTCTTGATCCTTGCCAGCCTTATCAGAGTGAGATGATATCTTAAAGAGTGAGAAGATATCTTAGAGTGGATTAATTTGCATTTCCTTAATTATTAGTGATGTTGAACGCTTTTTAAGATGTTTCTCAGTCATCTTTATTTCCTCAGTTGTGAAGTCTCTGCTCAGCTCTTTACTCCATCATTTGAGTGAGACATCTGTTTTCTTTTTTTTTAATTTTATTTATTTTTGTATGTGTATGAATGTACTGTTTGCATGTAGGTTTGTGCAACCATGTCGTGGAATGCCAAGGAGGTCAGAAGAGGGTCCCGAATTCCCCTGGAACTGGAGTTCTCCTGGAATTGGAGTTACAGACTTTTCTTAGCCACCATGTGGGTGCTGGGGATCAAACTCGGGTCCTCTGAAAGAGCAGTCAGCGCTCTTAACTGCTAGGCTAGCTCTCCAGCCAGACATCTGTTTTCTTACTTCTTTGTTTTTTGAGAAGTTTATATATTCTGGAAGCTTATGCTCTGTCAGATGTATCAGCAGTGAAGTTTTCCTCCCACTCTGTGGGTTTTCTCTTCACTTCCCTGATTGTTTCTTTTTCTGTACAGAAAATTTTGAGTTTAATAAGGTCCCACTTGTCAGTTGTTGAACTTATTTCCTGTGAAGTTACTGTCTGATTTAGAAAGTCTTTTCCTATGCCCATGTCTTGTAAGTTGCTGCCAACTTTTTCTTCTATCACCTTCAGAGTTTTGGGTTTCACACTGAGGACTTTGATAGATTTGGAGTTGAATTTTTGTGCAGGGTGAGAGGTAGGGATTTGATTTTATTCTTCTAAAAGTGGTGATCCAGTTTTGCCAGCACCATTTGCTGAAGATGCTGTCTTTCCTCCATTGAGTCTTTTTGGCCCCCTTGTCAAATATGAGATGGTTGAAATTGTATGAGCTCAAGTTTAGATCTTCAATTTTGTTCCATTGGTCTACATGTCTGTTTGAGTGAAAAGAGCAATACAGGGGGGGATTTCTACACCAGACATCAAACTGTACTACAGGGCTATAGTCATAAAAACAGCCTGGTACTGGCAGAACTGGAATAATTTTAATTGTTTGTTTTGCTTTGTCTGCTCCAACATCTTGGTAGCTACCATTTTACCTAGCAATGTCAAAGACATCAGAGCTTTTGTAAGTTCACAATACTTACAGCTAGGGAAAGAGTAATAATAATGATGTCATAACAATTTTAGTACTGTATAACTGCATAATATTTGGGTTTTATTAAGATCTGTAATTTCTTAATCCTATGAAACAAATATTAGATACAGAGCAGCAATAACTTTGAAAACAATGATGCAAGACTTTGAAATGTACTCTTGCAAATTAAATCCACTGAGCCTAAGGGGCCTTCCTTTCTCTTTAAACCACCATATCCTAGGATAAGGAACCAGTCACCTCCACACCATTACCTCATTAAAATTTTTTATGAATATAGTTTAATCTACTATTGCCTTATGTTTATATGATTTTCATTTGTGCATGCACCTTAGCTGCTCTTTTGAGATGTGGAATGCTAGAACAGAAAGCAAGTATCTCTCACCTTTGCATTATCCTGTCCATTGCAAAGATAGCTCTTATAGCCATTCAGTCAATGTTTGTCTGAACTGAATTCTAGGAATTGCTTAATGGAACATCTCTTCATTAAGGGTACTTTAGGGTGAAGATAAGTAGACCAAAACCATATTCTCAAAGGTTTATTTTTCTGTCACTGGTATTGTCATCTTATCTCTAAATGGGCCCTAGAATTAACTTACCACTTACTTTCAGATATGGTAATTAATGTATATTCATATTTTAGAATAATATATGATTAAATGGAAAAATGTGAATTCCTAAACATATTTCAGAGTTAACATACAGTTTATTCAACATACAGTTTATTCAACATACAGTTTATTCCCAGAGGACATAATTCTGGTATATATATGATGTTTATATAGGCATATTTTGGAGCAATACAAATGGGAGGGAACAACAAAATAAGGACTGGGTCAAAGAATGGATTGAACAGTTAAATTCTGCCCCAAACAATAAACCTCTGCAGATAAAAACTTTAAAAAGACTGAGAGAAAGATGCTTGTAATTTACTGCAGAATGGATAAATGCACCCGAACTGGGGTTGGGTGGTGGGAAGGGAAAAGGGAATATGTCTAAATTGAACTGAAAAATTATGTATGAAACACATAAAACATCAATAAAAGTATTTTTTTTTTGGTCTTTTCGAGACAGGGTCTCCCTGTAGTCCCAGCTGTCCTGGAACTCACTCTGTAGACCAGGCTGGCCTTGAACTCACAAAGATCCGCCTGCCTCTGCCTCCCAAGTGCTAGGAATAAAGGCGTGTGCCACCACACCTGGCCAAAAGTATTATATTTAAAAAGTGATTTTAAACCTGAAAACTGGTGCTGGAGAGGTGGCTTTCTGGTTAAGAGCACTGGCTGCTCTTGTGGAGACTCCAGTTCAGTTCCCAGTACTCACATGGTGCCTAACAATAATTTGTAACTCCAGTTCCAGGGGACTTGATGGGTTTTTTTGGCCCCCATGTGTATTGCATGACATGGGTGCAACTATGTACATGTAGCCAAAACATTCATAGACATAAAAATAAAAATGAAGAACTCATGAAAACTTGTGTAACTCATCATTTGTCACCTATCTTCATTGATTAAGGTTTGTTTTCTATAAAAATAAATTAATATAAAAGTAATAGTTTTGAAAATCATGTGTTAAAGGATATTTCCCCTCTACAGATGTGATAAAATAAAATAAAAGAAATAGCATGAGGCTGCTCACAGCAACACTGTCAGTTTTCAGCAGAGCATTTACTTTTTAGGCAAAGTTATTTATGATCTGATATAGGAAGAAAGAGAGTGATGAAAGTCAGTTGCAGGAGATTTCAAAAGTAGATGGATTTGTTGCTACAGTGATAAAAATATGACAAATGTTTAACTTCAACAATGAAGCAAGTTTCCTATCCCTGATGAAAAGCTTTTCTTCGGTTTACACTATGCATTTCTTTCTATTTTACCAGCCACTTATTACAGTTTATACATTATTGTTTAAGAAAGTTCGACAGTACTTTCCTTCTAGATCATGTTTGAACAATGTTCTTATTTTCCATATCACCTATACTAACTGATATTTAAAAAAATCATGTAATGCTTGCTTTGGCAGCACATATACTAAAATTGGTACAATACAGAGAAGATTAGCATGGCCCCTGTGCAAGGATGACACGCAAATTCATGAAGCGTTCCATTAAAAAAAAATCATGTGATATGGTCTTATACCTACCAGTAGGCAGATTATAAATTAGAATTAGGGATGCAACTGCTGTTTATGGGAAATTTAATTACTGACATATCATTTGTGTTAAGTAATTCATATCCCAAAGGGTCCTGGAACTGCATCTCCTTACATTCTTTTTCCCTTAAAGACCTTTACACTTTACACTTCTCAATTATTCCTTTCTTTGGATTATTCCTCCAGGTAGGGGCATATAATAACTTTTTTCAATTATTCCCTTAAAGACCTTTACACTTTACACTTCTC
The DNA here is from genome assembly GCA_009823505.1 of Rhizomys pruinosus. Taxonomy (NCBI): domain Eukaryota; kingdom Metazoa; phylum Chordata; class Mammalia; order Rodentia; family Spalacidae; genus Rhizomys; species Rhizomys pruinosus. Next base: position 1,039,591 of record VZQC01000945.1, read on the forward strand.
AATTATTCCTTTCTTTGGATTATTCCTCCAGGTAGGGGCATATAATAACTTTTTTCTTGTGCAAAGAATTAAAACATGTTAAAGAATAAAAATCACACACTGTTTCCACAAACTGGGAAAAACACTGAGCAGCTCATTTTGTTCATGTGCTTTTAAAATTAGCAAGTGTTACCTCATTATAAAAGTATTTCTTGCTATGCTTCTGGTCAAAACATGCTGACAGGTCTGTGAACTCTAGAGGTTGACAGATATGAATATCTGGTTTCTATGTGATTCTTAAAATTTCTTCCATTTGCTCTATTCCTTCCATGTACAAATTCAATGACTCTTGTCAGTTTTTACTTTAACTAGGGTCGCTTTTTTTTAAAGACTAGTTCTTACTTTGGATTCTCCTTTCTCTCTTCCTTAACACCTTCTTTTTAAAACTCAGTCTGAAGAGTATTTCTCTCTTTTTTTCATAATTTTTTAAAAATTTTATTTATTTATTTTTTTTCTGTGTATGAATGTACTGCCTGCATGTAGGTTTGTGCACCCTTGTCGTGCAATGCTGTGGCAGTCAGAAGATGGTGTTGGATTCCCCTGGAATTGGAGTTCTCCTGGAATTGGAGTTACAAATGGTTCTTAGCCGCCATGTGGGTGCTGGGGATGGAACCCGGGTCCTCTGCAAGAGCAGTCGGTGCTCTTAACTGCTAGGCCATCTCTCCAGCCCCAAGGGTATTCCTCTTTTAAGTCCCAGCTTAAATGTAACATTTTCAAAGACTTTATTTTGAAAAGAGATGCTAACAATTTTAATAGTAACAACATGCAAATCAATATTAATTTGGATAGAAAAAATATGAAAGAAAAAAAAAAAAAAACCCTGGTTTTTCAAATTTGTCCAGCGTCTACATGGACAGCACTTTTCTTTGTTAAATCTGGATAGATCTGTCTAACTTCCTGATTCTTTGTTCCTCAAAATTTCTATCACTTGTTTCAATCTTATTAGCTTTGTGAAATTCTGGGTGCAGGCTAGCCACTCTTGTGTATACATTTGATAGAAATGGAATGGTACCGAGATTTGTTGAAGTCATATTTACTATGGCCTTATAATATTTTTATTGGCATTTCTCTCTGACATAAGCTTAACATGTAATCAATTCATGGATCATGAGCTGAGCAGAATCCAAGCAAAGTGTTAAATAACTGGAAACTTTGTAGTCAGCATTTAGAAAGATTTGATGACACAGTTGTAATCATTTTAGCAATGTTTGGAAAGATGAAGAGGGGGCTGGTGGGTAGAGGAGTCGAGGAGGAACTTGTATGGCTCTCCTATAGTGGGAGAGAAGTTTATGCTACACAGGTACATAAGGTGCATATGAATAAATATGTGGAGAAGGAATAAGGTGCAAGAGAACTGTAGAAGGCAATTTCAATGTTTTATAAACTTTTGTGTGTGTGTGTGTGTGTGTGTGTGTGTGTGTGTGTGTTGCCAAATGTGTATGGGCATCCACAGAGGTCAAAGTCAAAAGTGGGCATTGGATCCCCTGGAGAGGGAGGGACTGATGATGGTGAGCTGCCTTATGTGGGTGTTGAGAATTGAACTTTTGTCCTCTTAAAGAGCAGTTCACATTTTGCTAAAATTTTATTGAATTTTTGTGTGTTTCAAACAGAACATCTCAATCAATTTTCATAGCCTTTATACCCCATTCCTCACTAGCACCCTCCTGTAGACCCTACCTTGGAATTCATACATTCTATCATTGTGTTAAGGCCTATCAGGTCAAGTTAGTGTCCCCAGCTGATTCTTTTTACAAATTCATCTATAGGAATCTAGTCAGCTTATCTAGAGGTCCTTCCCTTTAAGACAATCACGTTTTCCTCAACCAGCAGCAATCAGCTGCAAATAATTCTTTCACTGTGATTGGGGCTTGTTGCCCATTTCCACAGTTCTGTGCTGGGGTTTTGTCTGCTTGGGTTTGCATAGGTCTTGTGCATGCTGACACCATTGCTGTAAGATCTGTTACCAAGGTCTCAGGAGCTTGTAAACCTCTATTTCTATATGGTCATGTACCTCTTCCCTGGCTCTTACAATCTTTCTGCCGTCTCTTCCACAATGGTTTCTGAGCCCTGAGTGGGTGAAGTTCAACATAGGAGTCCCATCCTTTCCAGAATTCTATTGTTTTCACTTTGGCCATTTGAGATCTTTTATGTTCCTGGCCCTTTGTTGCATGAGGGAGCTACATTAACGATAACAGAGAGATTCATTAGTGTCCTCTTTACCCCTTGTTCTATATTCTGTGAACCTTAGGTGTTGCATTGTAGATGTGCCAGTTAGGCTTGGGTATTTTACAGACAATGGCTGTGTGTGACCTTTTGTGGTTCTCTGTAATAGTCTTCATCTGGTCCAAAAGCAGGTTCTTAGATAAGTGGTGACTGGGATAGTTGTCTGTAAATATAAGAATCCATATTTTTTACATAGTAAAAAAAAATTCTTTTATCGAGGGATGTGACAGTCTTGGTGATTTTTCTAAGATCTATGACCTCTCCATCAATGTGTATTTGGCACATGAGTTTCCTCCCACTGAATGGGCTTTATGTCCAATTAGGTAGTATACTTTCTTAATATCTGAGCCAACTCTCCAGCTTCATGTTTTTAATAGTGACATAATTTTAAGTTAACCATAGTACTACTAAACATTCTTTTTAGGTCTGTGTGTATATGGCTATACAGGTGTCAGAACAGCTGTTATAAGATTCAGGATATAGGAAGAACACATCACAAAACAGTAAATTGATAAATGATGAATATTTCTGTTTTCCTGTAATCTTTTTGTTATTTTTGTACTTTTTCATGCTTAAGGCATAGAGGTTTAGTCTTGACACAATGTCTATCAGAGTGTGTACATGAGAATTTTTCATTAATTAATTAATTTAGTTAATTATTTTGAGGCAGGGCCTCCCTATAGCCCCAGATGGCCTGGATCTTGCTATGTAGACCATAATAGCTTTAATTTCACAGAGATCCACCTGCCTCTGCCTTGTGAGTGCTGGGATTAAAGTAATCTGCCACCACATCCAGCTCCCATTAGAATTTGTTAAAAATATTTCATTATTTTAAACAAATTCTAATGGGAGCTGGATGTATTTTAGGGCATCTGGCATCCCTTCAGCACAGGTGACCAGCTGTCTTTCTTTAAATCTTCAGCCCCTCACCCGACCTTTTGGGAAATGCAGTAGTGCAGGCGCTACAAGTGGAGGTCCCACCGAGATCAGGAAAGAAGGGAAGACTGCTGAAGGATCGCCTGAGAAGGCTGGCCAGCACTTCAGATAAGGTAAGGAACGGGTGTATTGAAAATGGGTGCCTTAGTTCTCATTCTCTTTTCGTGAAGCAACTGGTTGAACTTTTAAAGAAACAAGGCACAGGAATTAAACATAACACATCTAAAGATTTCATAAAACCTTTCCAAAAACCTAGTCCCTGATTCCCTGTAAAGAAAGAGGCACCTGATAGTATCCCCAACGTGGGTCTTGGAGACCAGTTTGGTAAGCTGAAATCTCTGCAGTTGGGAAATAACACTTTCAAGGAAGCTATGTTCCAGGAGGAATTGTTTTGTGAGGTATGGTATGTGTTCATTGACCATGTGCTGTGGTTTGCTGTAGCTGTTGTGTTTCAAATTGTGGCATGGAAAAAGTTTAGCATCTCCAAATCAGTGAAGGCACGGGCTAAGAATGAACGCAGAGGGAATTCTCCTATTGACTCTGGTGGTGAGCCTGTGGATGGCGCTGATGGAGATTTGGCCTGTGTGCTGGAGACCCTTTCTTTGATAGGCTTTGGGAAGCTTGCATTCTCTTGTGGGTTTTCACCCACTCGGCAGGACACGAATATGTAGCCCATGGGTGCTGTTTGGGCTTCCCTGGATTGGGGGCATCTGTTGCTTCCCCAGCCTTCCCAGGTGGCAGGTATTCAGAGAAATTGTGAGAGGAGCCCTTCCTCTCCCATCCATTTGCTAGAGGTTTTGAAATGTGCTTGGAATCTGACCTGCAGCCTGGGGTCCTGGCTTCTGCCTTCTAGCCACAGTTCAGGTGGTGAAGGCCACAGAGGCTGGAAGGACAGGCGGGGAGCATTTTGCAGCAAGCATTCCATAGACGTGTTCCTAGAGGCCAGTCTTCTTATGTTGCAAATTGAGCTTGTAAATTCCAGGCTTGGTGGTGGCCCACGCCTTTAATCCAAACAGATGTCTGTGAGTTCAGGGTGGCCTAGTCTACAGAGTGACCTCCCAGCCGGCTCTGACTGTAAGAAAGCCCTGCCTTGAAAAGACTAAAGGCAGAATATGAACCTGTTACATTTTTCAGTTTGTAGCTGTTTGTAGATACTCTGGTTAATCTAGTCCAATGTTTGTTCTGTGCCCCTCTCCTGCTCTGGAAATAGCAGATGGCTGGTGGGGGAAGGGCTGGCTTTACAGTATTCTGTGTTTCACTGGGAAGCATAAAGTCTTGGGCAAGAGCCCAGGGCAGCGTTCATTGTGTTTTAAAGGCACAGCTTTGATTCCAATCCTCAGGAGACAGACTGTGGACCTCCACCCTACCAAGTTGTATCACTTAAGTAATTCGAATCCATTTCAGCATGTTTAACTTAAAGTCTAGGAGAATTTACAGGCCTTGAAGTTCTAACAAAACAAACTTGCTCCAATAAATTGTCTTTTTTTAAGGAATATTGGTAAAAGTCTCTTTAACAACGTAAATTGATATTTTGGTTCAATTTAAATAAGAAGTTTTTTGAATAAGACTGTTTTATGTTTCTTTAAGCCCATCTTCAAGCTGTGTGTATGTGTGAGTGAATGCGAGCTCCTACTTTCAATTCATTATAGTCCTACAGGTTTAAATCTATTTAGCTGACTATAAACAAAAATAGATTCAATTTATAGAAAATGTTTGTTTTATAGCCCTTAGTGTTAACAATTTTAATTGGGTTTATAGTATCCATATTATTCAGTTTAATGATAGATTATTGTTAATTATTATTAGTAATTGTTATTAATGGTTATAGTTATTGTTATTGAATATAATTATTAATAATAAATGATAAAAATTCAGTCTAATGGTAAATTGTTCATTGTTGGCTATTATTATTGACAATTATTCATAATAATTATTAATGATTTGCTACCAGCCAGCCCTCTGGGGGTCATGGGTTTCTGGGAGTCCTCTTGGCAGGAAGAACACAGGTTCAGTGGACAGCATGTAGAAATGAAAACTAAGAGAAGTTTTTCCAAATTTACAGCACTTTATTGAACTGGGGCAGAGATTATATAGTAGTCTTGGGAGAGGGCAGAACAAAGGATTTGGCAAAGTTTTACATTTACATAGGTAGGTAAAAGAAACTCATTGACGAGATACAGAGCACACAGAGCAGGAAACTAAAACATCACAAAGTTTAGTTAGGAAATGAACTTTCTTTGAAGTAAAATGTAGAAATCTCAAGACAACCTTTACCAAGGAAATAACATTTAAGAAGAAAAAAGGAACATCAATAGTTAACTCTTGATTACAAACCACAATTGAAAAGTTACAGCACACCGAATAGTAAATACTATGTCACAGTACAAAGTTCTTTAGCAGCAGATATTGACCTTCTATCTCTATCCTGAAGCTAGAGTAAATACATCTTAGCATCCTAAAGTTAATAGTTTCTTTTTAAGTTTCTATTGAAGTCAAAACCTTATTCCTATAATATCCTAAACTATTTATTAGTTTTTCTAACTCTAACTGCTAATCTAAAGTTTAAATTTTTACTGAAAACTAAGAGCTGTTCCACTGCTTGATCCGGCTAACAGCTTTGTTAGATAATTGGCTGGTGTAAGGAGACTTAGTTTCTGTCCTGCTTTACTGGGAGTGTTAGAATCCAGGCGTTTAACTAGAAAAATGTCTTATCTACCTCTTTGTCTAGGACCAGAGGATGAGATAAAGGGGTTCTTTTATTTTAGGTATAAGGGGAATTTTTGTTTTAACCTTAATGAAGAGATGTTTTTTCATCACACACATTACCACTGGAATTTGTTTTCTTCAAGGACACTCATGTAAGGCAAGAACATTACTGTCATGCAATTATTTTGTTTTCTTGATCTAAAGCAAGTTTTAACCTTGCCATATATATTAACAGCTTACATTATATTGTTTGTTAAGGAGAAAGGTCTGTTTTTTACTTGGGATCTGCAGAAAATTCTTGCTGCCAGGAAAAAGCCCTGTGCCCAAGAGAGGCATTTTAATTGCCAGTTCTTGACACATTCAAATAGTTTATTTTGTATCTATAAGCTGGCTTTAAGAAAAGATTTTTTTGTGCTCAGTGTTATGCTAAGTCCAACACCAGAAAAACGTAATATCCTAGGAAAGCATCTCAATCTCGGGGGTGATCTTAGCCGAGTGTTCTGCCAGGGACCTCCAGGGGGTCGAGCCCCATAGGACATTGCTCCCCCGCCTGCCTTGAATATGATTTCTCATATTGTTTACACAGGCGACACTGGAGTGGGTGTGGCAAACGTGGAGGTGGATGCCACAATGATTGTTGTGACTAATAATGGTTAATAGTAATTATTGATCATTACTAATGGTTATAATTGTTGTGATTATAAATAATTATTATTCTTCCAAAGTCCTTAATAGCAAGACAAGATGGATCGTTCCAAGACTACAAACAACTTTGGCCTGTCTACTTTTGAGAATCCTCAATCTTTAGATTTGTAAATAATATAGGGACAGTTAGGCTTAGCAGAGGGACAGCTTAGGAGTAATTAACCAGAAGGGACAGGATAGGGAAAGAATAGTAAACTTTAGGTATAGTTCATTGAAGGCAAGTGGTTGCAAATGGGCCTAAGTGGTAGCATATGGATCTCAGCTGTTTTATGAGTTACTAGGACATTTATTCTAATTATGTAAAAATAACCCTATAACAAATTATAAAAATTTCATGTTTTTCATTGGACATCAAACGATATGGCTTTCTTCTCGTACAGGTCAACCTAACAAATCTTTCTTATGTATGTATGTGTGTATGTATGTATGTGCACATACACATGTGTATGGATGTGTGTACTTGTGTTGTAAGTATATTTTAATGTTAACAGCCATGATACCAGTAAAAACATTGCCTCTGAGTTGGAACGTGGCCCTTCCTTCTCAAGACGCAAATTTATATTAAATAGCCAAGACATAATTCAGTTTCAACAAAGGTTATGGGTTATCTATTAAAAATTTAAAATAATGGATCTACACTGCCACCTACTGGCTACGCCCTTTCAACATCTAAAACAAAGATGCAACCAGGTTTTCATTGTATTAAAGTGTTAATAAGTTTTGGGGTACTTGGAAATAAAAAATAAAAGGTATAAATTTTTTCATTATTTTAATTAATTAATTTTTCGTTAATTTTTAAACATATTTCATACATACTTCTTCCCTCAGCCTTAATCACTATTATACCCTTTTCTCTCTTGGCACCCTCCCACAACCTCTGCCCCCAGAGTTCACGCCTTCTCTCATTTGTGGTAGGGGCCATTGGGTCAAATTTCTCTCCCCGCTCATTCCTCAGTGCCAGCTCATCCTGTGAGCTCTAGTCAGCTTACCTGGAGTCTCTTTTCTAAAGAAGGCCAGGTCTTCCTCACCCAATCACTATCTACTTCCAATATGTCCTCAGCTAAGGTTGAGTTCTGCTACTCATTTCTGCAGTTCTGTGCTAGGTTTTTGTCCAACTGAGCTTGCATGAGTCTTGTGCATGCTGATACCAATGCTGTAAGTTCATATGAATCGGGTTCCAGGTGGTTGCAGGGTTCATTTCTGCTTGGTCTTGCATCACCTCCCTGGCTTTTTCAATATTTCACCCCCTCCTTCCTCATTGTTCTCTGAGACCTGGATGGGTGAAGCTGAATATAGGCAGCCTGTCCATGGAAACATTCTTTAGACTCCTATTCTTCATGGTTTGGCCATTCAGGCACTTTTGAGTTCCTGGTCTCCTGTTGCATGGAGGAGCTTCCTTAAGGAGAATTAAAAGGTAGTTAATGCCTTCTTGGGTCCTTTTTTACGATGCTTTGGACTTATGTGTGGTTTGCATAGTAGATGTGTCACCGGCATGAGCCATTCACAGATCATGTCTATGTGTGTCCAGTTGTGGGATTATGTACTATTCTCATCTGGTGTAAAATGAACTTCTTTTCTGAGTGGTGTCTGGGATATTTGTCTGTAAATATAAGGATACTTCTTTTTTTGGGGGGGGCGCTTTTTGAGACAGGGTTTCCCTGTAGCTCTGGCTGTCCTGGAACTCACTCTGTAGACCAGGCTGGCCTTGAACTCACAAAGATCTGCCTGCCTCTGCCTCCTAAGTACTAGGATTAAAGGCATGCACCACCATGCCTGGGTTAAGGATACTTCTTTTGTAGTTAGCAAAATGTTACCGTAGCCTAGGGATTTGTCAGTTAGGCTTGGGAATTTTCTAAAATCTGTGACCTCTATAGTTGTGTGCTAACACAGCTGTGTTAACAATACCACACATGAGTTTCCTCCCACCTAAGTGGGCTTTAGGTCCAATTGGTTAGCCATTAGTTTTCCCCCCAAGATAGAAGGGTCACTATTGTACCGATGGTGTACACTGTGCTGGAGTGTATTGCCTGCATATATGTAAGTGCACCCATGTTGTGCAATGCCCATGGAGGTCAGAAGAGAGTGTCAAATTCTGCTGGAACTAGAATTATAGACAGTTGTTAGGCATCATGTGGGTGCTGCTAATTGAACCCGAGTCCACTCCAAGATCAGCCAGTGATCCTAACCACTATCTTTCCAGCTCCCCAATTTTAAATAAAGAAAAAAAATTAAAAATGTAAATTTTCTTATACAAACAGAGTCTCAAGTAACATTCCTTAACTTGGCTTTTCAAGTTATATTTTAAGAATTCTTCAAACTAGTAGTTATCATGAATTTTCTATAGTGATGAGAATTTGAAGAATTAAAACACTGAAAGATGACTCAGAATTTAAACATTGAAAAATGACTCAGCAGTTAAGAATACTGTCTTCACTTGCAGTGGACGTGGGTTTGATTTCCAGCACCCACACGAGTCCTAACAACCATTTGTAACTACAATTCCAGGGGAATCTAATGCCTTCTTTTGACCTTCACAACAATTGCATGGCATGAGTGAACTTACATGCATGAAGGTAATATATTATTACACATAATGTAAAATAATTAAATATTATAATATACAATGATTGATAGTATATTTGAATAGTACATAACAGCTCATTGTTAGGCTACTGAAGGGAGGGATGTAGTTTTAGTATTTCAGAATTCATATCTAGCATCCATGACTAAATACCTTTTTATACAGCCACACCCTACATCCCTTCTCTCTAAACTTACTATTGAAGTACAAGACAAAGCCAAGGAAAATCATGGGAACATGGGAAGGGAAAGGAACCCCCTCTTCGTGGAGTCAGGTTAAAGCCTCTTGGCAAATAGGAAGCAAGAATTCTAGCACAGTTAGCATCTGCTTAAGACTTGTCTCCCTTCCCTTGTGAAAACCTGCAGTTTTCTAGGAACCTCACTGGACACCCTTTGTGTAATCTTAGTGGCTCCTGGTTTCACCTCATCGCATTGTAATAAAATTTATCAAAAGAGAGAAAAAGGAAAGGTTTCTTCCAAATCTTTTGAGATGTAATTTGAGATCCATTAAAATGGCCTATATGGTGGATGTTAAATCATCCAGTTTTGAGTCTCCCATGAGCAGATGGCTCGGGTTTGTCTTATCTTCCAGCATCACTTTTCCCCTTAACTCTTATGCTTAAAGTCTATGTTAAAGCATCTTTAATGAACCACCACTCTCATTCAGAAAATCCCATACCTCTGCTCTCAGGTGCAATTTTATTCTTTTTCCTGAGCTCCTTTCTATTTTTAATAACACTCTAAACTCTGTTTCATTCTTAAATTGTTTTATATTGAAGCCAGGAATCATGGGATTATCTGAGGCAAGTTCCCTAATAAGTTAAGGGAACACTTTGGGCTCCTGTAGGGGACAGCACGAAGCTGGGTCTCTCACATCTCACTACTGACAGAATCATCTCCACTTGGTCTACTTAATTCCTCAGTTTGTATTACTTTTCAGAACATAACTTAGATTTATCACTTTGTAGTTGCTTTACATTGGACAAAATTAGATAATTTCTTTTGATTCTACTTTTTTTGTTTGTAAAATGGAAATAATAAAGTTATTTACTTGGTCAGATGATTGGAAATTCTAAGCTCCTGAGGCCATTAGAAAAGTGCTTAGTCCCCAACCAAACTCAGCAAGTATGAGCAACTGTGATAAAAATCTGCTATTGTACCTAAAACTTGATTGACAAGTAATATTTTCCAAATGTCCTTTTTTATATCCTAATTATTATTAGTATTTTCATGGTAACTGTGAATTAGTGCAATGCTTGATTAAATATTATGAGTTATTTTGTTACTCATCTAAATTGCTAATTATTTAGAACAAATAATAATTGAACAAAACTTAATTCTGTTTTAAAATGGGCTGCAGTTCACAAGAGTTATAGAAATAAAACTATATTATTACAGTTAGATGCCCATTAAAATATTTATTTAGCATTTGAAAATTTCAATTTTCATGGTAAATGAAAAAAGAATATCTTTATTACTTATTTTACTTAAAACTTTCATATTTTAAAAGTATAATTCAGGGGGCTGGAGAGATAGCCTAGTGGTTTGATCCCAGCACCCACATGGCAGCTGAGAACCATCTGTAACACCAATTCCAGGAGAACTCCAGTTCCAGGGGAATCCAAATCCCTCTTCTGACCTCTGTGGAATTGCACGACACGGGCGCACAAACCTACATGCAGACAGTATATTCATACGCATAGAAAATAAATAAAATAAAATAAGTATAATTCAGGTCTAGAAAGATGGTTCTAGGGTTAAGAGCACTGACTGCTCTTGCAGAGGACCTTGGTTTGCTTTGTAGCACCTGCATGGAGGCTAATTCAGTTCCAGGGGACCTGAAGCCTTCTTCTGACATCCATGGGGATTACAGGACTTGGGTACAGGTACACACATGCAAAGCAGTACATTCATACACATAAATAAATTAAATAAAATATTTAAAAAAGTTTATTTCAAAGATTTTATTAAAATATATCCAATGATTAAAATTAGTATAGTTCAAGTATTTTCTATTTAGATAATTTTTATGAACTTTTTGCATATTAATAAAAATTATTAATGAAAAATGTAAAGTTATCATACAACCAATGCAAAAAATTAAATATTGATTATAGCAATACAGTGAGTATTTCTTCCAATATAATTTGGAAGATCTCTATGATTGATTCTTCTTGACCAAAAACCACATCCTCTGCATTTAACTATAATGTTATTTTTGGATAGAATATTAGTAAATGAATGAAGGATATAAGAAACTCATTTAACCTCTTAATTTTTTCTTAAAAAGCCCAGGATGGTGAGATCCCATTTATCAACTGTGGACTTTATTTCCTGCACAGTTGCTGTTTGATTTAGAAAGTCTTTTCCTAAGCCTATGTCTTGTAAGTTGTTGCCAACTTTTTCTTCTATCATCTTCAGGATTTCTGGTTTCATGTTGAGATATTTGATCCACTTGGAGTTGATTTTTGTACAGGGTGAGAGGTAGGGATTTAATTTTGTTCTTCTACACATGGTGATCCAGTTTTGCCAGCACCATTTGCTGAAGATGCTATCCTTCCTCCATTGAGGTTTTTTTGCCCCTTTGTCAAATATGAGGTGGCTGAAATTGTATGAGCTCAAGTTTGGATTTTCAATTTTGTTCCATTGGTCAATGGGACTGTTTTTGTGACAGTACTATGCTGTCTTTATGACTATGTAATATAGCTTGAAGTCTGGTAGAGCCATCCCCCGTGTATTACATTTTTCACTCAGGGATGCTTTAGCTATTTGTAGTCATTTGTTTTTCCACATAAATTTAAGGATTTTTTTTCCAAGTGTGTGAAGAAGCTCATGGGGATTTTGATTGGGATTGCATTGAATCTGTATATCAATTTGGGTAAAATGGACATTTTTACTATATTTATTTTTCCAATCCATGAGCATGGGAAGTCTTTTTATCTTTTGATGTCATTTTCAATCTCCTTATTCAGGGGTTTAAAATTTTATTGTAGAGATCTTTGGTATCTTTGGTTAGGTTTATTCCCAGATATTTTATTATTTTTGGGGCTATTGTGAATGGGAAAGTCTTCTTATATTCATTCTCCACTTGTTCATTGTTGGTGTAAAGAAATGCTAATGATTTTTCTAGGTTAATTTTGTATCCTGCCACTTTACTGAAACTCTTAATCATTTCTAGAAGTTTTCTGGTGGAGCTTTTAGCATCCCCTAGGTAAACTATCATATCATCTGCAAAAAGGGATAGCTTAACTTCCTCTTTTCTGATTAGTATTCCTTTAATTTCCTTCTTTTGTCTTATTGCCCTAGCAAGCATTTTTTTTTCCTTTATGTGTATGACTGTACTGTCTGCATGTAGGTTGGTGCACCCAGGTTGTGCAATGCCGTGGAGGTCAGAAGAGGGCATCGGATTCCCCTGGAACTGGAGTTAAAGACAGTTCTTAGCTGCCATGTGGGTGCTGGGAGTCAAACCCAGGTCCTCTGCAAGAGCAGTCGGTGCTCTTAACCACTGAGCCATCTCTCCAGCCCAAGCAAGAATTTCAAGCACTATGTTGAAGAGGAGTGGTAATAAGGGGCAGCCTTGTTGGGTTCCCACCTTTAAGGAAAATGGTTCAAATTTTTCTCCACTTAGGATGATGTTGGCATTGGGTTTGCTATATATGGCTTCAATAATGTTGAGGAATGTTCCCTTCTGTCTGATTCCCTCTATGACTTTAAACATGAAGGGATGCTGCGTCTTTTTCTGCATCAATTGAGATGATCATGTGGTTTTTGTCTCTCAGTCCATTTATGTGTTTTATGATCCTTATTGATTTATGTATGCTGAGCCATCCCTGCAACTCTGGTATGAATCCAACTTGGTCATGATGAATGATCTTTTGGTGTGGGTATGTATGTTTTTTGCAAGTATTTTGTTGAAAATTTTTGCATCTATGTTCATTAGTAAGATGTGTCTATACCTTCCATTTTTGCTTGTATCTTTGCCTTGATTTAGTATTAGAATGATGTTGGCTTCAAAGAAGGAATTTTGAGAATTCCCTGTTTGTGTCCTTGTGAACAGTATGAGTAGTAATGGTGGTAGGATCTCTTTAAATGTTTTATATAATTCTGCTGTGAAACCATCTGGGGCTGGGGTTTTTTGGGAGTTTTTTTTTTTTATTATATCTTCAGTTTCTTCAAATATCATGGGTGTCTTTAAACTGTCAATCTCTTCTTGGTTAAGCTTTGTTGGTTCCCAGAATTTCATATATTCATCCATTTCTTGTAGGTTTTCAACCTCATCAAACTCAGAAGCTTCAGTTTAATGAAAACAACAATCAAGGAAATGAGGAGAAAACCAACAGAGTGGGAGGAAATTTTCACTGGTAATACATCTTACAGAGCATTAATGTCAAGAATATATAGACTACTCAAAAAACAAAGAAGTAAGAAAACAAATGACTTACTCAAAAGATGGAGTAAAGAACTGAACAGAGACTTCACCAGTGAGGAATTAAAGATGGCTGAGAAACATCTTAAAAAGTGTTCAACATCATTAGTAATTAAGGAAATGCAAATTAAAACCACTCTCAGATATCATCTCACTCCCATAAGACTGGCTAAGATCAAGAAAACAGAAGACACCAAATGGTGGAGAGGTTGTAGGGAAAGGGGAACACTTATCCACTGCTGGTGGGAATGTAGACTCGTACAGCCACTATGGAAAGCAATGTGGAGAAGCCTCAGAAGACTTGGAATGAACTTGCCACCTGACCCAGCCATACCACTCCTGGGTATGTACCCACAAGACTCATCTTAACATAGAGATACATGTGCAGCCATGTTTATTGCAGCTCTCTTCACAATAGCAAGGAGCTGGAACCAACCCATGTGCCCCTCAGCTGATGAGTGGATAGAGAAAATGCGGTACATCTACACAATGGAGTTCTAGCAGCTGTAAAGAAAGATGACATCATGAACTTTGCAGGTAAATGGATGGAGCTAAAAGATATCATGCTGAGTGAAGTAACACAGTCCCAGAAAAACAAACGATGAATGGTATCCCTCATCTGTGGATGCTAGCACCATTTACCTAATTGTATGGCAAACTGAGCAATGTCAATGTGATCTAAAAACAAGTGTGCTCTTATATTGTAGAATCCCTTAAAAAATAAACAAAGAAAAAAAGAGAAATAAACCCTAATAGATGAAAAAAGTGTTCAATATCATTAATAATTAAGTAAATGCAAATTAAAACCACTCTCAGATATCATCTCACTCCCATAAGACTGGCTAAGATCAAGAAAACAAAAGACACCAAATGCTGGAGAGGTTGCAGGGAAAGGAGAACACTTATCCACTTCTAGTGGGAATGTAAACTTGTACAACCATTATGGAAAGCAGTGTGGAGAACCCTTAAAAGACTCAAAATGAGCCTATCACCTGACCCAGTCATACCACTCCTGGGTATATACCCAAAAGACTCACTCTCCACAAAGATATATGCACATCCATGTTTATTGCAGGTCTCTTCACAATAGCAAAGAGGTGAACCAACCCAAATGCCCCTCAACAGATGAGTGGATAACAAAATTGTGGTACATCTACACAATGGAGTATTATTCAGTGGTAAAGAAAGATGACATCATGAACTTTGCATGTAAATGGATGGAACTCAAAGCCATTAAGCTAAGTGAAGCAACAGTCCCAGAAAAACAAATGGTGAATGGTTTCCCTCATTTGTGGATGCTAGCAGTAAATCCCCAGTTGAAAGGCAAGCTGGAAAACATTATTGTTATATTTCTGTTTATCTGAAAACAACTGTATTGTTATAATGTAAATATCTTAACAGGCTGTAGAATTGACTTACTTTAAGACTCTGTAATTATTGTATATGGGTGGAAAGTATGTATTCATATTTTAGAGTAATATAAAATTAAAGGATGAAAATGCGAATTCCTAAACATAAAAAGAGACAGAGAAAGATGCAGGACAGTTATGACAGAATGCATCATCTGGGGTGGGGTGGGGAGAAGGGAATGGGGAATGTGTCTAAACTGAACAGAGAAATGATAAGGTGATGTCTGAAATACACCAAACACCAATAAAAGCATTATCTTAAAGAAAAAAAGCCCAGGTTGGGTGATAGCTAATGAAAGCTGTATTACTGCATTTCCCTGCACAACTTGCAGGCAAGCATTCTCTTCTCCACAACCATTTGATTAATATATAACCTTGTATCATTTCCTCATAATTCTTGTAAGTTCCATGAGCTTCCTGAGTTCTAAGAGTTTTATGATCCTTGTGATCCACTCTGTTCCCTCTAGAAGGGAAAGTGTCAGTCCTGAGGAAACAGCTAGACCAGACTTCACTCCCTCCTCTGCCCTTACTGGAAGCTGCATACTTGAGAATATTTCCAGAGCCTTGGGCAGAGTGTTAGAGATGTGCAATTCATCCAGTTAGGGTGAGTATAGGCTGACAATCCTCCATATAACTCTATATAGACCATAGTAATTCTCAAGGAGACTTCTGCCTTCTCGTCTTGGAGTGGGGCCAGCTGGAGTCTGTGGGATGGCTAGAACTTGCCTGGGAACAAAGGAGGCAGGGCTGTGTTCTTGTGCTGATGCACATGTGCCTTAGAGCTGGACTCCAGGCCTGTTGAGCTCCAGGCTAGTGCCCATGACCACTGCCTCTCAGTTGGGGGGCGGGGAGAGGGATAATTACCAAACAAACTTTTTCTTTTTCTTTTTTCACTATACTCCTCTGTAATTCACTCTTCCTTGCACCCCTTTGATGAACTGCTGCTTAGGTTTAAAGCTTTCCAAAACCTCACAGCCACATTTGTCTTCCTAGTACCTTTTCAACTCAACACAAATCTGTCCATGTTTGCCTTTAAGTGACCCAGACAGACCCGTTTTCTGCTTTCCTTTTTATCCCCAATTTTGTCCCAAGTGCCTTAGCATTGTACAAACCCAATTTATATGCCACCCTAAATCATTCAGAACTACCAAATCCTCTCCTACCTACCTCATAAAGATTCCCTTCCCCCTTGAGTTTCATCAGTGCCATTAATGGCTAATACCAGTTCTAAGGTCCTTGCTAAAATACCTCATTTATTAGCTCTTCTATGAGCACAGTTATGCCTGGCTCAGTGAACTGAGAATCAAATATTACCTATATTATCCCAAATTCCCTCAGTAAAGACTGTCCTCTTACTGTTTTCCCATCCCCGAGGTTCACGGGGAATTCAGACAGTGGTGTGTCTGTAATAGCTGGTGTGAGGCAGCCCATCAGGATTAATTTCCTTCATATTGCCTTAGATTACAAAGACTTTCTCTTAAAAAAAGTGCCTCCACAGCACTCAAACTGATCCCATCCTCCCCTTTATCCCACAGAAGTCTGCTCCAGACATCTTATTTTTGTTTAAAAGTTTTTCCCATTACAAGCAGTTCAGACAGAGTTCAGACTGATTGCCATAGTGTCTTCTGCTGGACCATTATTAAGGCAAATGCTTAATATTCAATCATAGGTTTCTCTTTCTTTGTATTAGTCGTCGGATTTGTGGTCAGAAGTACCTTCTATCACTTCTTTATGTTACCTCCACACTGCTGCCAATAAATTCCAGGATTTAGATCCCAAGAAGGAATCTTTAGTACAAATCTCTCTCGTATAAAAAAGGGACTATTGTAAAAATTAACAAGACGACACCCCCATTTCATCATACATTTTAGCTGCCTTCCCTGCCTTGATTATGTGTCTTACCCATAACAGCGGCATACAGCTACCACTGCAGCAAAGGGCACACCATCCCATAATGCTTTGGGAAATGTAGTCATATAAGATTAGTACCTTGGATACTCCTCTCTGAGCTTCTACTAGAAGCCAGGCAATAACTCTTACCAAACTCATCTTAAGTTCCTCAGTTTTTGTTTGGGTGTCAGTTATACCATGATACTTTTTCTAGGAGACATGAACTGATGACAAACTGTTCTACCCAAGTAGAGCTTGATAAACCAGTGGACTTTTGATCACTGTCAGAAATCATAGGTGACTAAAGGCAGCTGCAACACTGGAAAATTCACCCCAGCACTGATGACAGCTCATCAAAGCTCTATTGCTGCAGTTATAGAAAGGGCAAGTTACAGGAAACACTACCAAAGAGTGACCTTTCCCCCAATAAATTATTTACTTCTTTTTTTAATAATAAATATCTTTTATTATTATTTGCATAAATTCTAATTGAACTTTTGTGTATTTCATACAGAACATCTCAAGTAGTCTTAGTCGCCTTTATACCATCTCCTTCATTGACACCCTCCCACAACCCCCACTGGAATTCATACATTCTCTCATTTGTGTTAGGGCTTATTGCACCAGATTAATCTCCCTGACCATTCCTCAGTGCAAGTTTATCCACTGAGCTCTAGTCTATCCAGAGTTCATTTTGAAAAGGGCAGTTCTTTCTCACCCAAAAGTAATCAGCTCTCAGTATTTCTTCAGCTAATATTGGGTTCTGCTGATCATTAATGGAGTTGCATGCTGGGTTTTTGTCTGGTTAAACTTGCATGGGTCTTGTGCATGCTGATACCGTTGCTGTAGGTTCATATGAGCAGGGTCCCAGGAGCTTGTAGGATTCTATTTCCATATGGTCTTACATCACCTCTCTGGCTCTTAGAATCTTTCCATACCCTATTCTGCAATGTTCCCTGAGCCCTGGGTTGAAAGAAGCTGAATTTAGGCAATCTGTCTATGTACCCACACTCTAAAGACTCTAAATCTCCGTGGTTTGGTCATTTATGAACTTTTGAGTTCCTGGCCCCCTGTGGTATGAGGAACTTACTTAATGAGATTTAAGAGGATAATTAGTGTCCCCTTGGCCCCTTATTCTATGTTGCATGAGCTTTAGGTGTAGAGGTTGCATTGTACATGTGTCACTTGTGCAATTCACAGACAATGTCTGTGTATGTCCAATTGTGGTACTCTGTAATAGTCTCTGTCTTGTACAAAAGAAGTTTATTTGATGAGTGGTATCTGGGATATATGTCTGTAAATATAACGGTAACTATTTTGAACTTAGTAAGAAGTTACATTAGCCTAGGGATGTGACAACCTTGGGAATTTTTCTAAGATATTTGACCTCTTCAGCCATGTGTATCTAGCAATGTTTACAGTACCACTCATGAGTTTCCCCCCATTAAGTGGGCTTTAAGGCCTATTGGGAGGTGGCCTGATGGCTGTTGTTTCTTGGAAATCTCATGAACATGGTAAGCCTTTTTGCTCCCTCAAGTAAGGAATGCTTCAATTTGGAGGAAACAGCTACACAACAGCTTTAGTGCCTCACTGCCTCTTGGACCGAGCCCTCTCTTAATTCCATACCCCCTTAACCTTTCCACAGAGCAGTTTATTCTGTTATGTACTTTCTCAAGATGATTGAGAGAATTGGAGAAGATTTCTGATAATAAATTCAATCTTTCTTCAACCTAGTGCTGGAGTCAACACTCCATCACTTTTGGTGTACTATATTTATTAAAACAAGTCATGCTTCAACATACATTAGGAGCAAGAACATTACAAACGAACATGTCTACCAAAAGGTAGAAAACATCATAGAGTGTTTTAGAGGGTGCCTGCAACACAGACTGCTGAAACTCTCTTCATCATTCACTTTGCCTCACTGGGAGGCAAAATAAAAGCTCCATCTTATTTGCATGATCCCAAATCCCTTGTTTATTCTGAAATTGTCTTCTTTTCTCCCTTGTGACCAATTGTATTCTGTCAGAAAAGCTTGTCTTTATTTTAAAAATAAATGCAGATTTATGACTTTCCCATACATCCCCTCTACTACCCTAGATATAGATGTTAATATTTTGTCTCTTAATTGTTATAATGGTTTGTAATAAATAGGTGTTTGTTCTTTCTTCCTTCCCTATCAAAGTCCATTCTCCTACAGAAACAGGAATTATCACTGTAAAACATAATTCAGTGCATGCCATTTTGATAAAATCTCTGTTGCCTCTCCATTCTCATAGTGGAAGCCAAAGTTTACAATGGTCTGTGATGGCTTATGAGTTGACTGTATACTGTTCCCAAATCAGTGCATTTCTCACTTCTTCTGCTACATATTCCATTGCATCCACGCAGGCTTCCTGGATTTCTTCAGACTCAGTGGTACACTCTGCTCTTGTAGGCTTTTTGATAGCTTTCTCATGTTCCTCAAAGGCTCTATTTCTGAGTATCTGTTTATTTACCCTTTCCCCTGCAATTCTTCTTAAACCTGCTTAATGAGGCCTTTCCTAGTCATTTTATTTGATATCATAATCTTATACTGTCTCTTCTTCCTGGCTTAATATTTCTAGATTCCAGACCACCTATCAATTTTTAAGTGTTGTGATTACATCCCTCCAGGAAATAATTTTTTAAAATAATTTTTAAAATTTATTTATTATTATTTTTTTATGTGTATGAGTGTATGAGTGTACTGTCTGCATGTAGGTTGGTGCACCCGTGTCATGCAATGCTGTGGAGGTCAGAAGAGGGCGTCGGATTCCCCTGGAACTGGAGTTAAAGATGGTACTTAGCCACCATATGGGTGTGGGAATCAAACCCAGGTCCTCTGCAAGAGCAGTTGGAGCTCTTAACAGCTGAGCCATCTCTCCAGTCCCAGGAAATAAAATTTTATGCTGAACTTCTAACCACTCTTTCCTTTGCATATGACAAAATTTGAAAAAAGGTGTAATTAATTAAAATGGTATCATATTGGAATAAGAAGTGCCCTGGGTCTAGTGACTGGAGTCATTATAAAAAGGAAAATGTCGCCGGACGTGGTGGCGCACACCTTTAATCTTAGCACTCGGGAGGCAGAGGCAGGCAGATCTTTGTGAGTTCAAGGCCAGCCTGGTCTACAGCGTGAGTTCCAGGACAGCTGGGACTACAGGGAGACCCTGTCTCAAAAAGACCAAAACAAAAAAAAACAAAGGAAAATGTCCAAATATTATAGGATACACCTGTAATCTTGGCCTTCAGGAGACTGAAACGGAAAGATCTCATTTAAAATTTAAAATGAATATAAATATAAAATAATGATATAAATAAATAAAAGAGGAAAGTGGGGTATAGACGTGAGCATAAGAATAATACTCTATGAAGGTACAAAGATTAAGATGAATTACACTCATGCCAAGGAACCCCAAAGACTGCCAAAGACTCATAGAGCCCAGAGAAGATGGATGGAACAAACTCTTGTTACTGCTTTAAATAAATGAATGCTGAAACCATTTGACTTTGGGCTAATAGGCTCTTAAATTAGGAGAAAAATATATTTTCACTGAATTTTCCATAATGCATCCTTACATGCATAATTTACTTCTTATTATTTAGTTTAATATCTATTTTCAGTAGCAGGGATCTTTAGATGTTTGAGCCACCAGCAAATAATTATGCCTGAAACATGATAGGCTCTAGAAAAATATCAAATCAATGAACATAAAGTTTCTTCATATGAAATCACTTATTGAATACCAGAGTACACTTAAAAATGAATTACATGAATTAGAATGCTCTATACTACTCAAGTGCAGAATGTCTCACTAACATACTTTATTTCAATATAAAAAATTATATTCTTAGCTTTTATTGGTGTGTGTGTGTGTGCGTGTGTGTGTGTGTGTGTCTGTCTGTCTGTCTGTCTGTCTTTCTGTGTGCATGCTTGGAAGTCAGAGGAAAACTTGTGGGAGTCCATTTTTCCCTTTCACCATATCTGGGATTGAACTCTGAGTGTGAGGATTGGTTTCAGGTACAGCAGGCTGCTGAATCAGCTCACTAGCCCCATGGTTTTGGAAATAATCTGTTTGTAAACTGCAAATGCAATGCATGGGATCACTGATGTAAAATCTATTACTAAGTTTTCACTATTATAATAAAATAACCTGATGTGTATTGATGATGAAGTAAAAAAGATTTTATGTAGCTTGGAGTTCAGACAGTTCAAATGAGAGAGACTAGAGCGTGTGATAGCATTTCCCTTTGATTATGTGACCTCACAGAGAACAGCAACATGTAATGATGCTTTAAACCAGAAGCAGAGAAGACATAGTCTTTATATAATCCTCTTATAAGACCTTATGGGTTGACAGGAATATTCTAAGGATGTCTCATGAGACTCCACTTGAAGATAAAATAACACCTCTACCCTGGGACCAACTCTCCAAACACAAGGACCGTTAGGGAGATACAATTGAACCATATCTAAGTCATTGCAAAAAGTAATCAGAAATGTACAGAGCTTTTGATAGTCAGAAGCATATATTTGATGCCACTTAAAACTAATCAGAATAATTTTATAAAGTTTCATTATAGATTGAAGAGTATTTCAGTAGCAACAATGTCTAAAATATTTCTCTCTGAAGAATTTTGATTGTTCTATTAAATACCAAAAGTACTTATGTGGTATACAATATTTAAATTAGAAATTGATTATTTCAGTACAAAACAGGTAATATGAGAATTCTATGTGAAGTTGTGTGTTCTGTTAGAAAGCAATGGCATAGGTGACATTAGAAATGTAAGACTCAAAAAATTCACTATTTTCTTCCCAGTGAGGATTTCTGATATAGACATTTGTTGTGGAGTTTCACATTAAATGATGTTATCAAAATGGTGGGAATCTAATAAAATCCAAGCTGTCTCATCTTGTCTGTTTTTAGCTTACTGTGAAAAGATGAGATCAGGCACCATTCTCTGCTGTTCCTTTCAGAATTGTGTTGCCTCATGCAAAGACAGACTTTTGTAAAGAATTTATGTGCAAGCTGTAAGAATCAAAAAACACTTTATTAAATGAATACTATGCTTGATATTTTTGAAGTATGATTTTGGTTTGCTAAAATTTACATTAGTTGAACCCATAAGGGAACTAAATGAAAATTGATAAGTGTTTCATAAAAACACAACATACATAGCTTGTAGATTCATAGAAGAATTAATTCTTGGAAATATAGAATTAAAATGATTCATTGAAGGTGTTTAATTGATAATGTAATTTAAATTTTAATGGTGGATTATTAAGGACTGTGCTGTCTGGCAGTATGCAAGAAGAAAAAGCTTTTCATTATTTTGAACTTTTGAGATGAAAATGTTGTATGAGGTATGAAATACAATCACATTATTGTAATATTTTTCAAAATGACATTGGTCAATGAATGAGAACACAGAGCTGCTAGTCTGTGTCTTACACGCTAAAGAGAGTAAATGGTCTCAATTCTTGTAATTGTGAGAATTCATCAGTCAAAAAGTCATTAATAAGCCCCTGACATTTGCTACTTTCAGTTGTGTGAACAAATTTCTAAATCAATTATTGAGCATAATAAGTTGAAGAGGTCATCTGTTCTGGTTGGTGAAATTTCTGTAGCAAGCTAACCCCAAACTGTCCAGTTTAAAGCAATAATTACTTATTCTCACTCTTGCTTCTGTGATGTGTCTGAGCACTATGTGCAGGGTCAGCTGTGGACCTTTCTTTTACTGGCTTTATAGCTAGGCAAGGTCTATAGTCATTTGAGAACTCATTAGCTGGGAATCCGAGATGCCTTGGCACTGTTGCTGGCTGTAGGTTCAGTTGAAGGTATCATCAGAAATGTCTTGTGTTTGGCCTTTCTGTGAAGCTTAAGCTTCTCCTGAATGTCAATTTGCTTTTGACAGGAATAATCCCCTAAAATAAGGCTTTATACAGATGGAGTTGGGAATGCCAAAGTTTCTTATTGAACTTAGTTTCAAAAGCTCAAGAATGTTACCTTTAGAACAAGCTATGATGAAAATCCAAGTTCAAGGGCAGAGGAGCTGGATTCTGTCTCCTGTTGTGAGAAGCAGCATTCATGTACAGTATGGGGAATTTTTCATGAGTTGAGCTTAGAGATACTCTACCACATACAGATTTCTAAATAGATTTTATTTTTCTTCAATCAGTTCCAGGCTTATAGCAACATTGTGTAGAAGATATAAAGATTTTTCTATAAAGTTCTTGTTTTTTTACAAGCATAGTTTCCATCATTAGGAATATTTTTCATCAAAATTATACATTAATGCCTACTATTGGGCTTAATTTGACATAGACTCATCCCCAATCCATAGTCTATGCCAAGGTGCACTCTTGGTGTTGTACACTCTATTGAACAAATTAATAATGACAAGTGTCTACAATTATAATATCAGAGTAGTTTCATTGCCTGCAAAATTTTCTATTTCATCTCTTCATAAAGGTTTGATGAGAAATTGGACATACATAAACACTTAAAGGATAAAATATGGATTAAGCTATGCTTATTGAAGAAAATTTAGGTTAATATTTAATAATATGAATATTTTGATTTAAAATAAGCTCTTAGAGAATGTCTTTCCCATAAGATAGACTTGATGAGTATTGGCTGTGAGTGGATGTTACCTCTTTAACACTGACCTTTTTAAAATTTTCAAAATGACAATGATGAAATTTATAGTACTTACTGAGTACCATGTGTAATTCCCTCTGCTTTGTAAACATTATCAACTTTTGTCCTATATGGTAATATTATATTGCTAGATGCATTCTATAAATGGTAGACTTGAGGTATAGAAAAATTATGCAATGGCAAGACATGGTAGAACCAAGATAAAAACTCAGACTTTTGCTTCCAAGTTCTGGCTTACGACAAGCATATTATACTATGCAGATTCTAAAACAAGAAAGAGGCTTGCATTGTAGGTCAAAAAAATAAAATACTGTTCAATTTTCTGCTCTTTTGTGCTAAAATGTACTTGGTGAATAATTTATTGTGTTATTAGATGTTGTTCTTTCATTTAAAGGATTATACACAGAACTCAGAACTTGTTTCCTAATACTATTTTCCAATAAAAGGAATCAGGCTCCTTGGAGGAATGCTGGTCTAGGGGTGGTTTAACAACTATGAGCTATGCTGTGGCAGGAAGCAATGAAATACTCACAAAAACAAGAATCATGACAATACAAAGGAGAATAGGACATTTCCAAAGCACACAGAGCCACTGTGAAATGAACTCTGGGTGGAGAAACTGAGAACAGTTTGCACCACAAAATAAATAACATAATATTACTTAAATAATAAAATAAATATTCATGAGTCCATACTGATATTCAGTAAATAAATGATAAGATGAAAAAGATCATGAGATGAAAATACCAAATATATATAATTGTTCCTCCTGCTCTAGGAAGTACAATTTAATTCTTTAGAGAGGGCTGTGTAAAATGATTCACTTCCAAAGAATACAGTATGGAAAGGAATATAAAATAGAAATTGACTATTCCATTTTGGCCAAAAGATAAGGGTTAATTTTCTTAAGAATAAGTCATCCAGTTACAATGTATTCACTAATAAGCTAATGTGACAAGAAGGGAAGGAACTCGGGAGAGGGGTAGATAATAGGAGATAGGTGGATAATTATGGTAACAGGGGTGGGTGGTTAGATGGGGGGGAGATAAAGCTTGTAGTATGTAAAACCAGAGGGAAATATGTTAATTAAAAATTACTAAAATTAAAGATATAATACTTGAACATAGGGGCATGTATATACCTGCAATCTATGTAACATGAGAAACAGTGCCAGACAGGAGAAACCTCCTTTTCAGGTTTGGTAGTCCAAGAACTCCCCAAATAACACAAGCTATTGCTATAGCCCTTGATTACCTCCCAGAACTTGAATGTAAGACCCTATTTCTGATCAAAGGACATAAGTGCAGTCTGGACACATTTTCTTGGGGGTAATCAACAACCATCTAATTGGACTTAAAACACTCTCAATGGAAGGGAACTTGTGGGTGGCACTGTAAACATAGCCGAATACACATGGCTTGAGTGGTTGTAGATCCTAGAGAAAACCATGTCTCTGTTATGTCTTTTTTTTTTTTACAGTTTTTTTAAAAATTTATTTTTTATGTGTATGAATGTACTGTCTGCATGTAGGTTTGTGCATCCTTGTTGTGCAATGCTGCGGAGGGCAGAGGAGGGTGTCAGGTTCCCCTGGAACTGGAGTTAAAGACATATCTCAGTCGCCATGTGGGTGCTGAGAATTGAACCCGGGTCCTCTGCAAGAGCAGTCAAAGCTCTTAACCATTAGCCCATCTCTCCAGCCCCAGATGTCTTTAGACAAATGACATTTCTTACAGTATGCTAAATATGGATCCTGATATTTGCAGACAAGTATACCATATACCACTTATCATAAAAGCTTCTTTTTGCAATATATGGAGGTTATTATAGATTTCCACAAATTGGTAACACACAGAGAATATGGGTCTGAGAAACAACCAGGCCTAAGTGACACATTTACAGTGGACCCTCTATACCTGATGCTCATGGGACATACCACAACATGGAGTAGAAAGAATACTCACCTGTGAAGCTTCCTCATGCAACAGAATGTGATGCACACAGAAATGCAGAGAATAAGAGACTGCAGGCAGCATGTCTCAAGACACAACTTCTTTTTTTTTTTTTTTGGTGTTTTCTTTCTTTTTAATTTTAATTTTTATTTATTTCTGTATGTGTATGAATGTACTGTCTGCATGCAGGTTTGTGCACCCGTGTCGTGCAATGCCGCGGAGGTCAGAAGAGGGCGTTGGATTCCCCTGGAACTGGAGTTCTCCTGGAATTGGAGTTTCAGACAGTTCTCAGCCGCCATGTGGGTGCTGGGGATCGAACCCTGGTCCTCTGTAAGAGCAGTCGGCGCTCTTAACCACTAGGCCATATCTCCAGCCCTTTTTTGGTGTTTTCGAGACAGGGTCTCCCTATAGCCCCAGCTGTCCTGGAACTCACTCTGTAGACCAGGCTGGCCTTGAACTCACAAAGATCTGCTTGCCTCTGCCTCCCAAGTGCTAGGAATAAAGGCGTGTGCCACCATGCCCGGTTCCCAAGATACGACTTCTATATAAACCTCTGCCACTCATGGCTCAGGAACCGTTGTGGAAGAGGAGATGGAAAGTTTCTAAGATCTAGGGTTGGTGCATGGACACAAGGAAACAGTCTTCCAGGCCTCTGCTAAATTGCTCCTATGAATTTTCAGTAATTGTGACAGTATACACAAAACTCATGCTGACTCAGTCAGATAGAAACCCAGTGTAGAACTGGAGAAATGGATAAACAGCTCTGAGTGTTGGGCAAAGGAGAGTTGATATTCTTTAGTTTTTTTTTTTTTTTTTTAAAAGTATTTTTATTGAATTTTGTGTATTACTTTTTTTAATTGATGTTTTATGTATTTCAGACATAATTTTTCAATTCAGTTCAGGCATATTCCCCTTTCCCTTCCCCCTACCCCACCCCACCCCATCCCAGATCATGCATTCTGCCATAACTGTCCTGCATCTTTCTCTCAGTCTTATTTTTTTAAGTTTAGGAATTCACATTTTCCTCCATTAATTTTATATTACTGTAAAATATGGATACATACTCTCCACCTATATACAGTAATTACAGAGTCTGAAAATAATTGGTGGGTGGATTCTAGAGCCTGTTGAGAGATTCACATTATAAC
Source organism: Rhizomys pruinosus (assembly GCA_009823505.1). NCBI lineage: Eukaryota > Metazoa > Chordata > Mammalia > Rodentia > Spalacidae > Rhizomys > Rhizomys pruinosus. The sequence continues at coordinate 1,066,288 of VZQC01000945.1, forward strand.
AACACAGTTGCTTTCAGATAAACAGAAATATAACAATAATGTTATCAACTTGCCTTTCATCTGGGGAATTTGGTGTTAGCATCCAAAAATGAAGGAAACCATTCTCCATTTGTGTTTCTGGGACTGTGTTACTTCACTCAGCATAATGGCTTCCAGCTCCATCCATTTACCTGCAAAGTTCTGATTGCCATCATTCTTTACTGCTGAATAGTACTCCATTGTGTAGATGTAGCACATTTTGCCGGGCGTGGTGGCGCACGCCTTTAATCCTAGCACTTGGGAGGCAGAGGCAGGTGGATCTTTGTGAGTTCAAGGCCAGCCTGGTCTACAGAGTGAGTTCCAGGACAGCTGGGACTGCAGGGAGACCCTGTCTCGAAAAGACAAAAAAAAAAAAAAGATGTAGCACATTTTTATCATCCACTCATCTGTTGAGGGGCATTTGGGTTGATTCCAGATCTTCCCTATTATGAAGAGAGCTGCAATAAACATGGATGTACCTGTATCTTTGTGGTAGGATGAGTCTTTGGGGTATATAACCAGGAGTGGTAGGACTGGGTTAGGTGGTAGGCTCATTCCAAGTCTTTTAAGGGTTCTCCACACTGCTTTCCATAGTGGTTGGATAAGTTTACATTCCCACCAGCAGTGGATGAGTGTTCCCCTTTCCTCACAACCTCTCCAGCATCTGTTGTCTTGATCTTAGCTAGCCATATTGGAGTGAGATGATATGATAATTGATATTCTTTAAGGGAGTGCCTCTAGGTATGCTGACTAGACCAGTGGATGAATGTGCACAGAGCAAAATCTGGGCACAAAGTCCTGATCACATAGGCCTTAACATACATGAAAGAAAGCATGGAATTCAGTGGAGGGGCTATGGGGCTTTGTGGATGGGGAGGGGGAGGAGGTCTAAATATGTCTAAGCTTTAATGTATGAAATGCACAAAGTCCCAATAAAATATACAGTAAAACAAAAAAGAAGTAGAACGGTGAATGGGATACCTTATTAGTAATCATAAAAAATGTCATTGACTTAGAAAGAAGCATAAGCTAAGACCTTACCATATGAAGTAGGAAGGTCATGAATGTGGTTCTCTGATTTCTGTCCTGCAGAACAAAAGATAATGGTACAAGAAAAGAGTGGAGGAATCTGAAGGAAATGTACTTAAATTAGAGAATTAAGTTCAGTTATTAATTTCAAAACTTATGTCATAGAATGCAGGTAAATATTAAATGAAGATGGATGAGTATTTAAAGTCTAGTAAATTTGAACCTGTCGTAGAATTCCAAAACTACTGCACAATTTTATTGGAATAATAATGAAGCACAACACACATTTAAGCAGCATATTCTCTAGCAAAACTATGCTTAAAAATCAAGAAAAAGTGAAAGACAATAGGCTAGAAGATATTGTTTAATCAAATGACAACTGTGGTTATTTCTGGGGTTTAGTGATATGATTTATTTTTTATAATATCTCTGTATTTTTCAATTACATATAATGATATTTCACTGTTATAACTAAAAAATGTGAGAAAAGAAAAAGCATTGTCATATAAACACCGCCTCTGAACAGCATTTGTTAGCATTCTCAGAAGTTCTCAGAATGTTAATTGATGCAAATGAGGATGCTAACTAGTTTTTTTGTGTAGTTAAGAACAAGTATAGTGGAAGCCAGGATACTGGGTGAGGCATCTGGAGGAGGGAAATAGATTCCTGTTTTCTAATGTTCATCCATTCTAAGAAGTAAGTATTTCTGATGTTCTCCCCTTAGTCCTAATGAAAAATGAATTAACTTTGCAAATTGTTTGTCTAAATCTCAATTCTTTGCCTGGATCTAAATGCATAACACCAAGTACAGGACAGAGTGGGACTGAGAGTGCACAGAGTTAGAAGGAATGTTGGGGCCTGTGGTGGTCAGCTTGTCAGACTGTAGAATTACCTGGGGGATTAGCTCTGAGAATGACTGTGAGGGATTTTCTTGATTATAGTGATGGACGTGGGAAGGTGTGCACCATTCCTTGCATTTGGGATCCTGGACTACATAAGTGGAGAAAGCTGGTTAAGCAGCAGCCTGTATGCACTCACTGCTCACCTCTTTCTCTGACCCAGCAGCTCTTCAAGCTCCTGATGACTACTCAGCTTGACTACCTTGATGGACTGACTGTTTCTTGAATTGTGAGCTGTGATAAGCCTTTTCTTCCTTAAGTTGCTTTTGTCAGAATATTTTACCTCTGGGTAAAATATATCAGGGAATACTGAACATTTTATATATGCATGCCTGTTTTATCTTTAGACAAAAGCACTTCCTATTTGCCCTAAGAAGGACAAGGTACACTTTCCTTTGTCTTTGTCACAGCACCTTACATTTATACATTCCAAGATGTTTATTTTGTGTCTGTTTCCTTCAGTTCTGGGCTTTTTGAGGACAGGGCCCTGCTTTAGACAACTTTGTATTCTCACCAGCAACTCAGACAATGTTTTGCAGCATATATCAAGTGTTCAAAAATTTACTACACTGAATTATTTGTATATTATTCAGACAAGTTTAAAGTTTTGTTTCAAGGCCCTTGGAAAACAACCAAAATTTAGAGGTAACATCATATTCCAATACAGTGATAATACATTTCAGAAGCTCTATTTAAATGGTGAAATGCCTTTCCTTAGCATCATAGAAAGCAAAGTATTAATTAATATTCAGCGAAATATGGGTAGGAGAAGGGAATTGAATGTGCAACCTTTCATCAGAGTAGCAGGAGATTGATTAAGCTGCATCATTTGCTTCTAAGTCTAAGGAGCTATGACTTATGGATGTGATTGGGGAAGGAAAAATAGTCAACTTTAATTTAGCTTTTGTCACCTGTCAGTCACACTGTGAAGCCTTTTGTTTCTTTGTTTATGTTTTCACTCAGTTGAATGGGAGGTATTATTGTTCCCATCTTTAAGATGAAGAAATAGGTTAAAAAAAGGATAACTTCTTCTGGACCTCACAGTGGTAAGGTCAGTCTGACTCTTTATCCTAAAATGGTCACTTTTAGCATCCATGGTGATTAATCTTGTTCATAATCTTTGAAACAAAGTCAATCTTTTCTTATGAGTTAGTCATCTAGATTATTTCATTATAGAACCAGAAAGCTGAAAGCATCCCGTGCTTATATCCAAATTGAACCTTAATCATCTCCCAGAGCTTACATGGCAAAATGCCATCATATCAGTTGTTAGAGTACCAAATATAGATGTGAGGTGAAAAATTGAGTCCACAGGCTATAATAAGACTCAGAGTGTCAGCACTTTGTTTTGAGATGTCTAGACCAAGGATTTCATATGGGCACTTATAAACGCTTTATTATTTTAAAGGGGGTCTCTCGAATTTCCTGGTTTCACATCCAGGTCATTCAGTGTGGGGAGGAAGAGTCTTTAGCAGGGTGTCAAAACATAAAAAGCCTTTGTGAATTGAGCTAAACTTTGATAAAAGCAAACAAAATGCGTAACATCAGATTTGAAAGATTTTTTTTAATTCTTCTAAAACTCAGAGTATTACCAACCTGTAGCTGTTTTCATTAGTCAATCTGTTTTCCTTCTTGTTGATTGTCTTTGAGTCTCCCCAGATTTCCAGGCTCCACTTTCTTGGCTAACACTCTGCTTTAATAAGAATGTGCTGAGTATTGTGCTTGACAGGTACAGCATTGGCCACTTTCATGTATTTTCTGTGATTAAGTAACTAATCCCCACTGGTAGATCTCAATGTGTTCCCATATCAGATGCAGGATAATGTAAAATAAAAGAGCCAACATGACAGTTTAATCCTGGATTAGAAACTTCTCACTGGAGTTTCCTTTTCTTAAATATGCCTGTAGCTTCTCCCAGTACTGTTGGCTACAAACTCAATTCTGAATGCTATCTTACTACTTAGTGTCCCATTTACCCAGAGCCTTTAGTGTGTGTGTGTGTGTGTGTGTGTGTGTGTGTGTGTGTGTTTGTGTGTGTGTCCATTTGTATTTATGTGTATTTCTGTTTCTGTGTGTACGTCTGAATTTGCGTATATGTGTCCATGTCTGTGTCTTTGTATGTGTCTGTGTTTGTGTGTGTCTGTGTGTGTGTATCTGTGTATGGATATGTGTATGGGTAGAAAACATTTCATGAGACTTTAGACTTATGTAAAGAAAGGAATGAAATGAGACCCTATAGAAAATTTAGTGTAAATGCAGCAAATACGTGTTTCGGTTTGTGTTTCAAGAAGATATCTTATTGGTTTTCAGTACATAACTATCAAACTTTAAAAAATATATTTATTATTTTAATTTTATGTGTATTAGTGTTATGCCTGCATGCTAGTGCACCCATGTTATGCAATGCCTCCTGAGGTCAGAAGAAGGCATTAGATTCCCCTAGAACTGGAGTTATAGGTGTTTTTTTGGCCACTTTGTTGGTGCTGGGAATTGAACCTGGGTCCTTTGCAAGAATGGCCATTTCTCTTAACTTCTGATCCAACTCTCCAGTCCCTAAAATATTAAATTTTAAATAATTAAAATTCTGTAGCATCAGGAAAATAATTCAGACTCAGAGTTGACTTGGAGGGCTTGCTGCAGATTTTGTTCATCTTTGAGTGAATAGGTCTGTCAGTTTCATTGCTTGTGAAGCAGTTACATGAAGTATGACTCAGGGAATGAACACTGTCAAATTTTTTAGAAGATGGCTCTCATCTTAATTAAATCTTACAATCCAAATTTCTACTCTCTTATCTACATAAATGAGAGCATACTATAACACCCAGTGGAAATAAACAAATAAAGCCTCAGCTTGCACAATGGTCTGATTCCAGAAATAACAGAAAATAACAAAGGTTCTTTGATTAAGGCTAAAAACATTATCAGTGTTGTGTAACTTAAACCATGAGTTCAAACTGAAAAAATATTTGAATTGAATGAAGTTAAAAACTGCTCCCACACTGGATCATAAGTGATATTCATGTTATAGTCTGGTTGCAAATCTTTGCCAAATGTACTATTTGCTTTAAACAAACAAACAAACAAAAAAGCAAGGAAAGAAGACAAAAATTAAAATTGGTCATTGGCCAAAGCACAAACTCCTCACTTCCTTTGGTCATAATCTATGGTTTAATAATTTTATTACTTGTGCTCTTCTTCCTGTCAATTTTCTTGGTGAAATTTTTCTTCCTGTCTTTCTTTTAATGTTCAAAAGTCCCTTGGTCCAATTCCCCATCTGGAAAAAGAAAGATCTTTCTGAGTCCTTAACTTGTAGGCTATTGGTACTGGATGCCAGGTTATTTTCTTTAAAACTGATCACATGGTTAACATGTGAATAATCATTTACAAACTACTTTACACAGCAGGTTTTTTTCAATTAGGAGCTAACAAAAAGATTGACACTATTTAATATGAAAATAGAACTTTTTATTAAAGCAGAAAATCAATAACAAGGATTAGGTAAAGAGATTTCCAAAGAAATGAACATTGAGGCTAGGGAGATGCAGTCAGTAGAGGGCCTGGCAGCCTGAATTCTAGGTCCTGGGGTGGAGACGGGCAGATTCTTGTTGCTGTTGTCCACTCAATCTAGGTTAAATCAATGAGTTCCAGGCCAATGAGGGAGACCTGTCCCCAAAATCAAAGTAGATGGCATTTGAGGAACAACGCTGGAGGTGGTTCTCTGTTTTACACATACACACACACACACACACACACACACACACACACACACATACACACACACATACACACACACAAATTATTTAGAAAGTAAAAATTTGTGAGGAGACAAATATTTAGTGTCATTTTGTATCTCTCCTATTATGTGCAATGCAACTCTGTCTCCCCAAATTTAATTTTCCTAGACTCTGATGTGAATGCTACTTTAAAATTGTCCATTTTTCTTAGCACACAGGTGAAATAACTTTTTCTGGGCAAAACAACAACAACAACAACAACAACAACAAAAAACAAAAAACCACCACCACCACCACCACCACCAACAACAACAACAATAAAACAGAAAAAGATGTGAATACATAATAAATATCCGAGAATCAGTGGTTTTGAGTTTAGTTTCCTACAGCAGGAATTTTTATTCAGTTTTTTTTTCTTAACAGGGTCTCCTATAACCCCAGCCCCCAACCCACCTGGAATTTACTATATACCATGATTGCCTCAATTTCACAGAGCTCCAGAAATCTCAGCCTCCAGAGTGTGATTAAAGGTTTATGCCACCATGCCCAGGTTAAGAAATTTATTCATTACATAATTTTTTCATTTCTCAGTTTTCCTTTCCTGTTGGGCCTGCCTGAGCCATGGGCCCACAAGCAATCTCTTGAGCCTGCCCTAAAGTTTGGCGACCTGTCTATAACTTTTGAAAGTAAGTCAATTCCACATAGGAATGACTCAGCATAGCCCGACCTAAAAAACAGCTCTGCCTGAGCATGCTGAGAAGGCCGGCTGCCTGGGCATGGCTGCTGGTCACCAGGACACAGCTGCTGGTTGCCAGGACGCTTCTGGTTGCCAGGACGCTGCTGCCTGTTGCCTGGAGGCGGCTGAGAAGCCCAGTTACCATTGGCCCAGGATCCCTGTCACTTTCACTTCTCCTGCCCCGCTTGTCAAAGAGATATAAACCACTGCTGGATACAATAAAACGAGCTTTTGCCTAGACACACTCTTGGTCTCATGTGGGTTTTGTTCGGGATCTCTGGCGCTCACTCCATCGCTCAGCCCCATCCCAATGAGTGGTGGGCTGCTCTTCTCTCCCAACCCCTCTCCACGGAGCATCAGTGGTGGCTGGGGAATTAGCCCCAGCAGGTGGTGTTTCCGCCTGGTTTTTTGGTAGTCGCTGACGAGCCAGTCGTTCAACAGGTGAGTGTCCCCCTTTTAGTTATGGGGAAGTCTAACTCCAAGCCTGACCCTGCTTTGGAGGCTTTAAGAATTTTACTTAAAAGTAGAGGTCTGGACCTCTTAGATACTCAGGCCCTTTGGGCCTGGGGATGTTTATTAAAGCTTGCTCCCTGGCTTCCAAAGAGTGATTTGTTTGACTGGGACACCTGGGACAGGGTTGAAAAAATTACTAAAGCCCATTTGGAAAAGGGGGAAGTACCTCCCCTGGGAGTGCTCCCTACAGTATCAGCTTTAAAGGGATGTTTCCCTCCCCATCCTCCTAAGAAGGCAATGGAGACTCTGGTCCCAAAAGAAATAGACAAGGAAAATTCAAAAGTGAAACAGGGCTCTGATCAGGACCCCAGGTCTCCGGGCTCTGTCAGCCCGCCTAGTCAGTCTAAGCCCCTCTATCCCTCGCTTGACCCTTTTGGGAGTGCAATTTGGCCCTCTAAGGGCCCGCCCCAGCAAGACCTGCCAACCAATCCTCCCCAAGCTCCCTCTCCACCCCCTTCATATGGCAAGGAGGCCACATATGAAAAAAAAAAAAAAAAACAAAAAAAAAACTGTCTTCCAAAAGCGAACCTATAGGCATTTCCTGGAAATTTGGCCCCAGGAGGGAATTTTCCCTTAGACTGTTATTCGTGGAAGGCCAAAGATCTCAAGGAACTCTGTAAAGCAGTGGCCGCTGCTACTGCTGTGGCTACAGCTGCCCTGCTCCTCTGTTGCCTCCCCCTTCCTTACCTCAAGGACTGTTTTTTCCTCAATCCCCCTGCACCCAGAGGACTGCAGTAAATTTGCCTTTTCAGTGCCATCCCTGAATTACTCTTGGCCAGATCGTCAATATGAATGAGTGTTGCTACCTAAGAGCATGGCCAACAGCCCTGCATTTTGACAACAATACCTCACCATCCTCCTAGCTCCTATGCTATCATGGAGAAATTCCCTGTTTTAGCTCTATTTGGATGATCTTATTATTGGCCATTGGGACCCCCATGAGTTACAGGAATTCATAAGGATAATATCACAAACATTGAAACGGGGGATTCATGGCGGTGCCTGAAAAGATCCAATAAGTCCCCCCTTTTAAAGTATTAGGTACCCATCTCTCCCTCACAAAGGTTAGTCCTATAAAGCCTAACATAGAAGTGCCAAAGCAACTCACTGTGGTGCAGCTCCAAAGTTTGCTTGGTGAGATTAACTGGCTTAGGCCCTGGGTGGCCATCCCCATGGAGACACTAACACCACTGTTTGACTTGCTAAGAGATAGAAGTTCCCAAGAAGAGATCCCTATCACACAAAAACATCAAGAGATCTTCAGGGCTTTTCAAGAGGCCTTGCACAACTGCTCCTTAGCTAGAGATTCTAGAAAATACCCCCTATCCCTATGGGTGCTTGCAGGATCGGGCCTGGCCACAGCAGTAATCACTCAGGAAAGGGAAACCCTAGAATGGATACATGCATCCACAGCAGGCATGCCCCGGATGTACTCACAAACAGACCAACTGGCAGGCACAGAGGCATTATGGGATGGATCCCCATCACATTATCCTCCCATATAGAACATCAGACATTGAATGGCTATCCTGCAACCACTTGCGCCTAGCTGTCTCCCTGGAAGGATTTATGGGAAAGATAGACTGCCATTTTGGGCCCTCTAAGTGGGCCACCATTTTACAAAAATTTCCCCTAGCACTCACAATGCCCTCTCTACTTTCCAAGAGACCTATACCACATGCACTATGCATTTTCACTGATGGAGGAAAGGCTGGCTCGGCCTATGTAGGCTTTGGAAAGAACGGTCCTACTCCAACCAGCCAAAGATTCCAACCAAGCAATCCTCGGGGCCTAAAACCTAATGCCCTCAGGCAAACAGATGTCACCCACTTTGCTGTCTTTGGCAAACTTAAATATGTTTTTGTATCTGGTGATACTTACTCCAGGGTCTGCTGGGCCACTGCCCACTCTGGAGAAAAGGCCAAACATGCCCAGTCTCATTTTCTCCAATGCTTTGCTACACTGGGGCTGCCCCACCAAATCAAAATGGACAACGGACCTTGCCTTACTTCCAAGGCCCTTACAGGATTTTTTGAGAGATGGGGTATTAAACATACCACGGGAATCCCTTACAATCCCCAGGGACAGGCTATTGTTGAAAGACACCACCAGTACCTTAAGGAACAATTACAAAAACAAAAAGGGAGAGTAAGCCCCCACCTGCAGCTAGCAGAGGCCCTCTTTACTATAAATATTTTGAATTTTTCTAAAGAAATGACTGAATCAAGATTCCAAAAACACTGGGGGCACACGAGCCTCAACCCCCAGGTGAAAGTCAAATGGAAGGATCCATTAACACACCAATGGAAGGGCCCAGATCCCCTACTCACAATGGGGAGAGGCTTTGGGTGTGTGTTCCCCATAGGAGAGGAAGCACCCATATGGGTACCGGCAAGAAAACTCAAGTACTTGCCGCAACAAGAGAACAATGAAAACCATCTGCCTCACCTCTTAGAGCCATTGCCCCCTTCTTCCTAACCCTTTACTAACCAAGGGCCAAGGCTCCATTTATAATTTTTCAGAGATCTCGAAGAAAAGCTACCATGAGCCCCTTCAAGAGATCTTCACCTTCGCCTGGACCTGGGTTCTGGAGCTCCCTGATGATGACAGTTTGTATCTCCTCTCTTTTTGCTCCCACTTGTGCCCACAACCTCTGGGCCTTTATCCCTTTGCTGCCCATACTCTTCTCTCAGAATACTCCTGCCTTCCCAGCCTTTTACTCCTCTTCACACTGCTATTCTCAATCTACAGCCACAGATTGACCTCCTGGATGAGGAAATTCAAACACTCCACACTGTGGTTCAGATGTCCTGTGACCCCAGGTTCTCCTCCTTTTGCTTGACCCCCTTTCCAATCATTAATATCTCTCAGAGGCATCAGGAACTTGCTGACTACATCAAGGGTCCCTGGTCCCAACAATTCATGAACTATACTTTGACTATCGGTTCCCAAATTGTGTCCCTTAACTCCACTCGCCCCGAGGTCATAGCCTTTGATACCAGTTTCATTTCACAAGTTTAGTCTAAACTAAAATCTCTCTTTGATCCCACAATGATAACCACATGGGGAATCCTCTGCCTTCTGGCATTAGTCTGTCTCCTGTTCTTCAGACATCTGCTCCGTTTCACCCGTAGCCAACGCAAAGCCAACAAAGTGACAGCCCAGGTCCTCTCAGCAATGGCTGACAGGGGGGCCATCCACACCCCCGCTGATGAAATAATTTGCATCTGGGTCTCATTCAACCACAACTCACATAATAAGCCTGACAACCCCGACAGAATATGCACCACCCCATGCTTCCTATCCTGCCCCCATCCTGCATGGTTCCTCATCCTTGGGCCAAGTTATCCAATCTTGCTATTTTATACACCAGACCAAGATTCCCTATTACAGGCTTATCCGCCATGGGCCAGGACCCTATAAAATGGCCATCTTACCCAGCCCCTGCTCTCCATGTTACCAATGATGGGTAAGACCCTGGAGAGACCGAGGCAACCTAAGACAGGGCATGGACAGGCTCTTTGGCAGACCAGAGTCATAGCACCCCATGATGGGTAAGATCTTTCTTCAGTCAGTCAACCTAAGACCAGGGCCAAACCTAAGCTGTTTGTAACCCAAAGACGGGTAAGACCGAATCTGCAAGAAGAGACAACCTAAGACAGGGGCTATGTTCCTCCTCCTGCATTACAAAAACAAAAGGGGGAGCTGTTGGGCCTGTCTGAGCCATGGGCCCACAAGTAATCTCTTGAGCCTGCCCTAAAGTTTGGCGACCTGTCTATAAGTTTTAAAAGTAAGTCAATTCCGCATAGGAATGACTCAGCATAGACCGACCTAAAAAACGGCTCTGCCTGGGCACGCTGAGAAGGCTGGTTGCCTGGGTATGGCTGCTGGTCACCAGGACGTGGCTTCTAGTTGCCAGGATGCTGCTGGTTGCCAGGACATTGCTGCCGGTTGCCTGGAGGTGGCTGAGAAACTCAGTTACCATTGGCCCAGGTTTCCTATCACTTTCACTTCTCCTGCCCTGCTTGCCAAAGAGATATAAACCACTGCTGATACAATAAAAGAGCTTTTGCCTAGACCACTCCGGTCTTGTGGGTTTTTGTTGGGATGCCAGCACTCCTCCTCTCTCAGCCCCATCCCAATCAGGGCTGGTCTCGCACTCTCTCCCAAGCCCTCTCCACGAAGCATCAGTGGTGGCCGGGAATTAGCCCCGGCACTTTCCAATATTATCAGTCAAACTATTTAGGTAAGAGGTTCTTCAAAAGGAAACAAAGAAGAAATTATAATCATTGCTGCAGGAAATCCTTGATCACCTTCCAGCTTCAGTTAGATGACATCTCTGCTTTTCAATGCTTTTCTTGACTCTCAAATTTACTATAGGGGTCCAAAAGAAATGGAAGTTAAAGAAAAAAAAAATCACATTTGGATGCTCATAGGAATTTTGGATACATAATACTTAATGAAAAAAAACTTTTAGCAATGAATTTCTCAAGGTATAAAAGCCATCACAAAATTTGTTATATGTATTGAATTACTGACATTCCTACTATTCCCAAACTTCTAATCATTATCATATATATATATATATATATATATATCCCTAGGTTACTGCCTCTACTAGAGACTTAAGCTTCTTATTCGTATTCTCTACCACATACTCCATGCTTCACAGAAAATAACAAGGAAAATGTAACTACAGAAAATAACTAAATTTGTTTAGTGGATGACAATAGAGATTTTGAATTTCTAATTGTGTTTGATATGAAAACAAACACATTGTAAATATATATGGAAATGTGGAGATGTTTATGGAGCATTGTTTTATCTTTTCCCTTCCTCCCTCCACCTCTCAGTCTCTTCTACCCTCCCTTCCTCCCTCTTTTTCTCTCTCCCTCTTACCCCATCTTTCTTCACAGCTACATGGAAGCTTTAAGAAGTCAGTACAGCAGACAGTTTGGTTCCTTTTCAAAGGGCTTCATGCCTTTCTTTCTCTTTTCTGGCTAATAGCATTCTAATTTTATTCTGACCTCATGAGAGGTCTCTTACTTAATTAATCTCAGGAGAGTCTGGCTGGATGTCTCAGAGCAGGGAGATGTAAGGAGAGAGATGGTGACCATTGTTCCCTAGAATAGAGGCTGCTCTGTATTTAGTGTCTTTGAAGTAGTTGCCTGCTGCAAATGCTTGGTGTTCATGTAATTTTCTTGAAAATTAACTTGAAAATCACAGAAAAAAAAACTCTCTCCTTATCTTCAGTGGGTTGAAGTTTGGGATCAAATTTGAAACTTGACTCCTTCAAGGTATCTTATTGTGGAAGTTACTACTCTATTTCTAAGGGTAAAGTGGTCAAATTCCTCACAAAAAGTAAATCAAGACCCATTATACTTTCAGTAAAATAATCATATTATTGTTTTAATACTTATTTCTGTAACATAAAATAACTGACTGTTATAATGCATATAAAACTATCTACAACATTACCAGTGATAATCATTCAATGTAGATGACAGGGCCAGGGAGATCCTGCAGGATATGGGGTGCTTTATTTGTCATCATGAGGACATGAGTTTGGATCCCAGCCACATAGCAAGCTGAGAATCCAACAATCTCCTGTACCCTCAGTTCTGAGGGGTCTGACACATTCTTCTGCCCTCTATGCACATAGGCACAAAGACCCATACTCCATGGTTGCATATACACACTCACACATAAATAAGTAAATACACTTTAAAAGATGAGAATAATTCAAATACCTTTGAGTAATATCCTCAAACATGAAATTATATTTAATAAGAAATAATTCTGTACATTTTTCTTGGAATAGGACTAACTGAAATGAAAATATAGGAACTAAAGGAATTTAAAACATATTTTTGAGAATTGCACACATGTGCACAGCAAAACACATGATCATATCTATCTCCCACTTTCCCTTCTCTGACTCCCACCATAGAACCCTACATCACACCCCTCCCCAACTTTGTATCTCTGTCCTTATTTTTATTTTTGATAACCCACAAAGATCAATTTGTGTTGTCTTCCACTGGAGTATGTAAAAACTACCAGAGGCTACAACCTCACAAAAGAATGACTACCCCCAAGCAATATCCACTGCTTTAGCTCCTCCTTAATGGGTGGAGCTTGGAGATGATTTACCCCATCCAAGTGATGATTTTGGCTGCTTTGATCTTGTATATGTCTTGTGCAGGTCACTACTATTACTGTGAGTTCATTTTAATGATATCTATCTCATGTCCAGAAAACAGCCTTTCACAGCAGTCTTCCCTATCATCTGCCTCTTACCTTCTTTTTGCTTCATCTTCTGTGATGTTCCCTGAGCCTTGGTGGTGACTTAGATGTGCCACTGAGTGCTCAGTACTCAGTCTGTTGTTCTCAGCGCTTTGAACCATTTTAGTTATTTTTCTATTGCTGTGATAATATATCATGAACAAGGCAGCTTGTAGAAGAAATAGTTTTAGCTTACCATTCCAGAGGAAGACTCCATAATGGCCAGGGAGACATAGCAACAAGAAATAGATGCTGCAGTAGGATCAGAAAGCATGGAGATCACATCTTCAAGGGCAAACTCAAAGCAGATGGAGTGAACTAAAAGTGAGTCAAGGTTATGAACACTTAAAGCCTGCTCCAGTGACATTTCTGCCAGCAAGACTATACCCCTAAAGGATTCCATGATTTCCAGAAACAGCACCTACAACTGGGCACCAAGTGTTCAAATACTTGAATCCATGGTAGAGATTTCTCATTCAAACTACCATGGAAAGCAGTTTGATAGCATGCCCACTAAGCAAATTAACAATAGGCCCTATGATCTCCTACCCCAGCCATGGGCTTTTTCCAGAATAATAGTACCAGGCATGAAATTCCCTCCTGTGGAGTAGGCCTCATGGGAGTGACATTGTTCTAATGGGTATGGTAATTCCCTTTAATATATTTTGTTGTTGTTGTTGTATTTCAAAATTAAGTTACTCATCACTGCCAAGCCTGGCAGATGCCACTTGTCAGGGACCTCCACCTATATTGGCCCTTCTCCTTCCTTTGGATATTCATCAGATCTTATCCACTGCCCACCTAGGACTCTCCAGTCACCCTACAATGCCCAGAGACCCAGGTAGGCTGTCTCCACCCCTCTGCCACTGACCTAAACCACTGCTGCTCTGTGAGATACCATACAGCATAAAACTTAGTTTCATTGACACATTCCCCTTTCTCCTCCTTTTCCCCATTTCCCTGCCCCCTTCCCTGATTACTTTTTTTTTAATCTCTAGTATTCCCCTCTCATTTCACATGTGTTCCGTCTGTTCAATTTGTTTTTGTTTTTTAGCTGAGTTATGAGATAAACTTCCACCTGGCTTTTCATGTGTCCACTTTTATAAAAAAGATAATTTTTGAAAAACTACAGTCTCATGTTAGAAAAATGTAATTAAAAAATATTCTTGGTGGCACACATCTTTAATCCTAGCATTTAGGAGGCAGAGATGGGTGGATCTTTGTGAGTTCAAGGCCAGCCTGGACTACAGAGGGATTTCCAGGACAGCTGGGGCTACAGGGAGACCCTATCTCGAAAAGTCCACCCCCAAAATAAAAATAATATTGAATTTTTATGTTTTATATATAATTATTTTTCTAGTTTGTCTTCATTGCTGTGACAAAACACTCTGACCAACACCAACTTGGGGATGAAAGGGTTTATTCAGCTTATATCTCCTGAGTCACAGTTCATCACTTAGGGAGCCCAAGGTAGGAACTTAGGGTAGGAACCTGGAGGCAGGAGCTGAAGCACAGGCCATGGAGGAATGCTGTTCACTGGATTGCTCCCCTGGCTCATGCCCAGCCTGCCTTCTTATACAGTACAAAACAACCTGCCCAGGGTTGCACCACTCATTGTGGGCTTGGCCCTCCCACACTGCTTGACAATCAAGACAATACTCCACAGATGTGGCCAAAGGCCAATCCAATGGAGCCAATTCCCCAGTTGAGGCTCCCTCAACCCAGGTGTGTCAAGTTGACGCTAAAGCTATCCAGCACAATTATTCAGTCAGTTTTAATCACCATTATAACTGCTTCTCCCTTGGCATACCAGACATTTAAAGAGGGCATGCAAACAATATTACTTAAGTTATTCAAGAGGATAGAAACAGAGGGAAATCTCCCAAATTTCTTCTATGAAGCCAGCATCATGCTAATACCAAACCAGGCAAAGATACAAACAAAAAAGAAAACTATAGACCCATATCCTTAATGAATAGAGATGAAAAGATTTTCAGCAAATTCTTATAAACCCCATACAGATGCACATCAAAAAGGTCACCTACCATGATCAAGTAGGATTTATCCCAGAGATTCAGGGATGGTTCAACATACATAAGTGTGCTGGATAGCTTTAGTGTCAACTTGACACACCTGGGTTGAGGGAGCCTCAACTGGGGAATTGGCTCCATTGGATTGGCCTATGGCCACATCTGTGGAGTACTGTCTTGATTGTCCAGCAGTGTGGGAGGGCCCAGGCCACAATGAGTGGTGCCACCCTGGGCAGGTTGTTGTGTACCATATAAGAAGGCAGGCTGGGCATGAGCCAGGGGAGCAAGCCAGTGAACAGCATTCCTCCATGACTTGTGCTTCAGGTCCTGCCTCCAGATTCCTGTCCTGAGTTCCTGCCTTGGGATCCCCGAGTGATGAACTGTGATCCAGGAGTTGTAAGCTAAATAAACCCTTTCCACCCCAAGTTGGTGTCAGTCAGTGTGTTTTGTCACAACAATGGAAGACAAACTAGAACAGAAATTGGTACCAGAAGAGTGGGGTATTGCTGTGATAGACCTGACCTTGATGTTTGGCGGAAGGATTGTGGAGGCATTTGGAACTTTGGGCTGGGAAGTTTATTGAATGCCTAAAGATTGCTGCTGTGGAGCTTGGAGTAGTTTTGCTGAAGGATTTGTAGAAGATGGAGGCCTGGCTTTTGAAGTTTCTAGGGGAAGCAGAGATCATCAGACTATTTAATCTGTGGGTTCTGTTCAGCTGGGGCTGAAGAATCAGCTGTAAGTAACAAGAGACCAGCATCACTGTGGTGAGATCTTCTGGGAAGAATTTCTTCAGGGTCAGCACACAGAAGCTGTGTTCCAGAAGGGGCCCGAGCCTCCATGTCAAGTCAGAAGCAGGACTTGGTAGTGTGTAAGAGTCTCCTATATGTTTCTGGTGTTGAAATTCGAGGGGGTCACAGAGAGCAGTTGAGGCTTGGTACCATGACAGGTCAGGAAAGACCACTGGTGGAAGTGCACTTTTGTTTCAGTGAAGACCCCAGGATTGCAGGGGTCATGGAGAGAAGCTGAGGTTTTGCACCAGGAGAGGTCAGAAGAGGCCATTGGTGAAGGTGCTGCCTCAGTTTCAGTGATGACCCCAGCTTTTTGGAGATGCCAGGACCATGGGACGACCATCAAGAGCAACAGCAGGTGTGGAATGGAGTCAGCCTGGGCCTGCGAGATGAGCTGTGTGTGCCACAGAAGGCAGAGTCAGAGAGGGGGAGCTGTCGAATCCCTCTGGAGCCCAGAAGATCGTGAGTGAATCCCAGGTGTCCAATCTTGAGCTACTTTGCTGGACTTAGGTTTTGTTTGAACGTGCCTGATTCTTCCTTTGAAATAAGACAGTACTTGTTTGGGATTTTATAGCAGCCCACAGTTAAGAGACTTTTAACAGACTGTGAACTTTTAAGTGTTTGGACATTTTAAGGACTGTGGGGCTTTTAAGGTTGTACTGTCTTAGGTTGTGATTAATGTTAACATCATACTTTTGGGATAAGAACTGGAAAGGTGGTGGTTTAATAGTGACGTGCTTTGTGTGTCAAGTTGACAAGGGGTCAATTGTACTGGATAGCTTTAGTGTCAACTTGACACACCTGGGTTGAGGGAGCCTCAATTGGGGAATTGGCTCCATTGGATTGGCCTGTGGACACATCTGTGGAGTATTGTCTTGATTGTTGAGCAGCGTGGGAGGGTTCAGCCCACAATGAGTGGTGCCACCCTGGGCAGGTTGTTGTGTACTGTATAAAAAGGCAGGCTGGGCATGAGCCAGGGGAGCAAGCCAGTAAAAAGCATTCCTCCATGGCCTGTGCTTCAGCTCCAGCCTCCATTTTCCTACCCTGAGTTCCTGCCTTGGGCTCCCTAAGTGATGAACTGTGACCCAGGAGATGTGAGTTGAATCAACACTTTCCTCCCCCAGTTGGTGTTGGTCAGAGTGTTTTGTCACAGCAATGGAAGACAAACTAGAACAATAAGTCAATAAATGTCATAAATCATATAAACAGACTGAAAGACAAAAACCACATGCTCATGTCAACTGATGCAGAAAAGGCCTTGGATAAAATTCAACATGCCTTTATGTTTAAAGTCATAGAGGGAATAAATTGGGCTGGGGGTGACATACCACAACATAATAAAACTATATGCAACAAACCCACATCCAACATTATTCTAAATGGAGAAAAATTAGAAGTATTCCCCTTAAACTCAGGAACCCAGCAAGGCTGCCCACTATTTCCACTATTTTTCAATATAGTGCTTGAAACTCTTTCTAAGGCAATAAGACAAGAGAAGGAAGTTAAGTGATATGTGACAAAGGGGCGAAGAACACTCAGTGGAAGAAAGGCAGTTTCTTTAGCAAATGGTGCTGGCAAAACTGGATCACCATCTGTAGAAGTATGAAACTAAACCCTTACTTTTCACCATGCACAAATGTCAACTCTAAATGGATCAAAGACCTCAATGTGAAACCTGAAACTCTGTTGCAGAGAATTTTCCTCCATGGGGGGAAGGGGGTTCCCACACACATACCTATGCAAGTAGCATCCCACCCTGCCTCTGCCACTTTCAGTTTCCTTGATACTAGGCAAAGTGAAGAGTGGACTCTCTAATCCTAGTTAGAAACTAGATAATTTATTAGGCTTGCCTACAAAGTGATGGTGGAAGGCATACACTCACTAGCCATGCAGAGGGTCTCCTTTCCCAACATGGCCACCTGGAGTCCTGTCATGAATTATATGCCCTATGCCCATGATGGTGAAAAGGCAAGCAGCATCCCAGAGTCTCCAGAGTTCTGTGCAAGTTCATACAGTATTGTGGCAGAACTTCTAGCATTGCTTGCACCAGCATTACAGGAACCTTGCTGTGGGATCAGCTTTGCCCTTATCCCCTCTAAGTAAACCAAACTCCATAGTTTGCAGCTTTGTCTGGTAATAAACACATTTGAAATAAGATACAATTTTTTTAAACCACTCCAATCTCTGTATCTCCTTTATTTTTTAATTTAATTTTTAAAAATTTATTGTTATTAATCTATTTCCATACATCATACATCATTTCTCACTTGAGTTTAGTGTCACTTCCCTTTCCATGGCCCCCATCTCACCTGAGTTCCTGCACTCTGCCATATATGACTTGAATCTTTTTATGAGTCTTTCCAGAGTTTTTTTTAATTCCACACTGCACCCTTCTTCTTTGGCCTTTACAAACTGCATGTGGAGGGGAGGGAAAGAAAGTGTGAGGGATAGGATGATTCAGAGAAGAGGTGACACATCAATCTTTTGGGTCTGTCAAAGTTCTGTTTTTAATGGACTGGTGGCTCATTCAGGAGTCTCCTTTTTTTAAAATTTTATTTATTTCTGTATGTGTATGAATGTACTGTCTGCATGCAAGTTTGTGCACCCGTGTCGTGCAATGCTGAGGAGGTCAGAAGAGGGTGTCAGATCCTCCTGGAACTGGAGTTCTCCTGGAATTGGAGTTTCAGATGGTTATCGGCCACCATGTGGGTTCTGGGGATTGAACCCTGGTCCTCTGTAAGAGTGTTCGGCGCTCTTAACCGCTAGGCCATCTCTCCAGCCCAGGAGTCTCCTTATTTCTAGTAATAAAACACAAATATCGGGGCTGGAGAGATAGCCTAGTGGTTAAGAGCACTGACTGCTCTTGCAGAGGACCCAGGTTCGATCCCCAGCATCCACATGGCATCTAAGAACTGTCTGTAACTCCAATTCCAGGAGAACTCCAGTTCCAGGGGAATCTGAGACCCTCTTCTGACCTCTGTGGCTTTGCACGACATGGGTGCACAAACCTACATGCAGAGAGTACATTCGTACACATTCAAAAATAAATAAAAAAAATTAAAAAAACCCCACAAATATCAAGTACAGACATCTAAACAAACATTAACTATTATAACAAGTTACTCTATCGGCATAAACACAAATGCTTGGATGATAATTTAGTTGTGGCATCACAGCCATCTAACAAAACATTTGTAGTGCCTTTCACACTGGGGCCTACAACTTCCCTCACCACTGGGACTTGGACTGGATTACAGCACCAGATGTATGTTTCCTTCTTAGGAGCAGGTCTTACATTCAGTTGGATATTTTTCTGGGTGTACATGTACTAGATTGCCAGTATTACACTCCATCTTCTTTGGCATGTGAGGTCTGTAGTAGAGCTTCAGAGATCATTTCTGTCCAGTGGTTTGCATAGTGCTCCCTGGCACCATGAAAGTCAGCTGTCTATTTGCAGTGTAAGCTCTCAGCATATGTTTTCTTTTTCATCCTCAAATCTCAAATCATGCAATTATCTTTAGGAATAGGGTCTTACTATCTGGTTCCTGTGTTTACCCAAAGTTATAGGCAAAATGGCTGTTGTCTTGGGTGCTTTTAGAGCCTTTGTGGCCTACAGCTCCTAGTATGTCAGCCCACCCTGGTACTGAATCCTTTATCTACCAATACATTCTATTTTACCATAAATCTTCCAAATATTCCATAGTTATACCTGGTCCTGGTACCCTGTTAATGAATTTACTCTTTATCTTTGTTTCTTCAGGCATATTGGATATCTGTCCAACAGATCTCACATCCGTAAAAGACTTTGACATTAACATTAGGTATTTAATCAAACATAAACCAGGTCCAATATAGCATGGGAAGATTTTATATATTTGTACTAATTGCTGTCTTAAAAGATCCATGTTCGGTACAATAGCATTAATAAGAGGCATTAATTTAGTTAGCTCTTCAGGATCTGTCATCGTTTTCTCAAACGTATTCAGTATCCCAGGGTTTTTACACAAAACCACCTTGTATTTCTTTAGTTTTGATAGACTCATTTGGCCTGGCTCAAACTGCTTAGCCCTGAACAGGATGAAGGATAAATGGATTTCCTTTCGCCTCTAATGTATTTACTAGTTAGCTGGGGCAGGCAGGCCCGGAGTCTTACTCCTGGTAGTCAAAATTACCTGCTTTCTTTTACTCACACCATCTGGCTGCTAGGGGAGGCCCTAGCTGTGCAAACTGCTCCCATCGTCAGCAAGATTTTGCTCAGCAGAGAATGGTACTCTGTTTAACCTAGACTGTTCATTACCCGCCTCTGAACAGTTTTTATACTTTACGAAGTATGCCTTTTGTGAACTGTTTCTCAGGCTTTAAAGCCTCCCAGAGGCTTTTCAGCATGGAATTTGGATTTTTACCAATTTTTTTTTAGGAACTTGGGCTTGACATAGATATTGCCACATTTGTCTCCTACTAATCCAAGCAGACTTCCTTTGGTTGTGTCCTTTCTGTATCTTCCCTAGGTTGCTTTGTTCCTCTACAGAGATATTTTACATGCTGGCTTAAATCAGCTAAATGTGACAAAGCCTCCCTTACTTTATATCAAGATTTTTCTTATATCACTGGTAAACACAGCCTTATCTGGCCCAGTGAACCCAGTACTATATAGTGCTTTCCTTACACCTAGTTCTATTACTAGCACTTGTCCCTTTCCTATCATTTTCTACCCCTTATATTTATAGGACCCTCTACTGGGGATAACCACATGTCTCTAATGGCTCTTATTAGCCAATCCATTTGGTACTTGTTCCCCTGTGCTGTCTCAGGCTATGCAGCTTATGTCACAAGGCAGGATGGGTTTGTATATTACTCAGTTTCCCTGTTTCTGCAGCACTTAAAATAATTCCACTCACTCCCAGGTTCCACAGCTTTCCAAGCCAGGTGGTGAGGGGCTCTTTCACTGCCTGCTTGAAAGTTTTTCTCAATTCCAACAGCTCTAGTGTTGAGTATTCCCTGACTGCATACTTATGGTAATTATGCCACTGCTGCTGCTACACTAGTGAACACTGCAAGCAATCCTCCATGCCAGGATTCCCTCTGAATTTTACTCTGGATTTATTCCAGTTAGCAGCTTTTCTTGTAAAAGATATCCTGCCATCACTTTCCCTGTGAGCTTGCTTTGCCTAATCCTGCCTTGAGTAAGCTAAATCTGTTGCAGAGAATTTTCTTCAGGAGGGAGGGGGTTTTGGGGGTGCCAACATGCACCCACATACATAGTGTCCCACCTCTGTTGCTTTCAGTTCCCCAGTTACTAGGCAAAGCAAGGGGAAGACTATCTAGTCTTAGAATAGAGAATTTATTAGGTTTGCCTACAAAATGATGGAGGAAGATGTACACTCTCTAGCTGTGCAGCAGGTCTTCTTTCCCAACATGGCTGCCCAGAGTCCTGACATGAATTTTGTGCCCTATGTCCATGAAGGTGAAATGGTGAGAGAAGTCCAGTCCCCTGTGGTGAGCTTTCATATGCCCTGTGGCATCCCAGAGTCCCAGAGTTTCATGTGTGTTCCTCAGCATCACAGGAATGCCAGCATTGCTCCTGCCAGCACCACAGGAACCTTACTGTTGTTGGTTTTGCTTTGACCTACAGACTCCATAGTTCACAGCTGGTTTGCTGATAAATCCATTTCAAATAAGATATAACACCAGGTCATTGACATAACCCTTGATTATCTCCAGGAAGTTGAAGATAAGACCACATTGCTGATGACAGGACATACTTTTGAGACAGTTTGGAGGAGTAGAGCTGCAGCTAACTTTGAAGCCACTTATCTTGATAACTTTTCATAGCTTTGGATATCACTATATAAGATGCTAAGAGAGAACTCCAATCAATGGTTCAACATCAGCTTCAAGACCAAATAGCCACATCAATGACCAGCACAGTATACAACATTGGTTCAGTAGTGGGACTTTTATCTTGGGGGAAATAATGGCTACCTAATTGGACTTAAACCCTACTCAGTGGAAGGAACCTCATGCTTGGTACTGTAAACATATCCAAATGCCCATGGATCTAGAGGTCAAAGATCTTAGAGAAATTTCCAAGTCTTTCACATTCTTGGGCTAATATAGCTTCTTACTAAGTGCAAAATATGTATCCTTATAAGCATGACAGTAACTACCAATCAAAGAAGCTTCTTTTGCACCAGACAGAGACTGTTACAGTGTACCACAACTGGTCACCCATGGACATTGTCTATGATTTGCCCATTCTAAGTGGCACATGTACAATGCAACCTCTACACCTAAGGCTCATGAAACATAGAATAAGTGGTAAAGAAAACACTAATGATTTTCTCAACCTTCATTAATGAGGCTCCCTCATGGAACAGAGGCCCAGGAACATAAAAGGTCACAAATGGCTAAAGCATGGAGATTAGGAGTATGCAGAGTGTGGGTCCTTGGACAGGTTTCATATATTAAATTCCACCCACCTAGGATTGAGAACCAATTGTGGAAGAGGGAGGGCAGAAAGACTGTAAGAGCCAGGGGAGGGGGCGATGCAAAAGCATACGGAAATAGAATCCTACAAGATCCTGTACATATGAACCTACATCAATGGTGTCAATATGCACAAGATCCATGTCAAACCATGCAAATAAAAACCCAGCATGGAACTGGGCAAATAGGCAGCAGATTCCGATGTTAGCTGAAGAAATATTGCCAGCTGATTACTGTTGGATGAGGAAGAGTTAATCACCTTTAAGCAATCGACTCTGGATTGGGTGACTAAACCTCAGTGGATGAATTTGCACTGAGGAATGTTCAGAGATAACTTGACACAAGGCCTTAACTCAAATGACAGAATATATAAACTCCAGTGGGGGGTGTCTGTAGGAAATTGCCAATGGGAATGCCAGTAAAGGTGATTAATATTGATATGTTCTGCATAAAATATAAAAAAATCAGTAAAAAATATTGCTCATAAGCTCATGCATTTGATCACTTTATCCCAACTTGGTGCTGTTTTAGGATGGTATGGAACCTTTTAAAGGAGGGGCCTAGATACAAGTAGACAGTCACTGAAGGTTGGGTTTTGAGGTTTCTACTCACTCCCTGCCACCCTTAGTTCCTGCTGTGCTGAGATGTGAGGAATCCTTGCCACACACCCTTGTCATGAATCATGATGTGTTGTACCCTCAAAAATAAGCCATCAGCTCCAGAGAAAGTAGAGTGTTTTGCTTCTCATCCACCTGTGTCCCTTTTCTAAGCCTAGGGAACAATCTGCGGAAGAGGGGGCGTGGTAGAATGTAAGGGCTGCGATTGGGGTTAATGGTGAAACTACAACAATATAGACTGGACACTCATTTGATCAACTTGATTGAACATACAAGCCCCCCCCCCACTGCTGGATGGTGGGACCCATGAGTTCTGTGGGTTTGGGCACAACTGCTTGCAAATTGGTTTTACATGAAGGATGCTTGTACTCACAAATTATCACTTATTGTTAAAAAAATGAAAACAAAACAAAAAAAACAACACGCGGAAAGATGCAGAAGAAAACTTACGGCCAGCATGCATTATCTGGGATGGGTAGGGGGGTGGGGGGAGAGGGGAAGGGGATATATGCCGTGAACATTGAATGGAAATGATTATGAATATACAAGGCTCATAAAAACAAAGAAAACAAAAAAATATCCATTTCATAAGTATTTCCCACCTTTATAAGTTGCTTCTTTGTCAAGTATGTGTCATACAATAAGAAAAATAAACTAACGTACGTAGTTTCAAGTAATTCAGTATTAATAATAGAGGTTTTGTCTTCTGCATGAATGATTCACATTTCTGTTGCTGTGAACAAACATAGGAGCAAGGGAATAAAAAAAGAGAAGGAAGTTTATTTGAGCTTATTGTTTGATGGTTCCAGGGAATTAGAGTCCATTGTATGGCAGAAGTATGGTGCCGGGGCCAGAGCAGCAAGCCGAGGGTCACTCTCTCACTGAGCAAGGAAGCAAGAGAGGACAGCAGGAAGACGCAAAACTTAAAAAAAAAAAAACTCACTTAAGCCTGCCTCCTGTACGTCTTCCTCCAGCATGGCCACACCTTCTAAGACCTCAGAACAGTGCCACCACTGGAGACAAAATGTCTGAATACTTTAAAGCCTATGGGGGACACTCATTCAAATGACCACATCTTCTATGCATAGAAAGTTTAGTTGCATGTTACTGACACTGCATTTTTTCTATTATATATTATATATATATATATTATATATATCGATAGATATTACAAAACTTAACTTTTAAAGCCTAGTTATAGTATTTTCTTTTTAATTATAATTTTTATTGCATCTTTGTGTATTTCATACATCATTTTTTCAGTTCAATTTTGACATATTCCCTCCCTCCCCACACCAACCCGTTCAGCATCCTTCCATACACGTTTTGCCATATTCTGTTCCCGGTCTTTTCAAGTTTTCCTCTGCAAAGGTTTATTGTTTTGGGCAGAATTTAACTATATCAGTCCATTCTTTTGACCCAGTCCTATGTTGTTGTGGTTCCCTCCCAATTGTATTGCTCCAATTATGCCTTATTAAACGTATCATATGTACCAGAATTATGTCCTCCGAAATAAACTGTATGTTATCTTCTGATATATGGTTACGAGTTCACATTTTCCTTTAATTTATATTACTCTTAAATATGAATATAATATATTCTCTGCCCATAAATCAAATACCATTCTGAAAGTAAGTGGTAAGTTAATTCTTAAGGGTCATTAAGAGAGTCACATTATATCATCACAGTTGCTTTCCGAGAGAAAGAATTATAACAATAACATTGCTCAGCTTGCCTTTTAATTTGGGGATTTGGTACTAGCATCCACAAATGTGAGCATCTTTTCCCTGTTTGTTTTTTGGGGTCTATGTTAATTCACTTGGCATAATGGCTTCAAGTTCCATCCATTTACCTGCAAAGGTCGTGATGTCATCTTTTTTTATGGCTGCATAGAACTGCATTGTGTAGAATATACCATTTATTTTTTTGATCCACTTGTCAGTTGAGGAGCATGTTGGGTTGGTTCCAGTCCTCATTATTGTGAAGAGATAGACAATAAACATAGCTGCGTTTTGATTTTTTTTTTTTTTTTTCTTTTTTTTTTTTTGCAGTAGGATGAGCTTGGGTATTACCCAAGAGATGGTATGGCTAGGTCAGGTGGTAGGCTCATTTTGAGTCTTTTAAGGGTACTCCACTTACTTTCCACAGTGGTTGTAGGAGTTTACATTCCCACCAGCAGTGGATGAGTGTTCCCCTTTCCCCACAACCTCTCCAGCATTTGGTGTCTTTTGTTTTCTTGATCTTAGCCAGTCTTATGGGAGTGAGATGATATCTTAGAGTGGTTTTAATTTGCATTTCCTTAATTATTAATGATGTTGAACACTTTTAAGATGTTTCTCAGCCATCTTTACTTCTTCACTGGTGAAGTCTCTGTTCAGCTCTTTAGTTCATCTTTTGAGTGAGTCATTTGTTTTCTTACTTTGTTTTTTGAGTAGTTTATATATTCTGGACATTAATACTCTGTCAGATGTATCATTGGTGAATGTTTCGTCCCACTCTGTGGGGTTTCTCTTCACTTCCTTGATTGTTTTTCACTGTACAGAAGCTTTTCAGTTTGATGCATTCCCACTTGTCAGCTGTTAACCTTATTTCCTGTGCAGCTGCTATAATAATTTCTATATTAAATGTGTATGCATTGTGAAACATATCCACCTTTTCTTTCAGAACTTCTAGATTTTCCATTTTTGTTCATGTTTTTCTTTCTTTTTTTTTTTACAAAAGAAATAAAACAGTCTTTATTCACAGGACATATAATTATATACATAGAAACCCCAGAAAATGGGCCAGTATGGTGGCTCAGCAGTTAAAAGCAACTTGTTGTGGAAGTCTGACTGATGACCCGAGTTCAATCCTCAGGACCCATGGTAGAAGGAGAGCACTGACTCTTCAAATTGTCCTCTGACCTCCGTCTACACAATGTGGCATGCAAGACCTGTGCGTGCGCGTGTGCTCGCGCACACACATCATATATGAACAATAACAATATATTTTAGAAAAAGAAAACACAGAATTTGTAGACTAACAAATTAATTTAGCAAGATTGTTGGCTACAACTATCTCTGCTTTTCTAATTATGTATAATCCTTAAAAAAATAGGTTACTTTCTATCAATCTGGAATTTTTTTTGTATGCCATGAAATATGAAAAATGACTACCTTTCCTTAATTCTATATAAAGATCATTTATTCCAATATCATGTCTAAAATGAATGAATTGTATTCTTGGTAATTAGTTAATACTGCCTTTGTTAGACAGTGGGAATTGATGTATGATGTGATCTATTTCCTTGTTTATATGTGGTTTATGTGCCTGTGCACGTGTGTGTGTGTGTGTGTGTGTGTGTGTGTGTGTGTGTGTGTGTTTGATTGTGCAGGCACATGTTGAGAATAGAGGCTCACGTCAAGATGTTTTTCTTCAATTGCTTCACCAACTTATATAATTGAGTAATTATTTAAAACCTTTAAATTTACTTTTGTGCATTTCATAAATCTTGATCATATTTAGACAAGCTTCTCTCTCTGCATCCCCCATAGACCCCCACCAGATTAGTGATGCAGCCAAGACATGTGATGGAAGAGAAGCTGTAATTGTTTAAGGAGACTAGCACCATCAAGGAAAGGCTTCTGGCTCTTCACTGGAACAATAGGAAGGGCTTTCTCAGGGCAAGACTCCACTCAGCTAAGCTTCCAACTTGTGAAAGTATGAGGCCTAGGGAAGATTTCTGCTGCTAGTAAACAACAACATACACAATCTTCTACTAATGTGGTTAAAGAGGGCAAGGATCCATCCAAAGCTGGAAGGGGAACTTGACAGTATTGTCCATGTGCTACTGGCTTTGGAGGCCTGACAGTTCAAGAGTGAAGGGGTCATGAATTCTTTTTCTAAAGTTTCAGAGTGTTGCTAAGTTCAGGCAATGTGTTCCAATATTGGAGTCTTTGGGAGAAGCCACAAAGACGCTAGGAGGTCCTGAAAGTCCAGTATATAAAGCAGTTAAGTCTGAATTATAGTGTAGACTCCAAGGTATTGTAAACTCCAGAGCTGTGAAATATTTATCAAAGAGAGCTGCATGTAGGGAAAGGAACCAGCCCAAGAGAAAGATATATGTAATAGCAGCAAAGATGGTGGTGTAGAACAGTGTAAGCCCTTTGAAACTAACGTTTTATATGAAAGACATGGAACCACAGAATTTGATACTTGCTCTGTGATGGTGCATATAATCTAGGTAACTCCATTTTGTTTTGGTGACTCCTTCTTAGTGGTTGAACCCTGGTACCAAAAAACAAAACAAAACAAACAAACAAACAAACAAAAAAACAAGCCCAGGAAGAACCAGCTGATTATCTTGACATTGTAATCTCCTATCCCCAGATGTCTTGAGAAGCCTGTTAACTAACTACCCATCTTAACTTTTATAGATGTTTTATAATTGCCCTCTGCCTGTCAACTGTTTGTTAGTTTTTTGTAATCATGTTGGAGGCAGGAACTGAAGTTTCAGTTTTTTGTTATCTGAATGGAATTTCTCAGAAAAATCTGCCAGGATATGTTTTTTGTTGGGTCCACCAGGATATAGAATTTTTCTTTATAAGCATAACCTGCCCCTCAGTCAGTACTGCAACGTCCACTGACCTGGTCAAACAAAACCAAGTTGGCTATTGGAATCCAGGAGTCTGTGTGATCTTTCTCCTAATGTTCTCAACACCATAACAGTTCCACTGGATTTTAGGTTTTAGTCTCCATTTGGTGTAATATTATGCAATTATGCCCTATTCCTCTCTTTTGGAATGGGATGTTTATTTAGGTCCATTGTATGTTGGACATATGTAACTTGCTTTTTGATTATACAAGGAGCAACAATTAGATTGCCTTAAGTCTCAAGAAAGCTTTTGGACTATGGATGTTTAAATAACATTAAGATTATTGAATTTTGGGCTGGAGAGATGGCTCAGCAGTTAAGAGTGCTGACTGCTCTTGCCAAAGAGCCAAGTTCGATTCCCAGCACCCATATGGCAGCTAAGAACCATCTTTAAGCTGGGCGTGGTGGTGCATGCCTTTAATCCCAGCACTCTGGAGGCAGAGGCAGGCAGATCTCTGTGAGTTCAAGGCCAGCAGGGGCGATAGGGAAAACCCTGTCTCTAAAATACAAAATAAAACAAAACAAAAACAAATAGA
This sequence comes from Rhizomys pruinosus, assembly GCA_009823505.1. Lineage (NCBI taxonomy): Eukaryota > Metazoa > Chordata > Mammalia > Rodentia > Spalacidae > Rhizomys > Rhizomys pruinosus. The sequence continues at coordinate 1,094,592 of VZQC01000945.1, forward strand.
TTATTAAATATTATGTTGACTTTCAAAAATTGGACTAAATTAATTTTGTATTATGATGTGACCATGAGCTTATGGGAGGTAAATAGTAGAATATGATTTTATTAAAGAATGCCTCCCATAAGCTCAAGCATTTGAACACCTGCTCACCAAGTGCTGGTGCTGTTTGGGGAGAATAGGAATTTTAGTCTTGGGTGAAGTAGTGTGTCACTTGGAGTTGGCTGTGAAAATTTTTCCCACTTCCACTTTTCTCTCTTTGATTCCTGTTTGTAATTGACGATGTGAGCTCCTAGCTTCTAGGTCTTGCCACCATACTTGCCATAGGCATCCATGCATCCCACCAGGATGGATCTGTATCTCTTTGGAAATGTACACCTAAATAAATTATTTCTTTCTTAGTGATCTTGTCATGGTATTTTATCACAGAAAGAGAAAACTAACTCGTATACTGATTATTTCAGCTAGACTGGCTGGCTAGCTAGCCCTTGGGATTTGCCTATCTCCAGTCCCTAGTGCTGGGCACACACAACACATGGCAGTGCTTGGATTTTACATGAGTCTAGAGATCTGAACTCAGGCCCTCACTGAGCTATCTCCCTGGTTTGATATATTCCTAGCCTATATATTTTGTTGTATTAATCTATATTTTTCCTATGAATATGTTATTATAGAAAATTTAGTAATAATAATCTCCTGGTCGAATGGCTATTACAGCTTCTTTGCAATTTCTTATAATTCACCATATTGACCTCAGATCATTTTTTAAATTTTTATTGAATTTTCATGTATTTTGTAATGAACATTTTTATCATGTTTATATTCCCTTCCCCATTGGGTCCTTCCCATAGCAACCCCCCCACTAGATTTCCTGCATTCTATCATTTGTGTTAAGGCCTATTGATTCAAGTTGGAGTGCCCAGACATCTCTCAGAGAAAGTTCACCTACTGAAGTCTAGTCAGATTAGGTAGAGTCCCTCTTTTAAGAAGATCAGCTCTTACTCACACAGAAGTAATCAATTGCCAATAGTTATTTGGCTAAGACTGGAGATTATTGCTGTTTCCAGAGTTTTATGCTGGGGTTCATCTACCTGAGTTTTCATGGATCTTGTATGTACTGACACCATGGTTATAGGTTCATATTAACAAGGTCCCAAGATGCTATAAGACTCTATTTCCATATTTTCACGTGTTCTCACCTGGCTTTTACAATCTTTCCACTCCTTCTTCTTCAGTGGTCCCTGGGCTCTGGGCAGGTTAAGTTTAATATAGGAGTCCTCTCCAAAGTCCCACACTCTCCAGAATCTTGTTCTCTATGCTTTGGCCATTTGTGTCCTTTGGTGTTCATGGACCTTTGTTGCATGAGGGACCTTCTTTGATGAGAGTTGAGAGATGAATTAGTGTTCTTGTGTGAGGTTATGTTTCATAAGTCTTAGGTGTAGAGGCTGCACTATAGATATGTCATTTAGGGTGAGCAATTCAGATATAATGCTTGTGTGTGACTAGTTGTGGAAATATGTAGTCATCTCCATCTGTTGCAAAAGAAGCTTCTTTGAAGAGTGGTGGCTGGCATATTTGTCTGTAAATATACTCATAAATATTTAGTACATAGTAAGAAATTACATTTATCTAGGGATATAACTACCATGGGGTTTCCTCTAAGATCTATGACCTCTCCAGCTATGTGTATTTGGCTGTGTTTACTGTAGTACACATGAGTTGCCTTCTACTGAGTGGGCTTTGTAAGACCCTATTGCTGAAGATAGGACATACTTCAGACATAGGATTTGGAGCAGTAGAGCTGGACCTGAACTGAAACTCGTCTCCCTTGAAGGCTAGATCTCATAGTTTTGGAGACGGCTATGGAAGCTTCTAATAGAGATCATGAATCCATGGTCCAATCCCAGCTTTAATGCCTAAAAACCATGATAATGACTGATACAGAAACTATATTGGGGAAGTAGTGACAATTTTATCTTGTGTATGGGGGTAATTAACAGGTACCTAATTTGGCTTCAGATATTTTAATCCATTTGATTTCTTTAAAAAATTTGGGGTTTGAATCAAGAGTATGTATTATTATATAAACTCACTTTTTTTATTAATTTATTTTTATTGTTATTAAACTTTTTCGATACATCATACATCATTTCTTAATCAAATCTAGAGTCATTTCCCTTTCCATGCCCTCCACCCCACCCAAGTTCCTGCACTCTGCCATACATGTCTTGCATATTTTTCTTTTTTTTTTAAATTAGTTTTATTGATGCTTTGTGCATTTCACACCTTTTCCAATAGTTCAGGCTTTCCTTTCCTTCCCCCCCCACCCCACCCCATCCCAGATCATGCCTGCTGCCATACTGTCCTGCATCTTTCTCTCCAGTTTTTTTTTTTTTCATTTTTAGCTATAAGTGATAACCATGAGTACAAGCATCCTTCATGCAAAACCTATCTGCAGGCTGTTGTGCCCAAACACCTACAGCCCCACCATCCCAGTGGGGGGTGACAGGTTGTTTGTTCAATCAAGTTGATCAAATGAGTGTCCAGACTACATTGCTGTAGTTTCACCTAAGGGCTGCGATTGGGGTGAATGATAAACTTACTTTTTAATAAAGTCTTCTAAATTATTTTTAATATTATAGGATAAGGAGAAATCTTAACTATCTTTACTGTTTACAAACTCATCAAGAGGTAATACAAATAAGTTAGTTTAGCTTTTTTCCTTTTGTTAAAGATGTATTATGTATTTAACATTTGTGTAACATTAGAAAAACATTATGCATTCTATATATAATTTGTTGTATGGACAAAGATGAGAACACAAAATACTGTGCTCATACCAGGAAAAATTTTGGTTTGTGTTTAGTCAAACTTATTAAATTCCACCAGGGAATAAGCCAGTAGAAGTTTGGGTATGAACCATTACTATGTAATAAATTGCTCTCCATTTCCATAGTGAGTCCAGTTATAAATGGGAGGTTCTAATGTCAAAATCAAATGGCATGACCCTTTAATAGCAATGGGGAGAGCTTGGTATATATAAGCTGTTTTGAATCTTTTCTTCTCAGTGGCCCCTGGTATCCATGGAGGAAGGAGATCTGACAGGATCTTTATCCTCCCATCAGTTAGAACAGTTCTGCTTCATATATTGAGGTTCCAAGTTAAAAAAAAATGAAAAAGTGTCCTACTGATTTAACAACATTTGGAAACTGCTAGTCCATGTTTCATTGCCTCTTAGGCTTGGCTTGGTATCAGAATGCCCTGGAGAGATACATAAAAGTACTAATTTCTGGGTGTTTTTCCATACCTATTAAATCAGCATTTATTGGCTGGGTTGTAATATCTGTATTTTTACCAAGCTCCCAATGCAAGTTTTATTCAGCTGTCTTTTTAAAGTAATGACCTCTAAGGTTCTTTACAAATTTTAAGTTTCTTTAGTTCTTACTAGGTTCAGTTCTATTTTAACTAGAAATTTTTCACAATAACAGGTCATCTACTTTCATTCATTTGGAATTGATTTTCTTGTTTATAATTTTTATTTTACATATATATATATATATATATATATATAACTTATTTGGTTATTACATATCTTAGACTAGATAATTAAGTTGATAATTGAATAAGTAACTAACATCATGGTATCCTCTTGTTTTATGAAGTACAAATATGGTTCAGATAAAGCAAGATATTAGGGGGCTGCAGAGATAACTCAGTGGTTAAGACCACTGACTGCTCTTGCAGAGGACCCGGTTCAATTCCCAGAATCCACATGGCAGCTAAAAGCTGGCTGTAACTCTAGTTCCATGGGAGTTTTTTTGTGCTCTTCTGACCTTTGTGGGCATAGTAAGACACAGATATACTTACACGTATGCAGGAACTACACTCATACACATTAAAACGTATTGAATGTAGCCAAACAATAAACAGTCCATTAATATGTATATAAATGTATGTACACAAGATATATGATATATTATATTTTAAATAATGAATAGAAAAGCCATGAACAAAATTAGAGAGGAGTAGACATATGTTTATGGAAATTTTATAATTGCCCAACACAAGGGTAGGATTATGAATTGAGTAAAAGATAAAGAATTAACAAAAAGTTTTGTTGATTAATTGTGTGAGGTGGGTAACAAATGTTGGAAAAAAGCCCAGTATCTCTATGTCTAGGACTGTCTGTCTCTCCCTGTGTCTGTCTTTGCCTCTTTATGTGTCTGTCTCCCTGTCTCTGTTTTTATCTCTCCTGTCTTTCAAACACCCACCACACATAGTTTGTGTATGTCTTTTTGTGTATGTCTCTTTCCCTCTTTCTGTCTTAAACACACACAAACACACACACACACACACACACACACACACACGCACTCATAGTCTGCCCTTTTTTCCTCCATTTTTTTCTCTCGGACATAATATCATAGACATGAAAACTAGAAAAAAGAAAAAACAAAGCCACCAGCAGCATTTATGTTTCTTTCATTTCAGCACTGCAGATACTGAGAGGCTCAGAATTTCATTTGGAGGAAAGAGCAAGGGATTTGGAAGCAGAAAATCGTAGTTCACATCCTGTCTGTGACTTTTCTCATCTCCAAGATGGGGAATAACATGACAGCCACTGAGTATTATGAGGATTAACTGAGGCTTTTTGCAGCAATGAGACATTCTAGATATGAACAGCGATTCCAGATAACAGAATGGAATGGCAGCATTCTACTCTCTCATTTTGGGAGGAAAATTGTCCAGTCAAGGCATGTCTGAGAAGCAGCAGGTATGCACATAGTGTGCATGCAACTGCTGGTGCAAGCCTGTGTGTTTATTTCCTATCATGAGTGACACATTCATGACACAAGTTACTGCATTCCCCTCCTCCTTACCCAGGCATATTCTAATATTCTTGGCTGCAGGAAAAAGAAAATAAAATAAATACTGGTCCTAATGTCACACACTATTTGAATAATGATAAGTAAACAACTTTAATTCTAAATTAAATTGTGTAAGAGCCATAAAAATGTAAGCTGGGAATGAAATAAAGACCATCTTAGATAACAGAGAATAGTTGGAGATAGTGCTTTTGAGAAGCATCTTTGAACTTCTAACTAAAAGTATAAATAAAGGAGAGTGATGCAGTGGCTTAGGGAAGAACATTCTTTGAAGACGAAACAGGAGCACAGCCACTTCCTCTTCCAGGGCAGCCTCCTGTCTCTGGTGTAGCCTTTCTTGCCTGGAGCTATCTTGGGGTGCATGTCACTAGTCACCTAGTCCCAGAATCCTGTGAGCTTGACCTCTTGTTCATTTAATGCATCTCTAATGCCAGAATATTACAATCAATGCTTACCAGTGGACATTGAGTTCTTATTTGGGTTCTTTCTGTATTCAAAACTTGCCTCCCATTTTGGAATGACATTCCTAGTTTCCTAACTAAACAATATTTCCATGGATTGCTAGGAATGTAGACAATTTTTATTTTTGTGGATAAGTTACCTGAAAATGTGTATAATATGATGAGAATTTACTGTCTGGTTATGGTTTCCTTTCGCAGCAGAAGCATAACTGTGCAAAGTATAGCAAAAGTGTTCTTAATATTATAATTGATTTAATCCTAAAGCATTCCATCAGAGTACATGATAGTGACTCCCTAAGTTTAAAAACTGTTATAGAATTCTGATTTCTGTTCTGAGTCATCAAAACTGTAATTTCCTGGAGGGTGCTTGTTCTGAGTTTTGTTTCTACAGCAATCTTGTCGATCATCAGCTGTTTATTGATGGCACACTGCAAGGGTGGCCCAAAAGCTACTTCTCGTTAATATTCATCAGTATCTTGAGTGAAGGAAAAGCCAATTAACTTCTTAAGTTAGCAGAATATTCTAAATGTGATTCTGAGAATGGCAGCAGAGAACTCATTTGTACTTCAAATGACCATGAATGTTTTATTTGACAGTGAAAATTAGTGGTCCAAAATTTATTTTCTTATATTCCTCATAGACTGTTATATAGAACTCACCACAGATAAAAAGGGTGATGGTGCTAGAAGTTAGTTTAAAAGGGAAAACCCGGAAAGCAAAGGCCAAGACTCATTCTTCAGTTATCTGCTTCTTGCTTCCCTTCCTGGCTATACATTCTAATTCTCTTTCTATTTTTTAAAATCTTAGTTTTATTCTCAAGAGCATATGTGTGTGTGTATGTTTGTGTGTGTGTGTGTGTGTGTGTGTGTGTGTGTGTGTGTGTGTGTGTGTGTGTGTGTGTGTGTGAGCCCTGGAGCTGGAGGTATAGGCAGTATTGTGCTGGAAACTGAACTCAGGTCCTCTGGAAGGACATGAAGCTCTCTTAACTGCTGGGACATCTTGCCAGCCCCTTTCTTTTCTTTTTTTTTTCTTTTTATTACATTTACTTATCTCTTTCCCTCTTTCTCTTTCTCTTTTTTCTCTGTGTGTCTATATGCACACATACCACGGTGCATGTGTGGATGTCAGATGACAAATTCTAAGTGGTGGTTCTCTTTCTACCATGTAGGACCCAAAGGTGAGCTGGGTTGTTAGGTTCAGTATCAACAGCCTTTATACACAGGGTCACCTTCTGACCCCAGTTCTCCTACTTGGGCAGTCTCATTGCTTGGATTTCTTTTATGCTAAGTACCTTGCTTTCACAGTGGAAGAAGGAGCCATCAATAGCCAGTACTAAAGTGCTTATATTATTCTGTTCTCACATGACGATAGTTTATAGTGAATTAAAAAGACATAGATTAGCTGGGTGTGGTGGTGCATGCCTTTAATCCTAGCACTTGGGAGGCAGAGGCAGGTGGATCTCTGAGTTCAAAGCCAGCCTGGTCCACAGAGTGAGTTCCAGGACAGACAGCCAGAGCTACAGGGAGACCCTGTCTCAAAAAGAACAACAACAACAAAAAAAAAGATACAGATAAAAACGATGTCAAGGCTTATTCTGGCATGTCTAACAGGGTGTTCTATATATTTTTATTTGAAGTTTTGAAGTTGTTGTTCTCTTCAGCCATTCTTCATTTATTCAGCAATGGTTTTTACTGTTGTACAAAACTGTAGCAGACCCTCTGCTAAATTCTGTAGACAACTGGTGAAGAGTAAACCCTTTCTTCTTAGAGCATAACTGAGGAGATAAGAGAGAAATTACATCAACAAATGCTGCATATGAAATAGTGAGTGCTGTGATAGTGAAAGGTGATTTTGTCTACTCAAAGTCAGAGGCAGGGTCAAGGAATGCACCACATCCAAGAGGAGCCTGAAAAGCTAGGGCTGGGAAAAAGCAGAAGAAAGGAAGCACGCAAGTCCAGCAGGGCTGCTCACCAGGTCGATTCATGTGGCTGCACACAACTGAGTGTTGTTATTTTTGTGATTGAATAATATTCCATTATTCATATATGCTTCCACAGCCATCTGTACATTTAGATTGATCCAATGACTTCGCTATTGTTAATTGTGCAGCAATAGCCCAGATGTGCTGTTACCTCTTTCATATGCTGGTATCATTTTACTTTGAACATGCATTCTGTAGTGGAAATACCTTCTGAGTGAATCTCCATTTTATTATTTGTGTTGGTTGTACCAAATTACTGTGCAAACAGCAGTGCATAAGAGAAGGGTCTTCTTTTTGTCCATGTTTCTACCTCCATTAATTACCTCTTTCAACAGTGATTTGGATGAGTTTAACATCTCATGTGGTTGTGATTTTCATTCTCTTGATGGCTAATGAAACATTTTTGTAGATTTGTTGACCATTTGAATTTCTTTTGAGAAGCATCTATTGATAACCTTTGTCCGCTTTAATATTAGATTATTTATTATTAAAAGATTATAATGTAACCCATACCTTTATATGATTAAAACAACTAAATACAAAGAAACAATAACCAAATAAAAATAAATGAAATATCAGCAAATATAATGACAAATTATAAATACAATCTTGGAAAAAATAATTTCAAGAGAATATGGATGTTATTCCAGCTAGTGGGTGTATGTGTAGAGGTTGTGATAAGAATGTACCACAGCACATAGAGGGAGGTCAGATCCAACCTGTGGTTATGGTTATTAATTCTCTTTCCACATTGTGGTTTCAAGGGATCAAACCCAGATCATCATGCTTTGCAATAGGATCTTTTATACACTGCTATGCTATTTTGCTGGCCCAATTTTCTCTTTTTTTATTGACTTTTCAGTGTCAATTAAACCTCTTTCTTTCTTTCTCTCTCTATCTCTATCTCTCTCACATACACATAAAAAACATAGGGAGAAGGAGAGAGAGAGAGAGAGAGAGAGAGAGAGAGAGAGAGAGAGAGATCATGTTATGTAACCCAGGCTGGCTTTGAACTCATACTCTACCTGCCTTAGGCTCCTGAATGCTGAGATTACAGGTATTGACCACTGTGCCCAGTAGTTTAGCTATTTTTAAATGTTCAGTGTATCAGTGTTAAATATATTTATAGTACTTTGTGTCTTAGTTTCTTTTCTGTGGCCTTGACACAATACCCTGAGGAAAGCAACTCAGGGGAGGTTGGTTTATTTCAGCTCATAGTTCAAGTGTGTATATCATATCTGGAAAGTCAACGCAGCGGAGGCTCAAGCAGGCTATTGCTTCCTGCTTTAATTAACCTAATAAATATAATCTACCATGGATATGCTAAGGTTAAATCACTCACAGGTGTGCCTGGAGGCATTTATGCTATGTGATACAAAACCCTGTGAACAGTTAACACTAACCTTAACCCTAGATGCCATCACCACTGCCTATAACATTTTAGTCTTCTAAATTCTGAAACTCTGAAGTAACTTACCAATAGCTTCCCCAGTTTTTGGCCACAACCAGTCTGCTTTCTATAAAATATGCCTCTCTAGTAACTCATGTAATTAAAAGGTTATGATCCTGGTTATTTTGAGAGTGGATTATTTTACTTAACAAAAGTGTATTCAAGGTTTATTCATGTTATTTCAAAGTTTAAAAAAAATTAAAGTAAACACTTCCATCCTTTAATTTTTTTCTCCATTTCAAAATTATTCTAATTATTTTAAATATACAAACTGATGTAAACCTAACCATAAACCACATTTTCCTGTTCCAATCTAAAAATGTGCATTTATGTTGTTATTGACCTACAGCAGCTCTCTTATCTCACTGTAAAGTAAAATCTCATATTAAGAATCCATGACTAATAGTGTGCTCCCAAGCTACACCTGAGCTGATATTCTCACAAAGAACAAATCCAGAAAGAAGTGGGATAAATACATCCATGTCCATATTGTGTGCGTGTTGAAACCTACAATTGCGTCTTTTGTGTTGCTTAGAATCAAGACTGATAGTGTCATTGTAAAGTTTAAGATTTGATGGGAGACTTGGCCCCTGACATATAGAAACTATTTAAAAATAAGAATGTGAACTGGAAAGATGGCTCAGCATTTAAGAGGACTGACTGCTCTTGTACAGGATCCAAGTTGGATTCCCATCACCCACATGGTGACTAACAACTATCTGTAACTTCAGTTCCAGGGGAATCAAATGTCCTCTTCTGATTTCTGGGGGCATTGCAGAAAATGGGTACACTTACATACATGCAGGCAATATACTCATACACATAAAAATAAGATAATAAAATATTAAAAAAATGTGAATATAAGTGTGGAGGCTCTTTAAGTATCAAGTAGTTTTTGAGCCATAGTTTCTCTCTGATTAATACTGTTGTCTGACACAATAACAAGAGTCTTAATTAGAGGCGCTTATAACAATGACACCACTATACATCAAGCTCTAATAATTCTAAAGAAGACTTTGGAGCTTCTGGATACAGGTGCTGAGATGAAGCTTTCTCTGGTTATGAGATTTATTATTTATTAATTATTTATTTAATCATTCATTTATTTATTGTATATGACTACATATGCACGCAAGCATGCCCACACACTTGTACCACAGGGCATATGTAGAAGCCAGAAGACAACCTGTAGGACTTAGTTCTTTCCTTCTACCATATGGGTTTTGAGGATTGAACGCAGATCTGTTAGGCTTGGCAGCAAACAACTTTACACCCCAGCCATCTCACCCTAATAAGAGAGAGTTGTTAACACCATCAGCATCTAGGCAAGGTGTGGTTCACCCCTCAAGTTTCTGAGGGAGTTGGGTTTCATGCCATATGGTCAGCAAGTATCTCATCCAGCTGCTTGTAGTCAGTTTGCTTCTGATTTGGGGGAGACAGGGAAAAGGGGGAGAGCCCTTCGTGTCTCTAAGGTGGAAGTGGACATTGAGTGCATTTGACCCACTGAGCCATCTCCTCAGCCCCTGGTGCTCTTTGTAATAGGCCATTTTTTTCTTCTTTTTACAACATGATGCACAAGATATGTAAAGAGCTTATGCAATTCTGTACAACTACATGAGCACAGGGGCAGAAGCCATAAGGAAGTCAATTTGAGCTTGACCTTAGAAGAGTTTTCTACTGATTTTAGCTGTCCAACAGTAGTGGAGAGAGGTGGCCTCTTGAGGTGATGAGCCCCCAACAATTGCACACTCACAGGCTAAATGGTTTGCAGAGAGAGAAGACTTAAAGAAGATTACTTCATGACCTATGGTATTGCTTGGAGTCTTTTAAAATTCCTCAGAGTCCTGAAATTGTATGCTAATGAGCTAGCAGAAGGGCAGGCACTTAGGAATGAAACCTGTTCTGCAAGGCCATATGGGATATGACAGTCTGTGGGGCTGAATGTGGCTGTAGTTGGAGTTAATAATTACCCAACTATAAATTCTACCACCTACTTTGTGGTGTCAGAATTTGGTACCAGTAAGAGGCAGAGTCTTAAGGGGGCTGTTAGACACCAGGTCTGATTCACATACATTAGAAGCTGGTTCTCAACCTTGGATGTTGCTGAAGGGAAGTTTGGAAACAAACTGAAGAGAAGTGGCAGAGTAGCACAGATGGAAATGCTTTATGCCCAGCAGGCCAGTTCCTTGCCCTGTCTCTTTCTGTCTGGAGCCTGGGTGTCCGGAGACACCGCCACTCACTTCAAGGAAGCTTCCTGACCTTGGCCAGCCATGTCAGTGTTTAATGCATTCATTATATCTAAGATGGACTTTAATTTTTCAGGCCCTCCTCAAGCTGTCTAGGGATAAGTATATAAAAGCTAGTCATCAAACATCATGCCCTGAGTCCTTGAGTCATGCAATATTCTCTTCAGGATTTCAAAAGCACAGACAAAATATAAGTTACATTTTCCATCCAATGTGGGCTTTTTTTCTTGTTCTCTAGTATGTGCCAAATTTGATTCTGGTGACAATTCATATTGTACCAAATGAAAGGCAGTGCTTCATCCAGTCCTTTTTATTTTTCTTCCTCCCACATGGGTAGATTGATTCATCTCCTACTACAAACTCTTTCTCTCACTAAAATGTGATGTCTAGTGCTTTAAATGAACACATCATGGTTTACATGGCACAGCATGGAAAAGAATTTTCATTTCAAGTATAGGCTGTAAGGTGGGGGAGACCAAATTACAGCACAATTCTGACTTCCCCTTAACTATGAAACACTGAAGAAGTCTGTGAACTTGTCTGGACCTTCATTAATGCAGAATGAGAATAAATCTGAAGCAATTAATCCCATCTTTCAGACTTCATTTATATTAACTATTTTATTAATCATTTATTTATTTGGCAAAAGTTTTCCATGCCATAATTTTCTTTCTCAGCAGTGTATTAAGCACAAGGGCCTCATGGTGAGTGAGACGGGGTAGTCCCTTGCAGTTAGGGAACTTAAAAACTATAAGAAAATCCAAGTCAGTCAGTTTCCTGGTTTATCACTTAATTATAACTGTGAGCAGTGACCAGAGGGAGAGTAATGGGAGCTCGAATGAGCAGTTAGTAAGAAACATCACAGATTATCAGGGATTGGGGAGGGGATGTAGCAAAATAACATTTAGGTAAACTTAATTTATTTATTCATGCATGCATGCATTTATTTAACATATATTCTTTAAACACTATTATATTTCAGGCACAGGGACATATTGTAAGACTATTGTGGGGTGAAGAAGTGTTCTCTGAAAGGGCTTAACATCTAAACGACGTTTCTTTCCGACTTCATTCACTGGAGCAAAATTTTCTGTTGAAGACTGAGGAGAATTTGATGTAAGACTATAAAATGGAGAAGGCACTCTGAGGTGAAAGAACTGGCATTTATTTTATGAGAGAAAAGAAAAACAGGAAAGAAATTTAAAGTAAGTTAGGGTAAAGTTTTGGCTGAGAGGAGCACAGAAAAGACAAATTTATATGTGAAACTTGGTAATTTGTCTGGGGAACTTAGCTCGATGCCAGAATGAGTTCTGATGAGAATATTACCAAGAGCCATTACTCAGCTCTCTTATTTGGTTGGGTGCTTATTCCTCCTAGAATAAATGGCCACATTGCTCACTAGCTTGCAGACTCAATGACAAAGGGAACAAACCACATGATCTGTGAATCTTTCTCTCAAATTCAAATAACTCTCCTGCCTATTTAGAAAATCAGAAGAAATTTTCCTCATTGTGGATATTCAATCCCTGCTTAATGATGGGGACAATTCAGGCTGCAGACTGGGGGAAGAACTTTGTTAACATGTAAATGGGACCACAGTATCTATGCTATTAAAGACACAAGGATTATCAATGTGCTTGCCCCATCCAATGATTGTCGATCGCATAAGGGACATTCAATTTATCAAGAAGATTGTCAACTCTACTTCTAATTTCTAAGTTTAGACTCCTTTCACCATGTTCCCATTCCTAAGTCATAGTTACCTCTATCCTGGGAAAATGGCCACAACCTCCTCAGTGGTGCATGCCCTTAATGCTGTTCCTTATCCAAAGGAATCCATAAACTGCAGCCTGAGTAACTTTTCAAAAGCACACACCCAATGAAGGTACTTCCTGCATGCCCTCTCCTGTGTCGTGGCAGCTTGTGTCTCTGATTTTCACTGATGTGTTACATATCTATCTCTTTTGGTTCAACACAATGGAAGTCTCTAGTAAAGTTTACAAAACTATATTTAATAAATTTTATTTTTAAGTAGTTTGGTCCCTAGTAAATTGAATAGCAGGCAAAGATATGTTCCATCTATCTCCCTGTCACATTTATATGACAGGGAGATAGATGGAAAACAATGGAAAGAATGGATAGATGGAAAACAATGGAAAAAGATAGGTAGATGTCGGTTAGGTTGAAGCCAGCCTCGTCTACAAATGCCACATTCCAGGACATCTGGGGCTACAGGAAGGCACTGTCTCAAAAACAAACAAAATCCATATAAGATATCAGGAATGAACTTTTTGTTTTTAAGTTGTTTCACAGTTTACCAGCTTCTGCCACCAGAGTGGTGCATTTGTTGCAATCTCTAACTCTCATAGACACATCATATAGCCTCTAAACTTCCCACTGGAATACCATCTTGGTGCTGTGTCATGTGGGGTTGAGAGAGGTTTGCAGGTTTCCACCATTAGAATATCATATGGTGTCCTTTCCTCACCCTGGACATGCTCTGTGCTGCTCTGTTCTTCCATACCTTCCTCATGCTTTGACAACCACACAACTTTTACTTCCTCTTCAGTTTTGCTTTTTTCAGAATGTTGCTCAGTTGAAATTATGTAGCAAGCAGTCTTTTCTAGCTGGCCAGCCAAAGTGGTCAAATTGTTGAACTCTGGGATCAAGTAGGGTGTCCAGAGGACATCCAACATCAACCTATGGCCCTCACATATACACAGAATATACCAACTCTCATGAGTACCTATACCTCATGTGTACATGTACACATACACACACACACACACACACACACACACACACACCAGAAATCCTCACACATGCAAAAGGGAAGAAAATACTTGCAAACCAAATTCAAGAACATGTGGAAATTATCATTCAGTATGGTCTCAACTATGATTCCAGAGATACACAGATAGCTCCGGATATGCAAATCAGTAAATAGATAATGTAAATGGACCCAAGTAGACAAATCATGTGATAATAGATGCAGAATAAGGTTTTGGAAAAAATTCAAAATCACTTCATGATAAAGGACTAGGAATAAAAAGAACGTACAGCTCAACATAATAAAGGCAATATGAGACACACCAATAGGAAACATTATACTGAATTGGAAAATCTCAAAGAACTTCCACTAAAATAAAGATCAAGTCTAGTACATCTACCTTCCCCATTCTAACTGGGTAGACTGCCTGATTCTTCCAATAGAACAACTGAACCACAACAAAAGGAAAGGGATAAAAGTAGGAGAGATAACAAGCACATTGTGAAAGAAATCAGAGAAATAACCAGATACATAACTGCTTCAAAAAATCTTGGAATAAACCTAACCAAGGAAGTGGAAGACTTCTACAATGAAAAATTTGAAACACTGAAGAAATAAACTGAATAAGATGGGGGCATCTTTCATGCTCATGGTTTGAAAGATTCATTGTTGTGAAAATGGCAATACTATCAAATGACCTTCAGATTTATTACAATGTCCACAATAATAATTCCAGTGTCAATCTTTTTTTTTACTTTAGTTTTTTTTTTTATTTTTTATGTGTATTAGTGTACTGTCTGCATGTAGGTTGGTGCCATGGAGGTCAGAAGAGGGCATCGGATTCCCCTGGAACTGGAGTTAAAGACAGTTCTTAGCTGTCATGTGGGTGCTAGGAATCGAACCCAGGTCCTCTGCAAGAGCAGTCAGAGCTCTTAACTGCTGAGCCATGTCTCCAGCCCCTCCAGTGTCAACTTTACAGAAGTTGAAAACTCAATCTTAAAATTCATATAAAAGACAAAACACTTGGATTAGTCAAAACAATCCTGAATAAAAAGAATTATACAGAGGAATCATCCTACCATACCTTACCTCTGTAAGTTATATTACAGAGGTATAGTAACAAAAACTGTATGGAATTTGAACAAAAACTGACATTTAGATCAATGAAATAGAACACAATACCCCAAATAAACTTTGCAGCTATAGAGACTTGATAAAGATATCAAAATATTTTTGACCATATTATCAAAAATATATGTGAGAAAAGGCAGCTTTTTCAACAAATGGAGTTGACAAAATTATATCCACATGTAAAAGAAAGGAACTATATCCTCATCTCTCACTCTGACCCTAGTCAATTCCAAATGGAAAAAAAGAAAATATGAGATAAAATTGATATCGTTGGAGGAAATAACAGGGGAAATACTTCAAGACAGAGGCATGGATACAGACTTTGAATAAGCATCTATTTGATCATGGAATAATGTCAGCAACTCAAAAGTAGCATCAAAAAGGTTCTGTACAGCAAAGGAGACAGTTAAGTGAAGAGACAGACTATAGATTAGAAGAAAACCTTTGCTAGGTGTACATCTTACAGAAGATTCATATCTAGAATGCACAAGTCAGAATTTAAACAGGGGAGCTGGAGCGAGAGCTCAGTGGTTAAGTGCACTTGCAAAGGATCGGAGTTTGGTTCCCAGAACTCAGATTGTTGCTAATTATCATCTGTAACTCCAATTTCAAGGGTTCAGATATCCTCTTCTGGTTTCTGTAGGGGAATGTATGCACATGGTGCACCTACATAGATACAGACAAAATATTCATACAAATAAAAATAAACAACAAAGAGATAATGTGAGTGTTATGGCATTTGCCTTTAATCCCAGTACTTAGGAGGAAAAGATAGGTAGATGTCTGTTAGGTTGAAGTCAGCCTGGTCTACAAATGCCACATTCCAGGACAGCTGGGGCTACAGGAAGGCACTGTCTCAAAAACAAACAAAATCCATATAAGATATCAGGAATGAACTTTTTGTTTTTGAGTTGTTGACCAGTGATCCCATAGACTCTCAAACAATACTAGCCATTGCCCTGGCTCTTAGTTAGCCACCAGAACTTCATTGTAAGTCCCTATTGTTGGGTACACTACATATAAGAGCTGCAGAACAAATGAGGATAAATCAAGCTGATGATTCTACTGGCTAGTGTTCATAATGCTGGAAAGTGTTATACATACTACCCGAAGAGAACATTAATCATCAACTTTACTGAGCTGTAAATCTTGTGAACTACAAGAATTACTGGCCTGGCAAGATATGACCACCAGTGAAATAGTGGCATGGATATCATAGGCTAACCAAAAACTCTCTAGTTGAATGTTAAGTTCCATTTCACAGGATGGAGACCATATCCCACACTGATATTAAGCTTATTAACCTGAGGCTAGACAGGTCATAGGACATAGGGGAAAACCTAGTACCATTTTTATGCTAAATAGAGTATTGAGCTGACTTCTAATGACTTACTGTTTACCCACAGATTTATGCATCTCTCAACTTCACCAGAGAAGCTTCATTATACAGCAGATGGCGATTAACACAGAGAACCACAAGTGGCCAACATGTAAAGAATAAGAAGCCATGGAACACTTATCTCTGAATAGGCCACCTATGCAACAAATTTCTGCCTCCCAAGACATTGCAGAAGAGGGCACATACAGGTTTTAAGAGACAGAGGTGGTAGATGACCACAAGGAAACAGTTTTCTAGATAGATCAGTTATTCATGAACACACAGCAATGGTCACAGCATGTGCGAGTCCAACGTAAGCTCGAACCAGACTAAATACTAGCATAGTTATGGGGAAAGCTATAAGAAATCCCAACCTTGACTGAGAAACTATTGGCAACCGAAGGATGCTGGGAGGGCAAAGATCAGTCTCTTCCAAAGGTGGGACTTTGGTAGGTTAACCAGGCTCCAGTGGATGTACTTACACTGAAGGACATTTGGTGACACAAATTAGATTATATATTATATATTACATATATTATATCCATAACAGGGAACCTGAAATTGTGAGGGGTAGTAAGTGGTTGTGGGGATAGAGGAAGCTGTTAAAATGTTGTCAAATTATATCATATGAAACTGGCAAAAATTCAGTAAAATGGAGAAAAAAAATCTAACAGCTCAATAAAACATGGGCTAATTTAATGAACATGGGCTAATTTAATGAACATGTAGCTTTAAAAGATACAATATGTGAAGCCAACAAACTGGAAAGCTTTCAACCTTACCAGCCATCATAGAAATGGAAATTAAACCATACTAAGATCCCATTTCAGCCCAGGCAGAATGACACTCATTAAGGTAATACTAGATAACAACAAATGCTGCTGGGGTTGTAGACAACAGGGATCCCTATACAATGTTGAGAGAATGTAACTAGTTGAGCCTGTATCAGAATCAATCTGGAGGTGTCTAGAAAACCTTGAAATTTGACTTCTCCTATGACTAAACTATACCTAACTCCTAGGTCTTTATTCTTAGCTCTCCAAGCCGACAAATCATAGAGATACATAAAACATCAATGTTTATTGCAGTATTATTCGCCACAGCAGTTATGGAAACAATCCAGGCATGAACACTACTGGAATAAAGAAAATGTAATGTATGTATACACAATGGAAATTTTTTAGCCATAGAGAAGTCTGAGTTATGTAGTTTGCTGGAAAGTAGATACAATTGGAGATAGTCTTAAATGAATTAAGCATATCTCAAGGGGACAAATGTCTTCTGTTTTCTTCCCTGTGTGACTCCTAGATTACATAGAGATACATAAAATCATGCATGTATAAATTATGTGAAAATATAAGCAAAGTCATCTAGAAGAGCAAAGAGGACTAGAGGAAGGCACAAGTGGAGAGGGAAGCATATATAAGAGTATGTCCGATATACAACATGCCTTTGTCTGAAAGTGTCCTTGGATAGCACAGTACTAAGTACAATGAACACATGCAATGAACTATTTTTTATGAAGAGAATTTTATAGCAGCAGCAGAATTAGTTACAATAAACATTGGATATAAAAAACACCCAAAGCCTTTCTCCCATACAAAACACAAAACCAAAACCAACTACTATGTTCTAGGAACACTTTTAGCATAGAAGAAATGTTTGAATAACAGCATTGTGCTACTGCAGTAGGTTCAATAAATCCCTTGGCAATTTCTCCACTTTCAACATATGCTCACATTCTTTGCAATTTATGTCAAGCAGTAATTAAAAATTACTACTCCTCCAAAATCCCATAACTTTTCATCTTTTTACATTCTCTTAATCATTTTCAGCTCAATATATTATAGTTTTTGCTTGCCCTGAGAATTTGCGATATACCTCTAACCAAACAATCATAAAATTCATGGTTTACATGACCATTTTTACTTCACCTGTATGGATTTATTGTTTGTCTTTCTATTGGTGATATATACCTGAGTTAATGTACACTTTTGAATTTAAGTTAGGTTTAGATTTGTAGCACCAAAATTCAAGTAGAAAGGGCCCAAGATACCATCAGGTATGCAGTTCTCATGGTCTAGAGAAACTCAAAGTCTTTAGTCTCTCAAAGATTCTCTTTAGAACTGTCATACTGCCACTTTCACTGACATTCTTTTCCCCAGATCAAGTCAAATAATCAGACATAGCATCTATAGTACATGTGACTGTCCAGTCCAAGGAGGTGAAACTGTGGGAATGATATTTCTATATACTCAGTTTACCCTTCTTAAGACCATAAGATCGACTCTAGACATAGTAAGGTTAAAGAAAGTATGACAATTGCCACTGTTGAGAAACAGCTCTAGCTAATTTGTGCTGTTTTCTAGGATTCAGTGAGGAGAGTATATAGGTAGCACTTGGATTAGAAAATGAAGGTAAGGCTTTATTAAATCATACGACAGTGGGCTAAGGGAACAATGGTAGGGTCATGAATCTTTGGACATAGAATGATATGCTTGAAGTAGTGGGTCGAAAGTCAAATTCTTTGAGTATGAATTCTACCACTGACACTAGTTCTGAGATCTTGATGATTTATTTTATTTCTCTGAAAGTCACTTCTACATCTGTGAAATAAAGTTAATACTAATATTTACCATATTATTATTATTATTATTATTATTACTATTCTACTTCATGCGTATATGTGTGTATTTGCACCAATGGTATGCATGTAAAGTATTTATAAACCTGGGTGACATGGAGTAAGTCAGCAAGAAATGTTGGCAACTATAACTCTTTTCTGTGTTATGTATTATATAGAGACTGTCCCTGACCCACCTGTCTCAGCTTGATGAGCTGTTTTTTTAATAAGTTTTTTATTCCTTAAAAGTTTCATACCTTTGTATAGTGTGTATTGATGCATCCTTTTACCACTACCTGCTGTTTTAGTAGAGGCTGTCCTTGGTGTAAAAGTGGGAAAGTTCACACCTAGAGTTATACTACAGCATTCCCAAGGTCTCCGAATACTTGAGATAGAAAGCTGATTTCATAACTGCTTTATCCTTCCCTGCTACAGTGCACCTCTAGCTCTATGAAAATATGATTTAACTTTATGTAAATAACACTCAACCTTCTTCCTTTATCCTTTCATCTCCCAGGTGATTCAGTGAAGGGACAGGTGCTATGCTGTCCTTGGTTGAAAATACTACAAGTTACCTTGTTTAGTCTATAATCCTAGTTGTCTGATCAAACACCAAAATACATCATTCGAGTCTGAATAAAACACCCTTTATAATGTTAATGGGCTTCATCTAAACAGCTAAAGGTCTTAGGAGAGAAGGCTGAGTTCTCTAGAGAAGGAGCTGAGTACATAGCACTTGTGACTCAAAACTGATACACTTATTTACATTGAGATTTTCAGCCATTTGAACTGCAGTGCCCATTTCAGACTTTTCACCCACCCCGTAATTCCCATGTCTCCTCTTTTTCTCTGTGTCTAAATGAAACAAACTCTTTTTTTTTAAAAAAAATATTTATTAGTTTTATCTTATATGCACGAGTGTATTGCCTGCATGTAAGTAGGTGCACCCCGTGCCATGCAGTGCCAGAGGGGGTCAGAAGAAAATGTCAGATCCCCTGAAACTGGAGCTACAGATGGTTGTGTGGTCACATTATGGGTGCTGGGAATAGAAACCAGGTCCTCTGCAAGAGCAGTCAGTACTCTTAACTGCTGAGCTATGTCTCCAGCCCCAAGCCATTTTCTTTCTATACCTTTGGTTCTATTTCTATGGAGAATCTTCACTTACGTACTGCGTCTTCCATCTGTCAGACCATCCCCATGATCAATTTATAAAATATCTCCATTCTCACTTCAAAATCCCAAATCTTCATATATGTGAAGTCGTTGATAGGTATTACACACATTATCAGATGTTGTAGGCTGAGTACTACCCTTTTAAAATATCAAAGGGCTGATCTTCACACTGTTGAATATATCATTTCTAAATGGCAAAAAAGAGGTTGTAAGCCATGTGTTGTGGTGCACATATGTAGTCCTAGCACTCAGCAGGCTGCAACTGAATCATGTGTTCATGGTTGGGCTATATTACCAGACTCTGTCACACAAAAAAAAAAAAAACTTTGCAGATGTGGTTAAGGTTCTTGAGATGGAAAATTATCCTAGATTATATGGGTAAGTCTTGGATAAAATACTATGTTCTATTAAGAGGAAAGATAAAGGATGATTAGAGGTGAATGCCATATAACAATGGAAACAGTTTGGAGTGACATATCTTATGAGCCAAGGAAGAGGGCAGGTAGTATTTAAAAGATAGGAGATTTTGGTTATGGGTTTGTTGTTTATAGTTTTAATTATGTTGAGAGATGTTCCCTCCATATTAATTCTTTCTAGGACTTTAAAAATATTTTATTGAAGTCTTGTGCATTTCATACAACATTTCTCAATCTAATTTAGACTCATTCTCCCTTCCATGTCCCCTACTCCACCTGAGCTCATGCATTCTGCAATACATGTCTTGCATCTTTTTCTCATCTTTTTGAAAGATTTTTTTTTGCAGAGGTTTCCCATTTGGGGCAGAAGTTTACTGTTTCAGTCAGTTCTTTGACCCAGTCTTTTTGTTGTTATTGTTTCCTCTGGTTTGTATTGCTCTAAAAAAAAATATATATATATATATATATATATATATATATATCTCACATATACCAAAATTATGACGTCTAAAAATAAATTGTAAGTTAATTCCTAAATGTGTTTAAGAATTCACATATTCCCTTTAATTGTATATATGTATATTTCTCAAAAATATGCATACATACCCTCCACCCATATACCAAAATTACAAAGTCTGAAAATAAGTGTTAGGTTAATTATAGAGCCTGTTAAGAGATTCATATTTTAACCATACAGTTGTTTTCAGATAAAAAGAAATATAACATTAACGTTGCTAAGTTTGCTTTACAACTAGGGATTTGGTGCTAGCAACCACAAATGAGGGATAACATTCCTCCTTTGTTTTTCTGGGACTGTGTTACTTCACTTAGCTTAATTGTTTCTAGTTCCATCCATTTACCTGCAAAGTTTATGATGTCATCTTTCTTTACCACTGCATAGAATTCCGTTGTATAGATGTACCACATTTTCTTTATCCACTCATCCATTGAGGAACACTTGGGTTGCTTCCAGCTCATCACAACTGTGAAGAGAGCCACAATAAACATAGTTTTGTATGTTTCTCTGGGACAGGTTGAGACTTGTGAGCATATAACTAAGAGTGGTATGACTGGGTCAGATGGTAGGCGTTGCACAAGTTTGCATTCCTACCATCAGTGAATGAGTGTTCCCCTTTCCCCACAATCTCTCCAGCATTTGGTGTCATTTGTTTTCCTACTCTTAGCCAGTCTTGCTGGGGTAAAATGAAATCTTAAGATGGTTTTAATTTAAATGTCCTCAATTATTAATGATGTTGATCACTTCCTAAGATGTTTCTCAGCCACCCTCACTTCTTCATTTGTGAATTTTCTGTTCAGTTCTTTACTCCATCTTTTGATCAAGTCATTTGTTTTCTTTCTGCTTTGTTTTCTGAGTTATTTACATATTCTGGATGTTAATGCTTTGTCAGATGTATCACTGGTAAAGGTTTCCTCCCACTCTATGTGTTTTCTCTCCACTTCTTTGATTGTTTATTCTGCTGTACAGAAGCTTTTCAGTTTTATGAGGTCCCACTTCTCTATTGTTGACCTTGTTTCCAATGCAGCTGCAGCTTGATTTACAAAGTCTTTTCCTATGCCCATATTTTGTAGGGTACTGCTGACATTTTCTTCCATAATTTTCTGAGTTTCTATTTTCACATTGAGGTCTTTAATCCATTTGGAATTGATTTTTGTAGATGGTGAAAGGTAGGGCTAGCACCATTTACTGAAGATGCTGTCTTTCCTTCATTGAGTCTTCTTGGCCCCCTTGTCAAATATGAGGTGGGTGAACTTGCATGTGCTCAGGTCTGGATCTTCAATTTTGCTCCATTGATCTATGGGTCTGTTTTTGTGCCAGTACCAGGTTTTTTTTTTATTTTTTATTTTTTTATTCTTACTATAGGCCTGTAATAGAGTTTGAAGTCTGGTATAGTAATCCCTCCTGTGTTGCTGTTTTTGCTTAGGGATGCTTTGACTATCTGGTGTCTTTTGTTTTTCCGCATGAATTTAAGGATTTTTTTCTTAAGTCTGAGAAGAAACTCATGGTTTGATCGGGATTGCTTTGAATCTGTATATTAGTTTGGGTAGGATGGACATTTTTACTATATTGATTTTTTTTCAATCTCCTTCTTCAGGGATATAAAAATTTCATCGTAGAGGTCTTTGGTGTCTTTGGTTAGGTTTGTTCCAAGGTATTTTTTGAGGCTATTGTGAATGGGATTCCTTCTTGTATTCCTTTTCCATTTTTTACTGTTGGTTTAAAGAAAGGCTACTGATTTTTCTAGGGTAATTTTTCATTCTTCCACTTTACTGAAACTTTATCTTTTCTAGGAGTTTCTTATTGTTTGTGTCCCTCAAGAAAACTTTCAGGGGCTGAAGAGATGGCCTAGCGGTTAAGAGCGCCGACCGCTCTTACAGAGGACCCGGTTCGATCCCCAGCACCCACATGGCGGCCGAGAGCCGTCTGAAACTCCAATTCCAGGAGAACTCCAGTTCCAGGGGAATCCGAGACCCTCTTCTGACCTCTGCGGCATTGCATGACACGGGTGCACAAACCTGCATGCAGACAGTACATTGATACACATACCGAAATAAATAAAATAAAAAAAAAATTAAAAAAAAAGAAAACTTTCATATCATCTGCATAAAGGGATAGTTTGACTTACTCTTTTACAGTTAGTATTCCTTGAATCTCCTGTTCTTGTCTTATTGCTCTAACAAGCATATCAAGCACTATATTGAAAAGGAGTGGGGATAGGGAACAGCCTTGCCAGGTTCCTGACATTAAGGGGAATGGTTCAAGTGTTTCTAATTTTTCCCTATTTAAGATGATGTTGGCTGTGGGTTTGTTGTATATTGTTTCGATTATATTGAGGAATGTTCCCTCCAGTCTAATTCCCTCTAGAACTTTAAACATGAAGGCATGCTGGATTTTGTGGAATGCTTTTTCCATGTCTATTGAAATGAACACGTGGCTTTTGTTTTTCAGCCCATTTAAGTACTTTATGATATTTATTGATTTGTGTATGATGAACCATCCTTGCATCTCTAGTATAAATCCTAATTGGTCATGGTGAATGATCTTTTTGATGTGTGCGTATATGCAGTTTGCAAGTGTTTTAGTGAAAAATATAATATATATATATATATTCATTATTAAGTGCAATCTGAAGGTCCTCAAGGCATAGATTAATCCCAGAACACTAACAGTAGGGGATTTCAATACCCCACTGAGCCCTTTGGACAGGTCAACTGGACAAATAATAAACAGAGAGACGTCTGAACTGAAGAATACAATACATCAAATGGACCTCACAGATATCCACACAATAGTCTATACAAACACCAGAGAATATGCTTTTTACTCTGCATCCCACAGACCATTCTCCAAAATCAATCACATACTGGGACACAGAACAAGTACAAAAGGATCAAAATAATCCCATGCATTCTATCAGAACCCAGCACAAGAAAGATCAATATCAACATCAGAATAAGCCCTTCATTAAACTGGAAAGATTCTGTACAGCAAAAGAAACAACCAAAGAAGTGAAGAGGAAACCCAGTGGGAGAAATGAGTGGGAGAAAATATTTTCCATCTATACAACTGACTGAAGATTAATAGCCAGAATATATTTTAAAAACTCAGAAAACAAATAAACAAGAAAACAAATGACCTAATAAAAAGATGCACTATAAATACAAGCAGAAAATTCTCAAATGAAAAAATAAAAATGACTAAGAAACACCTTCAAATGTGTTCAACATCCATAGTGATTAGAGAAATACAGATAAAAACTAAGATTCCATCTTACCCTATTCAGACTGGCTAATATCAAGAGATTGAAAGACAAAGAATGCTAGTGAGGATGTGAAGAAAGGGGAACACTCATTTACTGTGGGTGGGAATGCAAACTAATACAATAATTATGGAAAGAAATGCAGAGAACTCTCAAAAATATAAAAATGAATCCACTGTATGATCTGGTTATACCACTCCTTGGCATATATAACCAAAGGACTCATCTTACTGTAAAGATACCTGTACATCCATGTTTGTCCCTGCTTTCTTCTCAATATCTAAGAAATGGAAACAAGCTAAATGACCCTCAACTAATGAATGGATAATGACAATGAGGTAGCTATATTTACACAATGGAGTACTACTCAACAGTAAAAAAAAGATGAAATTATGAAATTTGCGTGTAAATGGATGGAAGTGTTATACTAATTGAAGTAAAACAAGTACAGAAAAGCAAGTGATGTATGTTCTCCTCTTTTGTGGATTGTAGCACCAATCCCTTATATGTGAGTATATGTCCTGATGTAACACCAGGAGCCAGGAAAATAAAAAGAAACACAGAGGTAAAGGAAAGGAAAGAACCCGGATGAGGGGATGAGGTGGGTAGTAGGGAACCAATATAAGCAAAGGGAAGTGGGGGAAATGGGAGTTTTTGGCTAGGAGAAGTTGAAGGAGGAACATACAGGCACCATAGTAGGCAAAGATAGACCCGGAGGGGGGCGGTGGTGGGAGGTAGGCATCATTGTGGGGGCATAGGGAAAATGAGGGCACTTGAACTGGAGGGACACTGGATGTAGGGGAGTGAGTAGAGAAGACTGGATCTTGGGAGTCTAGGGAAACCAGAGGGAAATGTGTTGCTCCTGAAACCCTCTGAGAAGTTTACATATTCTCTCTAAACAGAGAGAAATATATATACACACACACACACGCAATGGGGCTGCATGACAATGAACATGAAGTGAGAGAAGAGAGTGGTTGGTCAGAGAGGTCCAAGAAATTCCCAAGTAACACAGTATTGCCTGAGCTCTTGGTTGTTTCCTCAAACTGGAAGATGAGACCCTGCCACTGAAGACAGGACGTACTTGCACACAAGTCTTAGAGCAGTAGAGCATGAACTGACCTGAAAGCTGTTTACTTGAAGTTTAGTTTATGTCTTGTAGTTCTAGAGGGTACTATGCAAGGTGCTAAGGGAGAAAAACCAGTCAATGGTACAACCCAGCCCTAAGCCTAATAATCATAACAACTGACACAGCAAACTACCTCTATTGCTGAAACAGTGGCTCTGTTATCTGGAGGTAATCAATGGCCATCTAATTGGACCTAAATCCCTCTCAATGAGTGTGAATTCATAGGTGGCACTGTAAACATAGCCAAACACACTTAACCTTATGACGGTCATATCCCTAGAAAAATGAAATTTCTTACTATATGCTAAATATGGATCCTTATATTTACAGACAAGTATACTGTACACCATTCATCAAAGAAGCTTCTTTCTGCAACAGATGGAGGCTACTGCAGCATCCCACAACTGGTCACACACAGAAATTCTATGTCTCAAAGATGCCCAGCCCTAGGTGACATATTTCCAGTTGAACCTCTACACCAAAGCCTAATGGAACATAGTGGTAAAGGGTGGGGGTGGGGGTTCAAGACAAAACTCGTGCATATTTCAACTCTCACCAATAATGCTTCCTTATACAATGGAGTGAGATATACACAAAAGGCCACACCTGGCCAAATTGTAAACAATAAGAGACTGAGGAGTGTGTCTCTGGGTAGGACTCATATTAAATCTCTTAACTTCTTTGGGTCAGAGACCATTGCAGAGGAGGGGGTGGAAATACTGTAAGAACTGGGTTTTATCCAGGATCTTAGGCAAGCAGAGGCTTTCAGGCCACTGGAAGCTTGCACATGTGAACTTGGAACAGCAGTGACATCAAACACAAGACCCATGCTAAGTCAGTCATAGAAGGGCCCAGCCTGGAGTGGAGCAGGAGTGGAGAAAAGGAAGCGGGTGGCAGCATAACCCTAGTCTTGGAATTGTTGAAGACCGATTACTGCTGAGTGAGGGAAAGTAGACCTTATGATCCCTAGATATGCTGACTAGACTCCAGTAGAAAAATTTACAGTGAAGGACATCTGGGTACAAATGTTTGACTGGATAGGGGTTAACATGGGTTGAGGAATCCAGGAAGGGGTGAAGGGGCAGGGGACTGTTCTAAATTTTATTAAGAACTATTGTATAAAATGTGCAAAAGGGGGCTGGAGGGATGGCCTAGCGGTTAAGAGCGCCGACCGCTCTTGCAGAGGACCCGGGTTCGATCCCCAGCACCCACATGGCGGCTGAGAACCGTCTGTGACTCCGGTTCCAGGAGAACTCCAGTTCCAGAGGAATCCGAGACCCTCTTCTGAACTCCGCGGCATCGCACGACACGGGTGCGCAGACCTGCATGCAGACAATACATTCATACACATAAAAATAAATAAAAAAAATTAAAAAAAAAACAAACAAAAAAAATGTGCAAAAGATAACTACATTTTTTTTAAATCTGTGAGAAATATAGGTTGGGTTCTGACCAGCACACTTTGAATGAAGAGTCCTATCCGCATCTTGATTTCCTCCCTGAAAGATTCATTTCAAGTCTCTGATGGCCATAGTTCCAAGAAAATATGTTCTTCTGTTTCAAGCCACTAAAATAAGACCAATTTATTATAGGAACAATAAGGAAAGTAAATGCACAAGAATGCTTGTAGTTCATCCCCACATGCAGCATTGTGGAAACAGATTTCTACTATATGTAAGTTAGCAATTAAAATACCTTTTGATTGATTTAAGTTTCCAGCCAACTTCTACCAGACGCCTTCTTACCATCATTTACCTGGATGAAATAGATCCGATGTATGAAAAATATCTTTAGACACTGATCATCAGATATTTTAGGGATGTTATTTCTTTTTTATATTTTTATTGAAGTTTTGTGCATCTCATACATCACTTCTCCATCTAATTTAGATTCATTTCCCTTTCCATGCCTCTCACCCCACCTGAGTTCATGCATTATGCCATACCTGTCTTGTATCTTTTTCCGAGTCTTTTTAAAGTTTTTCAAAGCAGAGGAATATTGTTTTGGGGAGAACTTTATTTTTTCAGTTGGTTCTTTGTCCCAGTTCTATTGTTATTGTTCCCTCCAATTTGTATTGCTTCAACATATGCATATGTTTATGTCACACCTATACTTAAATTATGTATTATGAAAATAAATTGCATGTTCTTTCCATATCATATTTCAGGATTCAGTTTTCCTTTCTAAATTACTCTAAAGTATGCCTATATACCCTTCACCCACATACCAAGATTACAAAGTCTGAAAATAAATGGTAGGTTAATTCTAGAGCCTGTTAAGGAATTCATGTTATAAGAGCACGGGGGCTTCCAGCAAAAGAGGAATATAACATTGACATTGCTCAGTTTGCCTTACAACTAGGTGTTTGGTGCTAGCATCCACAAATGAGGGATACCATTCATCATTTGCTTTTTTTTTAATTTAATTCATTTTTTGTATGTGTATGAATGTATTGTCTGCATGTAGGTTTGTGCATCCGTGTTGGGCAATGCCACAGAGGTCAGAAGAGGGTCTCGGATTCCCCTGGAACTGGAGTTCTCCTGGAATTGGAGTTACAGACGGTTCTCAGCTGCCATGTGGGTGCTGGGGATCGAACCCGGGTCCTCTGCAAGAGCAGTTGTTGCTCTTAACCTCTAGGCTATCTCTCCAGCCCCATCATTTGCTTTTCTGGGACTGTGTTACTTCACTAAGCATATCTTCTAGTTCCATCCATTTACCTGCAAAGTTCATGATGCCATCTTTCTTTACTGCTGCATAGAACTCCATTGTGTAGATGTACACATTTTCTCTATCCATTTGTTGGTTGAGGGGGAATTTGGATTGGTTCCAGCTCTTTGCTATTGTGAAGAGAGGTTCAGTAAACATGGCTGTGCATGTATCTTTGTGGTAGGATGAGTCTTGTGGGTATATACCCAGGAGGTATGACTGGGTCAGGTGGTGGGCTCATTTTGAGTCTTTTCAGCATTCTCTACACTGCTTTTCATAGTGGCTGTATGAGTTTACATTCCCACCAGCAGAGGAGGAGTGTTCCTCTTTCTTCACAATCTCTCCAACATTTGGTATCATTTGTCTTCTTGATCATAGTGGCTAAGATCTTATCAGAGTTAGATGGTACCTTAAAGTGGATTTAATTTGCATTTCCTCAATTATTAGCAATGTTGAACACTTTTTAAGGTGTTTCTTAGCCATCTTTATGTCCTCATTTTTGAAGTCTCTGTTCATCTTTTGAGTAAGTCATTTGTTTTCTTACTTCTTTGTTTTTGAGTAGTTTATATATTCGGGAAGTTAATGCTCTGTCAGATGTATTACTAGTGAATGTTTCCTCCCTCCCACTCTGTGGGTTTTCTCTTCACTTCATGGATTGTTTCTTTTGAGTTTAATGAGGTCCCATTTTTCATTTGTCAACCTTATTTCCTGTGCAGCTGCTGTCTGATTTAGAAAGTCTTCTATGGCTATGTCTTGTAGGTTGCTGCCAACATTTTCTTCTATCACCTCAGAGTTTTGGTTTATGATGAGGTATTTGATCCATCTGGAGTTTATTTTTGTACAGGGAAAGAGGTAGGGGTTTAATTTTATTCTTTTACAAGTGGTGATCCAGTTTTAACAACACCCTTTGCTGAAGATGTTGTCTTTCCTCCACTGAGCCTTCTTGGCTCCTTTCAAATATGAGGTGGCTGAAATTGTGTGTGCTCAAGTTTAGCTCTTCAATTTTGTTCCATTGATCTACACATCAGTTTTTGTGCCAGTACCAGGCTGTTTTTATTACTATAGCCCTGTAATATAGTTTGAAGTCTGGTATAGTGATCCCTCCTGTATTGCTCTTTTCTCTCAGGGTTTCTTTAGCTATTTGGGATCTTTTGTTTTTACATATGAATTTAAGGATTTTTTTTCCAAGTCTGTGAAGAAACTCATGGGGATTTTAATTCTGATTGCATTGAATCTGTATATTAATGTGAGTAGAATGGTCATTTTTACTATGCTATTTTTTCCAATTTATGAGCATGGGAGGTTTTTCCATCTTCTGATGTCTTCTTCAATCTCCTTCTTCAGGGGTTCAAATTTTTTNTGTAAGGGCTGCGTTTGGGGTGAATGCAAAACACAGCAATATAGTCTGGACAACTCATTGATCAACTTCATTGAACAGACAAGCACCCCCGCTGGATGGCGGGACCCATGGGCTGGGTGGGTTTGTGCACAACTGCTTTCAAATTGGTTGTATATGAAGGATGCTTGTACTCATAAATTATTACTTATTGGTTTAAAAAATGAAAAAAGAAAGAATAATTAAAAAAAAAAAAATTTTTACAAATCAAACAAATAAAAATAACAAAATGAAATCATAAACTAAGATATTCAGGAAGTGTGGGTAAAGCATATGGAAAAAGGGATGGTATAAAAAACTATATAAGGAATTCAATAACTCAATAGTTAAAAAGTAACATCAAGAATAAAAATAAATGAAAAGAAGAAACTGATTGAAACATGAATATATTATCTGAACAAATACATTTCCAAGGCAAAAAAAAACAAAAAAAAAAAACCACTAGTGTGTGAAAACATGCCTATCATCACTGATCATCAGAGAAATTCAAATTAAACTGTAATGACTTGGCCCATATATGCTATTATGACTATTATCTAAAATGATAAAGGACAAATGCTGGTAGGAAGAAAGGGAATGCTTGTATGCAACTAATGGTAATGCAAATTACAGATATGGAGAATAAAGGTTTCTCACAAAATTTAAAAACAGAACTGGTGTAAGAGCTAAGAATCCTACTGTAAGTCACAGTTCACATAACAATGAAAGCAATGGCATCTCACATGAGAGCCCACAATCCAGTGCTGTGTGGCATAGAGAGACAAGAACAAGTATCCATTCACTTAGATATACCAACAGTGGACCACAGAAACTATTCTACCCAAGTCTTTAGTGAACCAGTTTGTTCACTAAATTAGGCTGATTATAGGAGGATCTGTACCTCAAAGTCAGCCACATTACCAAAACCCCAGCCCTGCATGAATGAGGATGAACAGAAGCTGAATCCATGGGCATAACATGGAGGCCAAACATTGTCCTCTCCCCAGCAATTTCCAATTCTTATATAACCTTGAAGAGTCAACTTGTAAATCTCAGAAGTTTCAGGTGTTTACTAAGCCTTGTCAGCTAAATATATTTTCTGTAAAAAAATAAATCTCAATTCAGAGAAAATATCTAACTTCCTATAATATGATATGCACTATCTTGATATAGCCACCTGCTTTAGAATAAATGTACTCTGATAGTGACACAACAATGAAAATGCCTAATTGCACATTCTTCACCATGTGTCCTCAATAAGCAGTATCTTGTGTCCATCTATCTTCACTGTACCTTTGATCCCAGCACTCAGGAGGGAGAGGCAGGAGAATCTTTGCAAATTTGAAGCCTGGTCTACATAGTGAGTGCCAGGAAAAAAAAAAAAAACGGGAGACCCTGTCTCAAAAAGACAAAAAATACCAATAAGAAAAAAGGTGAGACAAACTCAGGATCAATAAGAAGAAAGTTGACACAAGCTCAGGACTCACTTCCTTAAAATCAGAAACCTCCCTTTACACCAACAAGAAGCAAATGAAGAAGGGATATAAGGATATATTCTCACTCACAATAACCTCAAAAACAATAAAATACCTAGGAACAAATCTAACCAAAGGTACCAAAAATTTCTACAACAAAAAATTTAAACGCCTATGGGCTGGAGAGATGGCCTAATGGTTAAGAGCACCAACCGCCTGACATCTCCTGAGAACAGCTCAGGTAAACCCAAGTAGGTGGACAGCAGCTGAGTGCTTCAGCAAGGCTGAGTCTTGACTGATTTTCATCTAGTGAATCGTTTAAGCCGTTCCTCTTTGATGGGTTGTCTTTTCCAGGCTGTGGGGGGCCGGAGTTAAGTTCGCCCAGCCGGTATTAAAGGAAGGCCTGTGTGACTCGCCATCTGAGATCTCCTGAAAACAGCTCAGGCAAGCCCAGGTGCCAGGGCCGCAGGCTAAAGAGCAATACCTACTAGTCCCGTGCCCCCCCCCGCCAACGGAGATTACGAAGCCATCTGAAGGGGACAAGCAAAGCAGGCCTTCAAAACAGTGAAGTAGGCATTTAGGGACCTACATGAATACAGGCACAGAGAAGCACATATGCCAGTAACACGAAGAAGAGAAAACACAGGCAACGGGGCAGGATAATCCCTCATCAAGTTCTACCAACCCTATGAGGAAGATTCCTACAGTGGGTCCCCATGGGGATGGCCCAGGACACGTATATCAGAAACACAATTGGGGACATATTTAAAGAACTCACATTATGAAGAGCAAATCAAAGAACTAAAAAAAAGAATAAAAAAGAAATCAAGAAGGACCTAGAGAGAGAACGACAAACTCCGGAAGGAACTGGAAACACCGAAAAGATCCTGTGCTGAAAAAAGATAAGGAAACCAACCAGCAAAGCAAAGAGCTACAGGAAGAGATTGAGAAAGCTCCAAAAGGAAGTAGATACTAAAGAAATCAGAAGAAACGAAAAAGGAAATCAAACACTCATCCATCAAGAGAAAAGGATTGGAAAAAAGCCTCAGAACAGAATTGTAGGAACAGAACAAAGAATATCAGACCTGGAAGTAACACAGAACAACTAAAAACCTCAAGGAAGGAATATGAAAAAGTTTAAAATACACAAAGTGGAACAACCAAGAAACTGTGGGACACGAGGAAAAGATCGAACCTCCGCATCCTAGGAGTAGAGGAAGGAGAAGAAATCCAGGATAATGGTATGATCAAATCCTCAACAGAATAATAGATGAAAACGTCCCCAAACTTTAAAAAAGACAACCAATACAAAATACAGAAGCACATAGAACTCCAACAGAAAAAGTATCAAAAGAAATTCTCCATGCATAACATAGTAAAAATGCTTAGAAACTCCCAAAACAAAGACAAAACCTTAAAGCCACAAGAGAACAACAAGTGATCTATAAGGGGAACCTATCAAATTACAACTGACTTCTCAATGCAAACTATGAAAGCCAAGAAGAACCCTGGAGCAAAGTCAATTTTCAGTGTAAAAGGACAATAGATGCCAACACAGTTTACTATACCCAGCAAAATGTCTGTCAGATTAAAATTGAAGGAGAGAGAATAACCTTCCATGACTTAATCAAGTTGAAAGAATACATGTCCAGAAGACCAACCCTTCAGAGAATACTGGAACAATTCAAAGAAACAGAAGAACGGAGCAACCATCCCCCAGGCACCTAGAAAGAGAAATCATAAAAAGAATAACTGCGGAAGTAGAAACTAAACCCAAACTGCAAATGGATAACAAGGCAAAAGAAGCAACACAGACCTATCAGTCAAAACCTTAAATATTAATGAACTAAATGCCCCAATCAAAAGACATGACCTTGGAGATTGGATTAGGAAACAGTAATCCTCCATATGCTGTCGAAAAGAAACAAACCTTACCTTCAAGGACAGGCACCAACGCAATGTGAAATGATGGAAAAAATATTCCAAGAAAATGGTAACCAAAAAATAAAAGCATGTGTGGCTGTTTTAATAGAAGACAAAAGAGACTTCAAAGTAAAAGAGAAAATCAGAAGATACAAAGAAGGCCATTACATCCTTTAATCAAAGGAACAATGCACTAAGAAGATTTCAACAATCATGAATATATAATGCCCCAAACTCTGGTGCACCAAACTTTATAAGACAATTCTCCAGAGGCCACAAGTCACACACTAACCCCAGTACACTCATAGTAAGGGGACTTTTCAATACCCACTGAGTCCTTTGATAGGTCAACAGAACAAAGAAGAAACAGAGAGACATCGGAACTGAACAATATGATACACCAAATGGACCGCAGAGACCTCTAACCGAATAGTCCATCCTAACAACAGAGAAGACACTTTCTACTAGGCACCCATGGAACATTTCTCCAAAAGCAACCACATCCTGGGACACAGACGAAACCTCAAAAAATACCAAAAGATCGAAAAATTCTCGCATTCTATCAGACCACAGTGCTAATACAGCCTCAAACACCAACACTAGGATAAGCCCCAGTGCCTACACGAGAACACATGGACACAAAACAACTACTCTTGAATATAAAATGCGGTCAAAGGAGAAGATAAAAAAAAAAGAAAGAAAAATCCTAAAAAATGAATAATGACAAAAACAACAAAACCTATGGGGATACTTTAAAGCAGTCTAAGAGGGAAGTTTATAGCCCTCGGGTGCTACATTAGAAGAACAGAAAGGAGCGAAAGTAAACCATCTAACACGCAGCTAAAACACTTGAAAGCGCAACAACGAATGAACCCTAAATCAACAGACATGAAGAAAGATACCACAAATCAGAGAGAAATCAATGATGAAACAGAAACAAAGAAAAACAATACAAAAAAAAAAAAATCAATGAATCCAAAGTTAGTTCTTTTGAAAGAATAAACAAGATAGACAGACCCTAGCCCAGTTAACCAAAAGAAAGAAAAGGAAACAACTCCAAATCAATACAATCCAGTGATGAAAATGGAAATATCACAACACACAAGGAAAAGATCCAGGAAAATCATACGGGAATATTACAAGAACCTATATCTCTACAAGTTTTGAAAACCTAGAAGAAATGGATGAGAATATCTGATATCCTGGGAATCACCAAACCTTGACCAAGAAGAGATCAGCTGCTTAAACAGACCCATAATATATGAAGAAATTGAGGATGTAGTAAGAAATCTCCCAACTAAAAAAAGCCCAGACCCAGATGGTTTTCAAGCAGAATTCTATAAACATTTCAAAAAGAACCTACAACCATTATTACTGAAACTGTTTAGAAGGATACAATCAGAGGAATTACTCCCAACTTCCTTCTATGAAGGCCAGCATCAACTCTATTACCAAAACCAGGCAAAGATACAACCACAAAAGGAGAACTATAGCCCCATCTCCCTAATGAGACAGATGCCAAAATTCTAAACAGGATACTGGCAAAATCGCATACAGACCACTCAAGAGATCATCCACCATGACCAAGTTGGATTCATACCAGAGATTGCCAGGGATGGTTCAACATACGAAAATCAATGAACATCATCAAACACATAAATGAATCAAAGACAAAAAACACACCATCATCTCAATTGATCTGAAAAGACCTTTGACAAAATCCAAAATCCCTTCATGCTTAAACGTCTAGAAGGAATTGGATTGGAGGGATCATTCCTCATTGTAATCAAAGCCATAAACAGGAAACCACAGCCAATATCGTCCTAAAGGGAAAATGACAGAAACATTCCCTTTAAAGGTAGGAACTGGCAAGGCTGCTCCCTGTCACCATTCCTCTTCATATAGTGCTTGAAAACACTTGCTAGAGCAATAAGGCAAGAAAAGGAAATTAAAGGAGTACTAATTGGAAAAGAGGAAGTCAAGCTATCCCTATTTGCTGATGATATGATTGTTTACTTAAGTTGGATTGCTACCAGACTCTCCTACAGAAACTCCTAGACAACAAGTAACAGCTTCAGCAAAGACGGCAGGATACAAAATTAACTTTAAAAAAATCAATGGCCTTCTTTACACACAACAACAAGCAATTCAGAGAAAGAATTCAAGCAGACCTTCCACTCACAATAGCCTCAAAAACACTAAAATCAGAGTAACAAACCTAACGAAAGAACCAAAGATCTCTCAACAAAAATTTTAAACGCTTAAAAAGACAAATTGAAGAAGAACATCAGAAGAGGAAAAACCTCCCATGCTCATGGTTGGAAAAATTAACTTGTAAAAATGTCCATTTACGAAATGCTTGTATAGATTTTAATGCAATTCCAATCAAAAATCCCCAAGCATTTCTTCACAGGCTTGGAAAAAAAAGTCTTAAATTCATTTGGAAAAACAAGACCATAAAAAAAAACCCTGAGTAAAAACTACACAGGGGGATCTCTATACCAGACTTCAAACTATGACGCAGGCTATAGTCATAAAAACAGCCTGAGACTGGCAAAAAAAAACCTGTTGACCAATGGAAAAAACGAAGATCCAAATCTGAGCAAAACAATTTCAGCCATCTTATAATTGACAAGTGGGCCAAGAAGCACAATGGAAGAAAAGACAGCATCTTTCAGTAAGTGGTGTTGCAAAACTGGATCACCACTTGTAGAAGAATGAACTTAAATCCCCTACCTCTCACCCTGTACACAAGTCAATTCCAGATGGATCAAGACCTCAATGTGGAAACCCCAAACTCTGAAGGGGATAGAAGAAAAAAGTTGGCAGCAGACTACAAGACATAGCGTAGGGAAAAGACTTCCTAAATCAGACAGCAGCTGCGCAAGAATTAAGGTCGACAATTGACAAATGGACCTACATTAAACTCAAAAGCTTCTGTACATCAAAAGAAACAATCAAGGAAGTGAAGAGAAATCCCACAGAGTGGAAGGAAAAACCTTCACTGCCAGATACATCTGACAAAGCATTGGATTTCCAGAAATATATAACTATCAATCCAGAAAAACAAAGAAAAAATAAAACAAATGACCACTCAATAAATGGAGCAAAAACTGAACAGAGACTTCCAAGTGAGGAATTAGAGATGGCTGAGAAACACCTAAGAAGTGTTCAACATCACTAATCATTAAGGAAATGCAAATCAAACCACTTTAAGATATCATCTTACTCCAATAAGACTGGCTAGGATCAAGAAAACAATTGATACCAAGTGCTGGAGAGGTTGTAGGGAAAGGGCACACTCATCCACTGCTGGTGGAATGTAAACAGCGTACAGCACTATGGAAACCATGGTGGAGACAACCGTGTGGAAGACTTGGAATGAAATGCCACCCGACCCAGCCATACCACTCCTGGGCATGTACCCTCAAGACTCACCCCACCGCAGATACGTGTACGGCCATGTTTTTTCAGCTCTTCTTCACAATAGCAGGAGTTGGAACCAACTCAAATGCCCCTCAAATGATGAGTGGATAGAGAAAATGGGTACATCTACACAATGGAGTTCTATGCAGCAGTAAAGAAAGACGACATCATGAGCTTTGCAGGCAAAATGGCTGGAGGTAAGGAAGCCTTTATGCTGAGTGAATAACATAGTCCCAGAAAAACAAAGATGAATGGGTATCCCTCATTGTGTGGATGCTAATGCCGAATTACCTAGTTGTAAAGGATTTCTGTGTTGTGGCCCCCTGAGCTTTTGTCCAAAGCAATTGGGAGTGATGCATACGGAAACAACCAGCAACAACAACAGAAAGGGCTGCATCGAAGAACTGACTGAAACGATGAACTTCTGCTCAAAACAGTCAACAACTTCCTCACGGAGAATTTGTAAAAAAAGATTGAGAAAGAGATGAAAGGCATGTTTGGCAGAATTCATGAGCTCTGGGGGGGTGGGGATGGGGGGAGCACAGGTCTAGATTGTTAAAAAAATAATTTTTATAAAAAAATAAATTAAAAATTAAAATTAAAACACACACACAAAATTAAAGAGCACCAACTGCTCTTGCAGAGAACCTGGATTTGATCCCCAGCACACACATGGTGGCTGAGAACCGTCTTTAACTCCAGTTCCAAGGGAATCCGAAACCATCTTCTGACCTCCGAGGCTTTGCAGGACATGTGGGTGCACAAACTTATATGTAGACAGTACATCCATACGCATACAAAAATAACGAAATGTTAAAAAATATGTAAAAACGATGCAGTCCTTCCTGTTGTTGTTGGTGGTGGTGTTGTTTCCAATATGTATCACTCCCAACTGCTTTGGACAAAAGCTCAGGGGGCCCTACACAAGAAATACTTACAACTAGGTAATTGGCATTAGCATCCACAGATGAGGGATACCATTCGTCGTTTGTTTTTCTGGGACTGTGTTACTTATATATACATATACTCATATATATTCATCCCCCAACACAAACACATATCCTTACATTTAAATACATACACCCACATTGTTGCATACACTCACATATTCACACCTACACATATATTCCTGCATGCATACACACATACTCACATGCTTGCACCCCCCACATTCTTGCATACACACACAGATATACACCCCACACAACACATTCTTACATATGCACATCCATGCACCTCTGCTATCCCACCTCCACCCTCCACCCTGCAAAACCAGGATCCAAGAGTCTATCAGTGATTGGTTTAAGCTCAGACCCCATCTCCTGGCAGGAGCCTCCCTGCAGGCCTAAAGGCCTACTGCCCACTGAAGGTCACCTGTGCGCAAACATCTGGGTGCTCTCTCGACCTATAAAAGGAACTGTTTTCCTTCTTCTAGGCTGGCAAGGCACACAGGCTGAGTGCCGAGGAGCGGGACCAGCTGCTGCCCAACCTGAGAGCTGTGGGGTGGAATGAGCTGGAAGGCCGAGATGCCATCTTCAAGCAGTTCCACTTCAAAGACTTCAACAGGGTGTGTGAAGGGAGGCCGGCAGGCCACACTCTGCATCCAGGTCCTGCTAGCCAAGGGCAGATCCACTTGCCAAGTTCCCTGTGAAGTGAGCTCCTGGAGAGCTGCAGTGGAGGAGGAAGGGCCAAGGACTCTCCCTTCCTGGACCCTTAGGAAGTCTGGAAGTGAACACAAGCCTATCAGGATAAATAAATAGCAAATAATAAATAGCAAAAGCCGGGCGGGCATGGTGGTGCACGCCTTTAATCCTAGTGCTCCGGAGGCAGAGGCAGGTGGATCTCTGTCAGCTCAAGGCCAGCCTGGTCTACAGAGTGAGTTCCAGGACAGCTGGGGCTACNTCCAATTCCAGGAGAACTCCAGCTCCAGGGGAATCCGACGCCCTCTTCTGACCTCCACGGCATTGCACGGCATGGGTGCACAGACTTGCATGCAGACAGTACATTCGTACACATACAGAAATAAATAAAAATTAATAAAAAATGCATAAAGCATTTTGTATTTCATATATAATATATATGTATACATATATATATAATTTTTTTTTTTTTTGGTCTTTTCGAGACAAGGGTCAGTCTCTCTATAGCTCTGGCTGTCCTGGAACTCCCTATGTAGACCAGGCTGGCCTTGAACTCACAGAGATCTGCCTGCCTCTGCCTCCCAAGTGCTGGGATTAAAGGTGTGTGCCACCATACCCAGCTATAATAGATCATAATCAAACTTAGCACCCCTCCACACTTCCCCATTGCCTCCTCCTACCAAATTTCATGCATTCTGTCATATATTAAGTCCTATCCAGTCAAGCATTTGTACCCAAATGTCGTCCCTTGGTGTAAGTTCATCCACTAGAATCTATTCAGCCTATCTGGTTACTCCCTTTCCATCACCCCACAGTGATCAGCTGTCGATAGTTCCTCAGCTAGCATTGGGGCCTGCTGCCCGTTTCCCCAGTTCTGTGCTGGGTTTTTGTCTGAGTGAGTTGGCTTGAGTTTTGTACAAGTTGTCACCATTGTTGCAAGTTCATAAGAGCAAGTTCCCAGAGGTCCCAAACCCCATTTCCTTATGTTCATGCACCAACCCTGGCTTAGAATCTTTCCCCCTCCTCTTCCGAAATGGTTACTAAGCTGTGGGTGGGTGATTTAATGAGTCCTCTCCAGGAACACACAACTCAGAAGTCTCTTATTCTCTAAAGCTTGACCAGCTGTGGCCTTCTGTGTGCATTGTACTGTTGTGTGAGGAGGCTTTGCTGGTGAGAGTTGAGGGATGTATTAATATTCTCTCTACTCTGTTCTGCTACATTCTGTAAGCCTTAGATCTCGAGGTTCTACTGTAGATGTGTCACTTAAGAGCTGAGCATTTCTCAGACCATATTCTCTATGTGTGATCAGTTGTGGAATTCTGTAATAGGCTCCATCTGTTGCAAAAAGAAGTTTCTGTGACGAGTGGTGTGCTTGTTAGGGTGGTAGGCAGGTCTATGTGGCAGGCAGATAAGGAGGCCGAGGCCAAGGGGACAGCCATGGAGGGTCTAATAAAACAAGCTGGAGGATTAAGCTAGTCTGGATTAGGAAGCTAGTCCAGAGATCTGAGGTGAAAGAGCAGGAGCAGGACTGGCCCAAGGCTGGAGGGCAGACCAGGTTTTGATTTTGACTTAAAATTTTGACTTTGTGGTGTGTGTGTGTGTGTGTGTACACATTCGCGGGGAGATAGGGATAATCTGCAGGTAATTGGTTCTCTGTTTCCACTATGTCGGTCCTGGGATCATCAGGCAATTGCCCGCTGAGACATCCCACTTAGCTCTTGATTGCTTTTGACATGAGGATGCTAAGCCAGATTAGTACCATTGTTAGAGCTGTCAGGAAAGCAGTGGGGGAGGTGGTAGTGGCCCAGTGCTGTCCTCTGGAGGGATGGTAATGACTATGTACCATCCCCACAATATATGATAGTAACCAGTCCCCAGGCATGACTAGTGGCTTACTGCTCCCAGGAGGGAATCTACTGATCATGTACTACCCTGTTTATTCCTGGCAGAGCAGCGCTGACAGCCGCTGGCTCTCTTGCTCTTCAGTGGAGCTCGCTTGGCGGCCCCTTAACTTCTTTTCTCCCATTCAGGTCCACATCACCCTGAGCACCCATGAGTGTGCAGGCCTTTCAGAACGGGACATAAACCTAGCCAGCTTCATCGAACAAGTAGCTGTGTCTATGACATAGACCTGCCCTGCTTTGTACATCTCGGGGAAGGAGTGACAGAACTGGAAACCCTGGGTCCCTTGCTACCTGTGTTTAGGAGTGAGCTCCTGTGTAGAAAGATGTCAGTGTCACTGCCAGCAGCAGCAGCAGCACTGAGCCCTCCTCTGGTACCAGTCTTCTCTTTGGATCTACAACACTAACTTGAAAGCATTCCCCCTTTCTGTGCGGGTCCCACAGCAGTAACCTTCCCAGGCTATGTCTCGCTCCTTTTCTAGTTCATTCCCCAAGCAGCTGTGACAGTGCATGAAATAAAGTCCTATTTCAGACCCCAGGTCCTAAAGCAAGCCCCACCCTGTGTTATGGAAACAGATGTCCTTTTATCCTGTCAATAAAACCATGGCATTACCTGGTTCAGGCTCTAGAAACTTCTTTTCCACACGTGGTAACTGGAGTCATTTATTTAGCTTGGGGGCGTTTGTCTGTTTTTGTGGTTCTGGGGGTCAAACCCAGGGCTTTACACACGCCAGGCCAAGATCTTTATCCCCAGCCCAGAATTTCCATTCAAATGTGTCTAGGAAGGGGCAGACTCTGCTTCAGATTTACTATCATATGGGTTAATCACAGACAGGAAAACTATCACCTGTTACTAACAGGACAAGCTAAGCTGATGCCAAATGACAAGATGAGAAATGAACTAAGAGGACACA
This sequence comes from Rhizomys pruinosus, assembly GCA_009823505.1. Taxonomy (NCBI): domain Eukaryota; kingdom Metazoa; phylum Chordata; class Mammalia; order Rodentia; family Spalacidae; genus Rhizomys; species Rhizomys pruinosus. The sequence continues at coordinate 1,135,369 of VZQC01000945.1, forward strand.
GAAAAGCAACTAATGGTGGTGACAAGGAAGAGTCCTAGTTATGCCTCAAAGACCAGAGCAGGATTCCCAAGACACTGAGAGAAATCCAGAAAAACGTGCAGAGCATGGGAACTACATCTAGAAAGGTAGTCTACAGCCACATTTTCTCTTCTGTCATTGCCAATTTCATATGAACTTGGCTTAGCCACGAGGTACCTAGCTGGTCAAATATGATTCTGGGTGTATCAGGGTGTTTCTGGATGAGATTAATGTTTGAATTGGAGCCTAGTATCTCCCTAACATCGGTAGGGCTTATTCAGTCAGCTGAAGACCTACATACAGCAAAAAGGTCTGCCAACTCTCCTTCAAATACAAACTGCCTTGAGCTGGGAATGTCAGTCATGTTCTCACTTTTATGGGTTTCGGGTTCTAGATTGGAACTGCTCCTCCAACTTGTCAACCTGGCTTCTTGTATCACTGGAGCTAGTTCCTTACCCAAAGTACCCTTCTCTGAGTGTACTGGACATTCCTAATGTAAGTCTAGTATATTGGCCTACAATGTCTTGAGAACTCCCAATTCTGACAGCTGCAATTCTTAGTCTTCAAGGGCTCAGAGCTCGCCTGCTATTACTCTACAGAGTCTTATGTCTTGTGTCCATAAGGGATCAATGGGCTATTTGCTACTAGAGAAGGGTAAGAACCTATTTATACAGGTTAGCCCCCCAGCCAGGAAATCTCAAGGGCAGAAAATGTCCAGGATGGGAAGAGGAGGTACCCAAGCCCATTCTCACCTTTACCTGTGTGTGTGTGCCACTTGATACCTCAGACCACAAGGCAATCAGAGCAGCCCCACCCCTACCCCCACCCCTAGTCCTCACTGATGATGATCCCTGGCCTGGAGCATTTCTCTATCAGCCTGGGTAAGTTGGTTCCCTCAGGGTGGAGGAGGCAGAGACTAGCACTGAGAAACGAGCAGGTTGTTGGCCCTCCCTAGCCTTTGCTAGTAATTGTGATGGCTGGCCATCCACACAGCTTAACATCAAGACCAGCCAGACTTGGACAGTGATATCTGTTCCACTTCTAGCAATTTTCCCAAGTGTGCTTGGCTCTGACAACATAGGACCAGACATGGAAGCCCAGGGTATGTTGTCGTATGGCCTTTCTGTTTCACTTATCATGGCTGAAAATGCCAAGCTAGGGGCTGGAGAGATAGCTCAGAGTTAAGAGCACTGACTGCTCTTGCAGAGAACCTGGGTTTAGTTCCCATCATCCGCATGGGGCTAACAACCACACGTAACTCCAGCTCCAAGGGATCTGATGCCCTCTTCTGATCTGATCTCGGTGGGACAGGGTCTCCCTATACCCCCAGCTGGCCTGGAACTCACAGAAATCTGCCTGCCTCTGCCTCCTGAGTGCTAGGACTCAAGGTGTGCACCACCACGCCCAGCTTAAAGTGGTTCTTAGCTGCCATGTGGGTTCTAGGAATCGAACCCGGGTCCTCTGCAAGAGCAGCCAGCACTCTTAACCACTGAGCCATCTCCAGCCCCCATATAAATTTTTTTTTTTTTTAAAGAAAATCCCAGGGCCAGAGAGATGGCTCAGCGGTTACCAGCGCGGGCTGCTCTTACAGAGGACCCAGGTGAGTCCCAGCACCTACAAGGTGGCTAAAACTGCAACTGCATGAGGCACATTTGTCTAAAAAAGACAGGCAAGGCCTTTTAGAAAGAACTAGTTTTATTCTCAGATGAACTCAAGTAACTGAAGTTCTAGGGGAGGGCACTAAGCAGAGGAGACGTCAGGATGATGTAAACGCAAGCAGAAAGAACAAGGAAAGGCTGTCAAGCTGGGCCAGGTAGCATAGGCCTGGAACCTTACGTACTTGGGAGAGAGAACACAAGGCACGGCGTAGAGATCTATGGGCTGTTACTGGAGCAGTTATTCAAGGTTAGTCCGAGGAACTGACACAAAATAAAAAAATACAAAATGACTGAGAGCACAGCTCAGTGGTAGGGCACTCAGTGGTAGTGGCATGCATAAGGCTCTGGGTTCAGTCCCAGTACAGGGGAAAAAAAAAAAAAGAAAAAAGAAAAATGGCTGCTGAAGCCTGACTTTTACCCAGTCTATAGTTGTTGACCATAAGAGTAGGCCTGTCATTGCTTGTGTCACCACTGGGTTCAGCCAAGGCAGCTCAGTGCAATCAAAACCATACAGAAGGTAAACAGCATCCCAGCCACTCTGT